>CM051035.1:28316572-28741845 GCA_027627225.1 Congeria kusceri
ATACTTTAAAGGCATTCAGAATAAATGTTTAAACTACATATGAATGGTCAAAAAGATTTTCTTTGGACTGCTTAAATAGACCAAGTTAAACGTCCCTAATGGTATTAATTGGAAACCGAGTCGGAATGAAAAGACCATATACATATGAAATAATCATTTTCACTTTTCATAGATTTGAAAGGCATAGTTTCTCTACATATCATTATAAAAGTATTTATTCAAAGTCAATTTTGCCGCATAATAGAGCAGATAAAATACGAGGCATCATTAGATTTTCCACATGGGTTAGTGTAGAGTGTAATGAGTCCTGAATAAATAAGATGTGAATAAATTTCTTAAGTTAAAATGTAATGCCATTTTATGCAATGTCCCTACACGTTTATTGACAGCGTGCGACTTAACTTGATGGATACCCCTGGGTGTATTTGACAGTCATGATGAAAACGATGGCGATGAACGTTTGATGGTAGCGGTGATGGTGGTTGTGGTGGTGGAGATGATGATGATGATGACGATGATGATGATGATGACGACGACTGCGACGGCGACAATGATGATGATCATGATGATAATGATGATGATGATGACGACGACGATGACAATGATGATGATGAGGAGGAGGAGGAGAAGGAGGAGGAGGAGGAGTTGGATAGGCTCATATAAATTATGGACTGTGATCATATGATATACAACAATGCGGGAGTTGGTGTTTACGATAATAGAAATGATAATCGTGCTGGTGCAACCGCTACTGCTGCTGAGGATGATGATGCAGATTAGTAGAAAGATGATAAAGATGGTAATGATAATACCGATGCTGCTGCTGTTGATGATGATGTTGTTGATGGTGTTGCTGCTGCTGCTGATGATAATGATGTTGTTGATGATGTTGTTGATTATAATGATAATAACCTTGTGACGAGGAAGGAGTGCACGGTTTATAATGTTTGTGATCTGTCTTTCTAGTCTGTCCTCTGCAGTATTACATGAATATATTTTTGTCGTGCCTTTACTTTTTAAAAATCGGTTATTTAATGTCTTTATGGATAACCTATTTGCGACAAAATGTACACAGATACCCTGTCAAAAAGCCCGACGAAATATCTGCAAACACGACCACACACGCACATCAAAGAAGAATGTTTTAGAGGTCTTTATTTTGTAACAATCATGAAACGGCATTAACTGAATTAACAGTCGTTTTATTGAAATAATAAAATAGAGCGCATTCACAAAATCGCGCGTCTATGCACTGCATTGGGAATATTTACATAAACCAAGTTTATGATACAAAAGAGCTCCCATGAAAAAACATGCGTGCATCTCTGCAATACTTTGCAATAAAACTAGCAAATAAACAGCGTGGTTGATGTAAAACAATGTTCGATAAGTTTTCTGCCTCCTCGAATCATGTAGATTTACCAGTAAATATAAGTCTATAAGGCAGAGGTACTGCTAAATAATTTAGATCAAGGGTGCACTGTAGGATCATATTTTCACAAATAATATTTTTCACATGCCTGTGAAGAATGAGATCCTATGTTCACACCTGTGAAAAATGAGATCCTATTTTTCACACGTGTGAGAAATAAGATTTTTGAAAAATATGGTCCTACAGTGCACAATCCGGTATAGGCCTACCCCAAATGAAATCTTTATGAACGATTTGTACGGATACGGAATGAATTCGGAACTACGCGTACGCTGTATGCAAACTGCAAAAGAATTTATTTTTAATTATTATTTAAATTCTTATTTCAATGTTATTTTCAAATTTCTGATGCAAAAATCGTTGTGTTTGTACGTGTTTTTATATCAAGTATTTTCAAAATAAGCCGATGAATGTGATACAATAACTTGAAATCAGATAGAAAAACATACACATTACCAAGGAAACATTAAAATTTCGAATAAATAAACAAAAGCGTGTGTCGACGTTTACATCATTTCTTAGTGTTGTATAACCTAAATCAACTGTCCTGTGTATACATGTATTTGAGTTTTCGGCTGTACAGTCAAATACTATTTTGTGGTTACAAACTAGCCAACTATGCATTTTACAACAATGGTTTTTCTAACGTTTTTTTTTCCATTTTAAATCGAAGTTTATGGTTATTAACTTTATCGGGTTGTTTCAACTTATGGCACCGTGTTTGTTGTAGGATCATACATACTCATTCTTTCCTACTGTGAAATTTACTGTTGAACAAAATATTTTAAACTACACCCTCGTGGTTTAATTCCTACTCATCAGAACTCAAAATCGTTTTTTGTTAGCCGAAAGACAACTCTAAATCGAAAATTATTTCTTAATTTAACTTGAGCTATCACTAAAGGTGATTAATACCCCCACACACCGCTTTGGCACAGATGTAGAGTTTTGACACAGATGTAGAGCTTTAACACGGAACAACGTATTAACTGACAAAATGACCGCATAAAAGGAAATATGAGCTTCAATGCAAAATGAAGAGTACGAGCGAAAATGATTTACACATATTTGACCTTGAATTGTGACATTGACCTTCGACTGAAAAGCATGAGACATGTGCGTGACACATTGTCTAGTCATGTGGAGTAAAACTTTGAAGTAATATTAAAATCTGTCCAAGCATTTAGAAGTTACGGAGAGGAACAACATGCAAATATTAAAACGTTGACCTTAAATTGTGACCTTGACCTTTGACCTACAAACATGGGTCATGTACGCGACACATCATCTGGTCATGAGGAATAATTATTTTAAGTTATATTAAATCCTACTAGGCATTAAGAAGTTATGGAGCGGAAATGAAATACAAGTATTTGACTTTTGACCATAAATTGTGACCTTGACCTTTGATGGACAAGCATATGTTATGTGCGCAACACATCGTATGGTCATGGGGAATGATAATCTGAAGTTATATTAAAATCCTTCCATGCATGACGAAGTTATGGAGCGAAAACGAAATACAAGTATTTTACCTGTATTTTACCTTTGACAGTAAATTGTTACTTTGACCTTTAAAGGACAAGCATGGTTCATGTGCGCGACACATCGTCTGGTCATGGGGAATAATTATCTGAAGTTATGTTAAAATCCTTCCAGGTATTAAGAAGTTATGGAGCGGAAACAAAATACAAGTATTTGGCCTTTGACCTTGAACTGTGACCTTGACCTTTGACGGACAAGCGTGGTCATGTACGCGACACATTGTCTGGTCATGGAGAATAATAATCTGAAGTTATATTAAAATCCTCCGAGGCATTACGAAGATATCGAGCGGAACGAAATATGTCACGTACCAACGTACCGACGTACAGACCAACACGCGTTATTCCAATAATTCTGAATATGTTAAAATGGCATGGGCAAATACAATGGCGAAATAAGCTCATTCCTAAAAAAGAACATACTTAATAAATCCGAATCATTTTGTTTATTTTCGCAACGTCTCCTTGTCTATATCCTACCAAAAGTTAAATAGAACCGTGAAGAAGTATACTTTTTTCTCAATGTTATTTTTATGGAAGAAGGGCAAATTTATCTGTTAGGGTTTAAAAAAAATTAATTAACCCGAAATTAACAAATATAACCAAGATAACATACTCAAACATGTACCTATTTTGTTAAATCTTACCACAATAATTTTGAAATGGGACACATTCAATCAAACGGGTTGTTAAGCTAATCTTAATGGTTTTGCAGACTTGTCTCCCCTTGGCGCAACTCCCCACCCGTGTCCTGCGATTCATCCCTTATCGCTTGCCCTCTTAGTGTTTTTTGGTCTGGAAATTTGCAGAGAAAAGTAGTCTATGTGTATATATGTGCAATAAAACAAAATTGTAGTCTGCACAGTTGCAAAGTGACGTGTATTTAGCAGTTAAAATCATAATTAATCGTAATTATACTTTTAATACACACTATATGTTTGTAATACATATAGATGTCAAACATAAAACAAAATACTGATCATCAATCTGATAAAAATCATTATTACCATAAAATACGCTACGGATTAGGAATCCCGTAGGAAGATCGTGCACTTGTCCAGGTTGCAACTGCAAATCATGGAATTTCAAGAAATGTTCACGTTAAAAACGTCGCCGTGTTTGTTTCCTACCAGACGGTGTATAAATTCAAATTAACATGGAAATACCTAAATGTGTACACCGTGACCTATTTTTATGGTACCTTAAAACAGTTGTGTATTAAAACTGAGTCAGTCACTCAAACGAGTTGTTCAGCTAATATTACTGGTGTTGCAGACTTGTCTCCCCCCTGCCGCCACCTCCCAGCAGTGTACCAGTCCCAACTGCTCGCCTTCATGTTGGTATTGTCACTGGAAATTTGCGAAAAAGTAGGCTAATCTATGCGTCTATGCAATTAAACATAATTGCAGTCTTTGAAATGTGCCGTAAACGACTTATATAATATTTCAAACAGTTAACTCTTATTTTAACATGATACCCGCTATTTTTTCTATAGACAAATAACAAAACTATCGTTGTTAAACTACCCAATAAACTTAAATAAATAAAAGTAGTTCCAATTACAATTGCAAAACTATATGTCAAATCATGTTAGAATCGAAATAATTTTCGCATTATTAATTCCTATGCATCAGAACTCCAAATCGTTGTTTATTGGCCGATAAACAACGATAAATCGAAAAATATTTCTTAATTTAACCATGTACTATTTAATTCGCAGTTTATGTTTTTCATACCGACATGTACATTGTGTAGATGCCAAACATAATGCATAACAAATTACAGATCATGGTATTACTAGAAAAAATAAATAACTAATGTGCTCTTCATGTAATATAATTATACAATTAAAGTAAACATGGATAAATATGACATTAAATTCAAAATTACAAGTCCCAAGAAGCAATACCTGTCATCTGGCAAGAAATGACAAGAAGATACAGCGTTGTTCTTATTTTCTGTCACCAATTCCGACATGGGTCACACCTGAAAATGTACTAGTTCAAACATTTATTAAATACGATATGCACAAACTGATATGATCTTAGTACATCAATATAAGTAACGGACGTAAAATTAACTTAACAAAAGGATTTAATACTTGGTTATGCACCCGTTGGCTCTTAGCTTTGGAATAAATGTACTGTTGTATAATGTATATATATATAGTCTGGAGATATGCATGACGTGGTCAATAAGGTAAGTCTTGGAATGAATGAGGTGAACCGTTTTTGAGGCAAGTCATTCAACTTGAAGGCCTTATTTATGCCATTTTGGGACCGAACTTCGGCCCCATTCCCCTAATGAAAAAGTATACATCTTTCCCCTATTTTAACCTAAAAATTCCTATCAGAATTTTTACTTGAAGTGGAAATAACTTGATCAAACTCGGACAAAAATTGGCCAAGATAGAGGAAATTTCATGAACAATTTCACTTTTTTTCAAGAAACCCAGTTGGCGCAAAATAGTAAATGTAAAATAACAATTAATGTATGTTTATATTACGTAGTAGATGAATGATAATAATCTATAATGTATAATATTTGTTTTACCGTTCAATTCCCATCTTGAAACGACTCGCCACCTCCCCCTAAATACCTAAAAAAAGGGCTGAAAGTCTTGTGCCATACATTTTCAATAATGTTCATGTCTGGGCTCTGTGCCCCCACATCAGTGTAGGGATATTGTCTCTATGTTTCCACATGGAAGTGAACCTAGACACATGAGGTGGAGTAGGCTTATTAACATCTTGGAAAAGCCACGACGAATCGGGGAAGTGTTTTGCAATTACAGACCACAAATGGTTTTTCTACAACATCGACATACTTTTCAGAATTTATAATTCCATTAAATGGAACTAATGTACCAACCCCACAAAAATTACACAGCCCCAAAACATAACACTAACGTTGCAGCGTGGCAGTAAATCACTGTGCGTTCCAAAACAACTTGGCGACCATTTTTCTTAATCTTTCCGCCAGACATTAACCTTTCTGTCGCTATCAATGTTTATATGTGTATCATCAGAAAATAATTATTACCCTTTTCCATAAATTGTCAACAGTATAAATGAACTTTACTTAAACATAGCCATTATGTCTTTTTTCTTTCAGGATTTTTTTTTACTGTTACAGCGTTTTTCCTCTATATAAACTTAGTACCCTATAAAGGTACCTTCCCAATCCAATTTAGGCCTAACAGGCTGCATACAAATGTTCCCAATTTGACGATAAAAAAAATCCCAAATATCTGGGAAACCGATCCTAAACAGATTCACTACAGTATGTATTTAAAGTTTATTTAAATACCTCCTGGAAACACAAGTAGATCTACTGCTAGTGAAAGAATCAAAGAAAAAGCGGTTTTAGAGTTTATTTATTGTTTTCTTATTATTTTGGCAGTGTTTGCAGTAAGTGATACAATTCCCAATTTGGTTGAAAACGTGGCTACTTTTCCCAATCTGACTGGTACCGGTACCATTCCCAAAGTAGCGAGGAAAAGCGCTGTGTTACTTTTTATAAGCCGTGATTAAAGCGACGATCGTTACGAGTACTTGATTTTTTAGGCCAGCCAGATCTTGCTTGATTGTCAATGTTTCCCTCTGTTTTAAAGAGTTTAAAAATATTTTGCTCAGGACTGTAAAACGATTTAATCCAAAATGTTGGTCATTTTCGATCCACTAACAATACGTTGTCATTTGATAGTTTAACAATTATTTTCTTGGAATCAGTAGGCCTACTCAATTCTTTTTTCTTGTTAAGCATTTTGACAGCAGACGAATTTTGTAAATAAAAGGGAAACTACTCTAATTTATTTTAACTGTCAATGTCAGGATAGATCATTTAACCGAATATATTTTACCGAATTGTATAGGTTAAATGCAACCAACATTCAGTTTGTCAATAGCGCAAATTATTTTAAACTCGGTTACGTCACGATGTTGTGGAAATACTTCTGATCCTTTTCCGTACAGGAAGATTTGCAAAATTTGTACAGCCAATGATGAAAACTAATATAATATTTATTTAATGTATTATAAACTGGGTTTACCATAATTATTAAGCCTGTTGTCTCAGAGGTACATATGAACATCACAATACTGGTACCCATGTAATTAGTTACCTGTACCGGGTAAGGGTACAGGATTTGCAGTTTAGATGGGGCGGGAAAAACAACAACCTTACACATTATGCACGTATAAACTATGTATTTTGAAGAAAAACAAAACAACGCCAGTAAAATCGCGGAATATCATAATAAAGCTTTTTGCAGAGATTATAGACTTTAACTTACATAACGTGTAGCGTAACATGATAACAAAATGTTATAAACTCATGTCATTATTCATTGGGAGAGATCAAAGTTATTCAAAAACCGAAGTTCAGACAATTTATCAGGGGCGAACGCCGATATATATACATGATCTGACAGAAGTTGTCATTTCATATCATATTTTATTAAACGAGTTCAGAAATATTGTTAGTAAGCGAGCCTTTGGCGAGCTTACTAACGAATTTCCTGGACGAGTTTAATAAAACATGATATGAAACACGAGTGGCAGATCTTTTTTATCACATGCTTTTAAACGAAAAAATGCTTCTAATTTTACCAAAGCATGTCGATAAATCCTAAAAGTTGTTTACTGCATTGACGTCATTTTTCATGTTCACGACGTCATTTCACCCAAATAATGCGATTGGTCAGTCAAAAAAATTGTAGCCAATGAAAACGCTCAAAGTGTTATCTTACACATGTGTAATATAAAAACAGTCGTAATGGTTGCATTACATGGAAAACAAGGTATAGCATTTGTCACAAATATATGTTTTCATTCCGGAATTGTATGTAACAGTTTCACACATTTTGAACAAAAATTCTAAACAAAACATGAAACCTGTCACAGGAGTTAACAGATTTTAATTTAACATGCGAGTAAGACTTTGTCAAAAATATTGCAACAGAAACTGTATATAATACTTGTTCAAGACAATTAATATATAGAGGCTATTTGTTTGTTTTCGGTGTGATAACGCGTGATATCATCACCGGAAAGGGAGACAATTAATATTTTCACGAGCGCTTGCGCGAGTGAAAATATGTAAATTGTCTCCGTTTCCGGTGATGATATCACGCGTAATCACACCGAAAACAAACACATTTTCTTTTGATTGTATGCTTTATTAACCTTTGCTTTACATTTTATTGGAAAATATCGCGCGAACCAAAAAGTAGTCCATCACTGTGAGTGATATAGGGATATATCTCACGGATATTTTTCTATATTTCACTACTTAGCATTAAATAAAAATGTTTATCACATGCTATACCTTGTCTCCCGTTAATACAACCATTACGAATATTTCTATCTTACACATGTGTAAGATAACATTTTGAGCGTTTTCATTGGCTACATATTATTTGACTGACCAATCGAATGTCGTTATTTTGGTGAAATTACGTCGTCAACATGAAATGACGTCATGCCAATATATAACTTTTAGGATTTATCAACATATTTTGTTTAAATTAGACGGGGTTTTTTTTCTTTTAAAACATGTGATAAAATTGATGTGACACTCGTTGCCATTTCATACCATATTTTATTAAACTCGTCCAGGAAATTCGTTAGTAAGTTCGCCAAAGGCTCGCTTACTAACAAAATTCCTGAACTCGTTTAATAAATATGGTATGAAATGACAACTCGTGTCAGATCCTATATATATAGATACCAATGGGAATGTTTTCAAAACATTGTCCATTGTGGTGTCGGCTTATTTCTGTCGCAAAATAGGTACAAAAAATAAATATCGAATTCATTGGCCTTTACTGTTTTCTCCACAGTTTAAAAACAAAAGCCAACACATATTAGTAATAGTAGCATTTTCACTTACGCGAGTACAAAAAGATCCACAATGGCGATTTAGTGTACTAGATTCGTGTCCGTTCTCACTTTGGCAACTATGCTTGTAAACAAAAGCGCATATACACATGTAGTTAACGCTATAAATAAACAGACGTTGACATCTCCTCGTGCAAAACGTGCACGTGACTGCATAAATTCACACCGTGTTCTTACTGTAACGGTATAAATTGAAACTGTGGTAATATACATGATTCGTGTTGGTTTCGTGGTTAGATTGCATTTTATTTCAAGAGTGGAAAAATAACGCATGCTGCATGAAATAAAATCCAGGCAGTTCCTTCGATCGTATTATTTCATAGATTTGTGTCGTTATTAGCGATACTTAATTGCCGTTCGGTATTATGGTTAATACAAAAATTTAATTTTCTTTCTACAACATCATCGCTCGATGTTTATTATGTTAATACTATAATTATTATGTTTATTTTTCTCTGCTACTATATACAATACATACCTGTTTACCCATGTAATAGCAGTTACAGCTAGTTTAACGTCAGTCTTAAATAGCAAACTGCATTAGAGTATACAATCTGAGGACCTTCCATACACCATTTTGCACGATATCTCGAGTTTCACCTCCCATCAACAGCACTGCCACTAACTCCAACTTAATTACACCATCGGGACATTCCGCGCTGTTGAGGGGCGCTGCTCTTTAAAACGCATTACAACTAATTGTTCATTTGATGAAACGCGAGAAGACCAGAACTGAAAAGCGCACTGTTGCCATACCAAAACGCAAGGTTTTCTAGTGGGTCTTTCAATTATTAAGGGCACTTGATTGTTTGGGGGTATGATATCAATTCAAAACGATAAGAGAGCTTAGAAAATCGTATTGGAATGGGATTTTTAATTTTGAGCTTCTTTATTAAAGTGGGGTTTATTTTAAGCGAAGATCAACAGTCGGATTATTAAAGACGGATTGTAAGAACTGAATAATATAGGGCTACACTGATAATACTTTTGGACGGCACATTTCAAAATCGTGTGTATGAAGAAAGAGGTAAAACGAAAATGTCCTTAATAATCATGGTATTTCGGTACTTATCTCTTTTATGAACTTTTTTTTGCTTTAATTTTATATATGCCTCTGCATTAATTTTATATATCCCCTACAGTACAATGATATTATTGCAAATATTATTTGGTTGTTCTGAAAATACCGGCATGATCAAATGTTTAGACAACAACAATTAGGATCCAGATGCCATGACAGACCGAGTCAGAAGGAGCAGTATATGACGTTGCAAAAATAGCAAACTCATTTCATTCAGTTCCTTCAATATATGAGCTAGGCGTATCGTGGGAAACCCGGGCTTAATGCATATGCGTAAAGTGTTGTCCCTTTCCGGCACTTTCCGCCTACAGTGGATTTATGTTTAAACGAGACTTCCTTGAAACAGAAAATACCCTTAAAGCGGAAAGTGCCGTCCTGGATTAGCCTGTGCAGATTGCACAGGCTAATCCGGGACGAAACTACGCACATGCATTAAACACGGTTTCCCAACGACACGCCTCAAATATTATTTTTGTTGTGTGCGCATTAGGATAAATTAAACATGAACAATTTAAAACGTTATCTTAATGCTTTAAGCGTACATATTTGTGTCGTACAATAAAACTGTGTTCGTATTTGTGTTGTATATGATGCAAACAACAATCAAATCACACTACATTAAATAAATAAAGCATACCGGTATGCAAATCTGGATAATTTGTATGAAGAAAATGCGTTTACGGTTACGCATGCGCAATGAATTCCTTCTTTGTTACATAATTATAAAATATTCAGAGTTTGATCTCAATTTTCAATATATCACCATACATTGTTAGAAAGATGAGGACATAACCTTTTGAAAAAACAGCATGTAAAAAAATTATATATGCTTTGTAACTCAAAATATTTACATTAGAAAAAACACACTGGTTTTGACGAGCATGGAGGCTGCCATTTTGCGCATGAATTCATGGGCCAAGTTATGAAGCTGGGAACCACTAGACAAAGTAGTGCACAAAAACATAATTTTTGCTTATTGCTTGAATATACACCTTTAAAATGATACCAAAACATATCATTTAAACTGAATTTTACAAATTCTATGCATCATGCACCCAACCATATGTGCTTATTAGCTAACTGACAGCCCTGAGGATGTGACTTCCGTTTTGGGGTAATTTGACCTTGAAGAGAACCCAACCCTTTCAAATTTGAATAACAACCACAATTTTCATCAATCTGATATATTTCGAGAAAAAAACATGAAGTCCTACAACACTGGTTTAAAGATTTATTGGAAAAAAAAAATAAAATTGAAAATGTCACATATAATGGTGTTTTGAGGCAAGAATTTAGACGGAAAAAAATGTACTTGGGTACATCTGAAAAACACGATTTTAACTCAGAATTAAGCATAAGTTTGAGTTTTAATAGGCATAGCAGATACAATATTTAAAATTTGAAGTGAAAACAATCTTCTGTGGCATTCTAAAAGTTATAGAATAGGTTTTTGATCCGTTTCGAACTTTTTTTTTTTTAAGTTTCGGTATTTTTGTGGGTAAACTCCATATAAATGTAGCATTTCATCAGATGCCATTTGACACGAGAAAGGGATTTGTTTACATAACAATCAAGACATTAGACCTGCTGTCACACAATAAAAAAAGAGTTTGAACCCAAAATGTCAATGCCAGATATTAATTAACAGTCTTCTGTTACGCCTGAACCTGTGGGTGAGGTCAGCCGCCCGCAATCTTCAATCTGTTTCAGGTACTCTCTGCTGTGTAATCTGTGAAAATAAAAAGGTTTTCTGTGCAGGTTTACTCAATATTGTGATTACTAGTGTAAGTTAGATAAGTGTACATATACAATAGTTCACACAGTTTTATTTATTGCGATAAGGCTAGTCGCTATGCCGACTTCACATTATCTAGCTCACGTGCAATCAGTTCAGTTCAAAAACGGGTTTGAGAGTCCCAACAAGGGTTAAACTCTTGCTTTTCCTACTGGTGTTGATAAGAAGTATGCCAGGCTGGAAAAGAAGTCATTAGATAGTAGAGCACATGGCAATAATCATTTATTAACCTTCAAAGATACCGATGGTACGGACACGACTGTGTCAGCTTTACGGCCCCGCCCCAACGCCCCAGTGTAGTTGACAAGTACAGTAGTTTTGATGACTCGTCACTTCACCCAGACTTGTATACCAATGAGTTGATGGTTCCGGCTGAGGTCCTGGTTCTTTTCAACACTGCATTTAAAAAACATACTCAAATTAAACCAAACTGTGATGGTGATTTAAAGTTTCATGCCGGTAACTCCATTAGGTGGGGTCTAAGTTGGCGTGAGCGGTCTAAGTGTTTTATGCATGCATTTCATGTATTTTTCAGCTGAAAGCCTGATTTAAGTACAAATACAAAATAAAATATGAAATAAATAGGATCTGTTAACTTTGCAAATTAGGAAAATTGGTATTATTCAAAGTAGGATTCAAAGCAGGCAGGTCGGACGGTCATCATGGCCAATCGGTCATCATGCATCGGCCAGTGCGGACACGAACTTTGCGGGCATTATTAACAGTTACAGGTTGTTAAACTAAATAATCAGGATTACAACACAGCGTATTATGACATAAATGAGAGAATTGTTGAAACTAATGCAAATTAATGTCAAAGTGAAAACTGAAAAACAACACGATGAACACAATGGGTCTTGGATATTTTGGACATTTTGCTTTAATGTTCATATTTACCCCCCCCCCCCCCTCGAGCAACCACCCATAAAAGACAGCCCTTAATGGGGTCAATGTGGCATCTGGCAGTTATTCTTTCCAGTACAGTGTTTTTGCAAGAGTCCATTTTCCAAATCTTTGCAGACGACTAATCTTACGGGAAGTTCTTAAAGGTTACGCATGCGCAAATAAATTCCTTCTTTGTTACATATAACATATTCAAAGTTTGATCTCAATTTTTACATGACCAAGCTACTTTCCAATATATCACCATACATTGTTGGAAAGATGAGGACATAACCTTTTGAAAAAACAGCATGTAAAAAAATTATATGCTTTGTAACTCAAAATATTTACCTTAGAAACAATACAGCGGTTTTGACGGGCATGGAGGCTGCAATTTTGCGCATGAATACATAGGCCAAAGGTTATGAAGCTGGGGACCACTAGACAAAGTGGCAAACAGCCTTTTTTCTTACTGCTTATTTATATACCATTAAAAATAATATCAAAACTTATCTGTATTTTACAAATTATATGCATCCTGCACTCAACCATATTATCTAACTGACAGCATGTAGCCCTGATGTGACTTCCGTTTTGGGGTAATTTGACCTTATTCTTTACGAAGTATGGTTGAGATAAAGTAAACGCGTGCATGCAAATATACAACTATATATAATTATACAACAGTGTCATTATCGAAGACTCAATAGAAAGCTATGTAAACTTTATAAATATCGTATATTGTTGACACTAGACAATTGATTACAGACTTTAAAAACAATGATTAAAAAAACGGGCATCTTTTATTCATTTTAAAACGAACTTTGTGTGAACGTGTAGATGATCCCCATTAAACTGCAATTCACATCAATTACCAGATGCGGCCTCGCGCAAGGTGTTATCACGTGCCCAGGGTGGTGGGGGACGAAACCGTGGTCAATTGGCTGCAACTAAAATACCAAATATGTGGACAAGCACCTGCTAATTACGCGACTTAAATTTTCAATTTCCCAGTCAAAGGCTTGAAATTTCAATCAAAATACCTGAGGGTCGATGGGCATTTGATCTGCGTTGTTCTCCGAGTTTTATGGCCTTAAACCATCTTGGGTGGCAGAGTCATTGCTTTCACCTTAATTACTGTCCGCGCCTGGGGGATGTTATTAGACAGTTTATTGCTTCGCCCTATCAAAGACCAACAATTAAGCGCAATGGATACCTCGATCTTTATTGTCTTTTAGGAGGAGGTCTGTGCTCAAATTTTGATCAGTTTTGAACATGTTAGATTTACTCTGTTGACTGTTAAATACACACTTACCCAAAATGACTTTTAGAAAATAATGAAATTTACTAGTACTCTTAAGATTTATTTAAACAGATGGTAAAGGCATAAATGTTTCAAAATTCAAATTGACTGACAACCCGTTGTGAATATCAGTTACGGAAGATATTTATCCTGATCTGCTGATTTGGTTTCTTCCTTTGCGAGAAGATATTTATAAAACAAATTGACTAAATAACGCACATCATGTTCATTGTTGGACGTCTTTCCTCGCATATATTTGTAACACCAATGTATTTGTTTTTCATTCAGAATTCTGCCTAACATTTTAAGAAACTTATTTTCTATCGTATGCAGAAGTTACTCTTGTCAAATGCAAACTTTAGCATACATATCAATGTAGAAGTTTGTAGACAAAATTGTAAGATGATGTGGAGTAAATTATCACTCCAAGCCTTGACTGATCGCAGTAACTTTAAACAAAACAGTCACGTATGTAGGTTCAAATAAAACAATTAGATGCTTCCTTTTATTATTGTCACACTGTTTTTATTTAAGCCCCGGAAGATTTAATTATGATATATATTTGCTTTAATACCGCATGTAACTCAACGTATTACCTTTATTTACATAAATAGAAAAAAACTGTATCATGTAAGTACGGTGATCATAATTGATTTTCGTTCTTTGCAAACATTGGACATACTGGTAACTCGTACAGAGGCATCAACAAGAACATTAAGAGTTGTCGCGCTTGACAAAAATGCGTTTGACAACTCTGGATGTTTTCCAATATACTTACCCTTAAACATGGTTTAATAACAACGAATCCATCACTGTTCTTATACAACAAGATTATTATGCAACTAACGACTGTGTGAAAAGCAATTAATTGCCAAATTGCATCCAGGGCACAATTTGCTGCCCCAAAAGTTACACAACACGATTTGTTCGCCTACCGGTACTTCGTCAACGACCCACACCATCCACGATTGGCAACACAGTAATTGTCTTTTATAGTTAGTCTGCCACATCGCCTGACATTGTCAGACTCTCGCATAGTCTGAAATTGTCCAACGCTCACTACACCCGCACTGTCTGATAATGTCACCACTCCCTTACTGTTTCATCATGTTACTACTCCCGCACTGTCTGATAATGTCATCACTCCCTTACTGTTTCATAATGTCACTACTCCCGCACTGTCTGGTAATGTCACTACACCCGCACTGTCTGATAATTCCACTATACCCGCACTGTCTGATAGAGCCAGTACACCCGCACTGTCTGATAATGTCACTACACCCGCACTGTCTTATATCACTACTCCCGCAATATCTGATAATGTCACCACTCCCTTACTTTCTGATAATGTCACTACACCCGCACTGTCTGATAATGTCACTACACCTACACAGTCTCATAATACCACTACACCCGTGCTGTCTGATCATATCACTACAACCGCACAATCTGATAATGTCACTACTCCTGCACTGTCTGATAATATCACTACACCGCACAGTCTGATAATGTCACTACACCCGCACAGTACGATAATGTCACTACACCCGCATTGTCTGATAATGTCACTTACACCCGCAGTCTCATAATATCACTACAACCGCACTGTCTGATAATATCACTACACTCGCACAGTCAGATAATGTCACTACACCCGCACTGTCTGATAATGTCACTACACCCGCACAGTCTTATAATATCACTACACCCGCACTGTCTGATAATATCACTACACCCGCATAGTCTGATAATGTCTCTACTCCTGCACTATCTGATAACGTCACTACACCTGCACAGTCTGATAATATCACAACACCCACACTGTCTGATAATATCACCACTTCCGAACAGTCTGATAATGTCACTACACCCGCACTGTCTGATAATGTCACTAAACCCGCACTGTCTGATAATGTCATCACTCCCTTACTGTTTCATAATGTGACTACTCCCGCACTGTCTGATAATATCACTACACCCGCACTGTCTGATAATGTCACCATACCCGCACTGTCTGATAGAGCCAGTACACCCGCACTGTCTGATAATGTCACTACACCCGCACTGTCTTATATCACTACTCCCGCAATATCTGATAATGTCACCACTCCCTTACTTTCTGATAATGTCACTACACCCGCACTGTCTGATAATGTCACTACACCTACACAGTCTCATAATACCACTACACCCGTGCTGTCTGATCATATCACTACAACCGCACAATCTGATAATGTCACTACTCCTGCACTGTCTGATAATATCACTACACCGCACAGTCTGATAATGTCACTACACCCGCACAGTACGATAATGTCACTACACCCGCATTGTCTGATAATGTCACTACACCCGAAGTCTAATAATATCACTACAACCGCACTGTCTGATAATATCACTACACCCGCACAGTCAGATAATATCACTACACCCGCACTGTCTGATAATATCACTACACCCTCATAGTCTGATAATGTCACTACTCCTGCACTATCTGATAACGTCACTACACCCGCACAGTCTGATAATATCACTACACCCACACTGTCTGATAATATCACTACTTCCGAACAGTCTGATAATGTCACTACACCCGCACTGTCTGATAATGTCACTAAACCCGCACTGTCTGATAATGTCACTACACTCGCACAGTCGGATTATATCATTACACCCGCACTGTCTGATAATATTACTACACCCGCACAGTCTAATAATGTCACTACACCCGCACTGTCTGATAATGTCACTACTCCTGCACTGTCTGATTATGTCACTACACCCGCTCTGTCTGATTATGTCACTTCACACGTACAGTCTGATAATGTCACTACACCTGCACTGTCTGATAATGTCATTACACCCGCACTGTCTTTTAATGTCACGACTCCCTCACTGTCTGACAATTACACTACACGCGCTTTGTCTGATAATGTCACCACTCCCTTACTGTATGATAATGTCACTACTCCCGCACAGTATGATAATGTCACTACAACCGCAAAGTCTGATAATGTCACTACACCTTCACTGTCTGATCATGTCATTACACCCGCACTGTCTGTTAATGTTATTACACCCGCACAGTCTGATAATGTCACAACACCCGCACAATCTAATAATGTCATTACACCCGCACAGTCTGATAATGTCACTACTCCCGGACTGTCTGATAATGTCACCATGCACTTCCTTACTGTTTCATAATGTCACTACTCCCGCACTGTCTGATAATGTCATAACTCCCTTACTGTTTCATAATGTCACTACTCCCACACTGTCTGATAATGTCACGACTCCCTCACTGTCTGACAATTTCACTACACCCGCTCTGTCTGATAATGTTACCACCCCTAACTGTCTGATAATTCCACTACACCCGCCCTGTCCGATAATGTCACTACACCCGCACTGTCTGATATCACTACTCCCGCAATATCTGATGATGTCACCACTCCCTTACTGTCTGATAAATGTCACTACTCACGCACTGTCTGATAATGTCACTACATCCGTACAGTCTGATAATATCACTACACCCGCACAGTCTGAAAATATCACTACACCCGCACAGTCTGAAAATGTCACAACACCCGCACTGCCTGATAATGTCACTACTCCTGCACTGTCTGACAATGTCACTACACCCGCACTGTTTGATAATGTCAATACAACCGCACAGTCTGATAATATCACTACTTCCGAAAAGTCTGATAATGTCACTACTCCCGCACTGTCTGATAATGTAAGTACTCCCACACAGTCTGATAAAGTCACTACAACCGCACTGTCTGATAATGCCGCTACACCCGCACTGTCTGATAATGTCACTACACCCGCACAGTCTGATAATATCACTACACCTGCACTGTCTGATAATGTCACTACACCCGCACTGTCTGATAATGTCACTACACCCGCACTGTCTGATAATGACAATACACGTGCACAGTCTGATAATCTCATTACACCTGTACTGTCTGATAATGTCACTACCCACGCACTGTTTTATAATGTCACGACTCCCTCATTGTCTGATAATGTCACTACTCCCGCAATATCTGATAAAGTGAACTTCTCCCGCAGTATCTAACAATGTCGCTACTTCTGCAATATTTGACAATGTCACAACACCTACACTGCCTGACAATGACGCTACTTCCGCAATATCTGACAATGTTACTTCTTCCACAATATTTGATATGTTACTGCACCCGCACTGTCTGACAATGTAACTACTCTCGCACTGTCTGACAATGTCACTTCTCTCGCCTTGTCTGACACTGTCACTACTCCCTTAATATCTGACAATACAACTACTCCCGCAGGATCTATTAATGTCAATACTCTCGCAATATCTGACAATGTCAATACTTCGGCAATATATGACAATGTTACTACACCCGCACTGTCTGACACTGTCACTACACCCGCAATATCTGACAATGTCACTACTTCCACAATATCTGACAATGCCACTACTTCAGCAATATCTGACGTGTATGTCACTACACCCGCACTGTCTGACAATGTCACTTCTCCCACAATATCTGACAATGTCACTACTCCCGCACTGTCTGACAATGTCACTACCCCGCAATATCTGACAATGTCACTACTCCCGAACTGTCTGACAATGTCACTACTCCCGCAATGTCTGACAATGTCACTACACCCTATCCTTTCACTATCTAACAATGACATTAGCCCCTCACTATCTGACAATAACATTAGCCCCTCACTATTTTACAATGTCCTATCGTCTCACTATCTGACTATATCATTAGCCCCTCACTATCAAACCATGTCCTATCCCTTCATTATCTGACCATGCCATTAGCCCCTCACTATCTGACAATAACACTACCCCCTCACTATATCTGACCATGCCATTAGCAACTCACTGTCTGACCATGCCATTAGCTCCTCACTATCTGACAGTGCCACTAATCCCTCACAATCTGACCATGCCAGTACCCCCTCACTATCTGACGATGCCACTACCCCCTCACTATCTGACAATACCATTACTCAGGCAATATCTGACGGCCACACTGTATGACAATGCATACTTTACTTCGCACCCTCACTGACCTTGTCGCAACTTCATCAGTATAACCACAAAGTGATCTAATATACCATACAATAAATGCTCTTCATTTCATGGTCGGCTCGTATCCAGAAATGGTTCTTTGAAAATATCCTTGAAAATGGTCGCGGTGGCGTAGTGGATATGGTGTCCGCCTAGCAATCGGGAGGTCCCGGGTTCGATCTCCACTCTGGAAGCATACTCAAGATCTCCCCCAAAGACACCAAGTACTGATTCTACCCAGAAACGGACTCGAGAGTGTCTCAATAAGCATCAGGCTTTCGATGCAATCGAGCAAAAATAAATATTTTTAAACTAAACTACAATATCGTTTCTCACAGAGAAAACATCTTGAATATTGATGAGCAATGGGCATATTCCGTGCAACAATCAAACGAAAAATATGATGTATTGAAACTTAGTTTAAGAGCTACTTAAATTACATGTCTGTTTTGCATGCAAACGCAATGGTGAAGTTTAATAATAGATATACGTGTATCGATGTATCAGCGAGATTACAGAAGAAAATTTAAGAAATAATTTTCGATTTAGAATTGTTTATCGGCTAATAAACAACGATTCGGAGTATGAATGTACTCGCGAGGGCGTTAGCCCGAGTTGTTTAATATACCGCATCAGAACGCCAAATCGATGTTTCTTAGCCGATTAACAACGATAATGCGAACATTATTCGATTCTAACATGACCTGACAACATTTTCTGCAATTACAATGCGAACTATATTTTACAGTTTCGGAACTATTTTTCGGGTTGTCTATTGGTAGTTTTACAACGGTGAATTTTGACATTGTCTTCTTTGTCCATAGAAAACTCTGCGCGTGTCACGTTAGAATGTTGTATATATAAATTATTTAAGCCAATAAACACGTGTGTTTTTTCTGAATACTGTTTTTCATACAATGACGGAATACGAACGTATGTTGTCGTTCACATGTACCCGATTTATAAAATACGTTTCAGCTCGACTATTCGAAGAATATGCGAGCTTTCCTACTACCCCCGGCGTCGGCGTCCGCGTCTGAATTTGGTTAAAGTTTTTATTCAAAAGTCTTGTAACTTCAAAACTACACAAGTTATTCACTTGAAAATTGGAATACCTTTATTATTAACTCCAGGGTCAGGGACAGTTATGCCCCTTTTTCACATACATTTTCTGGTTAGTTTATATTCAAAACTCTTATAACTTCAGAACTACACATGTTATTAACTACATAAGTTTGAAACTTGGAATAATTTGATGAAATAATTGCCATAACTCAGTTTTGTATTTTAACAAATGTATGCCCCTCCCACTTTCCAAAATACGTACCAACTGAAATATTTCGAATATTCGAGCGCGCTGTCCTCTGACAGCTCTTGTTATTTCACGTATTAACAATATTTTAAGGGTTCATACATGGAAGTAGAAACATTTGAATGCGTATTTTATTTGGAATTAATGTAATCACTATTTTCATCTTACATAATATATATAGCGATATATGCATCCATAATACATACCGGTACATCAAGTGTCAGTTTCGAATAAAAAAGCTGGCTGGGAAAACTAATAGGAAATGAATGTACTACTTTACTAAAACCAAAAGAGCACACAGTGTGA
This sequence comes from Congeria kusceri, assembly GCA_027627225.1. Classification (NCBI taxonomy): domain Eukaryota; kingdom Metazoa; phylum Mollusca; class Bivalvia; order Myida; family Dreissenidae; genus Congeria; species Congeria kusceri. The sequence goes on from CM051035.1 coordinate 28,337,220, forward strand.
ACTTTAATTTTACACTTATAGCAACACCCTTCATAATAACATATCCACATATCCTCAATTATTCCAATCGCAATGATAACAGTCTGTTATACGGTGAGTTCCACACAGCGGATGTTCGGTTCCCTAGCTTCCCCTTCCGGTCTAATGGCCACACCAGAGTACGCCTGGTTTTTACACCACTGGCGCGTGCGACTGAACAATGACGTCCGGAGCGGACTACCGAGCAGCAGACACACCAGAGGACATATCGCCACGTGCGAATTACACAGAACCGTTGAAAATACTATGAACGAGGACGGAATCTGCAAAGATTGGTTAAAAACCTTACAAAAAATTTGAACGAAGTAAGGAATCCACAAACAGGTAAATGTTACGCTTGTCACGAAAAACACACGAGACAAATGCTCGTTCTTTGATACACGAAGGTTCACTAAGCGCCCCAAGTTACTGCGAATATTTTGCGCATGCGCAGACTGTGGAGGGTTCGGTCCGCTCCCGAAGCCATTCAGAAGGTTAATCAAAGCCTGTCCGTTTGAACCCGGGCCGAAAAAAGTCCAATCTGCGCTCCTTGCAGGTTCATAATATAAAGGCGTCATGCGCCGGTGTGACCTCATAAATAGAAACATACGTAGGTACAGAAATAATGTCGCTGCAAGTATTACTATAAAAGTTATAGTATACCCAAGCGTTTCGTTTTCCTGATACGGCAGATGGTAAAATGTACACTGCATTTCCAGCAAAATAAACCTGTACGCCAGTTTGTCGAAAATTGGCGGAAATGACAAGCAAAAGGCTACACCCCACCCGACAATTATGAAGGAAAGCATCACCAGACCGTGCGAACATTTGTAGTAGAATCTGGTCGAGGATATTGACAAGTATCTATCAATGGCTAATGCAAGGAATCCAATTGCGGTAGAAACCGTAAAGAAGGAGGTGGAAAATGCTAACACCGTACACGTCTCTTGGCTGTATATCCAATTAAAATCCATTAGCACGACCTCTATAGAAAACGGCAGGCAGAAAATGCTCTTTGAAAGGTCCATTAGCGAGACGCAGGTGAGGAAATAGAGTGGTCCCCGGTGTAATTTCCGGTCGCTAGCGATGACGTAGATCATAATGGCGTTGGCAACAATCCCTATTGCAACGATGGAAATATAGAATCCTAGTAACACCGACCTGTTTAATCCATCCAAGTCCCGCATCGTTGATTAAAAACACAAAACTTTATATCTGAAAGTGTAACTTATTTTCAAACACCGGTCACATATACACAGAATTACTATTACATGTTCACCACTAAAATAATTAATGTCTACTTTATCACACATTCGTCCTCTGAATATGCAGTCATATATTACCTTTCATTTTCCAATTATTTACCCAATTTCAGTTTCACGTTAACACATTTAAAATTTCCATTTGTCCCGTGTATTAATGGCATTGCAATTAATCTGCAGTCAATGATAATGTCCATAATCTGCAGTTAATGATAATGTCCATAATCTGCAGTTAATGATAATGTCCATAATCTGCAGTTAATGATAATGTCCATAATCTGCAGTTAATGATAATGCCCATAATCTGCAGTCAATGATAATGTCCATAATCTGCAGTCAATGATAATGTCCATAATCTGCAGTCAATGATAATGTCCATAATCTGCAGTTAATGATAATGTCCATAATCTGCAGTTAATGATAATGTCCATAATCTGCAGTTAATGATAATGTCCATAATCTGCAGTTAATGATAATGTCCATAATCTGCAGTTAATGATAATGTCCATAATCTGCAGTTAATGATAATGTCCATAATCTGCAGTTAATGATAATGTCCCAACACCGTTATGCCGTTCATAAGCATGTCCTTGAGTTGTTACGGTAAACATCACTAAATTGTCCAGTAGTGAAAACGGAGGGGTCATCAACTGGACGGACTAATATTATATATACAATGTTTCTCCGTATTTTAACATAATATGAAGTATCACATTTACAAACAAACTGTATTATTTCGACCAGACAGTAAAAACAAACTGTCTCTTCTATTCTATACACTGCTTTTAAATTCCTAGTCAAAGGTTCTTCTGGAAATCTGGAATTCTTCTAGCACGTTCACACACTCTTAACGTTCAGTGTTCTCACAAACTCGGTTGTCATCTATGACTGGTCAGCAACTTTTTTTCCGTCTATGAAGTAAATTTTAACAAAATTACGCGTTTGGAAAATTAACCCTGTGTAAACATACGTCGGCCATTTTTTAGCGTTGAAAGTTGTTGTTTCATCAGCACCAGAAATGGTTTGCTTCAGGTTCATTAGACCCCCATTGTTCACTGCGGTCATACAATGGGGTGAAACATTGCTCGCTTTAGTTCACCACGTGTTTCCGACCTGTAAACAGAGGTTAAATATATATAAAAAAACAAAAAACAAAAACAATATGTATATATATATATATATATATAAGTGCTGTTTTCTACAGATTCGTAACGTTCAAAAACCATAGCGTTGATAGCGTGAATTTATCTTAAGTTTAATGAAATAATTTCAACGTATTATTAGATAAACACACGTTTTGAACATGACGGTACATAATATATGACATACAACTCATGAATATTGAAATTATTTGTCATATTATATTGTATTATCATCAAATTATGCGGACAATTTAGCTTTCAATACGGTGTAAATACATTAAAAATATATATTACATATCGTTACTATAAATAGTAACACACTGACGTCACGAGCGGGCCGATATTCGTATCCGCCGGGCCAATATAATCATATTGGCCCCGGGCCGATTTTCTATATCTGAAAAGAATCAGATCGCGCGACGTCAACGTCAATTTGTTACTATTTATAGTAACGATATGTAATATAAACGATAACATACGGCAGAGCCGGGCCGGACGTCTATAATCGGCCCTAGCCGAATAACGGCCCTCGGGCCGTTATAGCGGCAGCGGGCCGATATATAGACGTCCGGCCCGGCCCTGCCGTATGTTATTGTCTAAATATACATAAATATTTGACTAAATAAGATGATTACTTTAAAAATTCGATTGATATTACTTCGTGAAATATATAATAAACACCTATAAAATCCAATTTTAGTAACAAATAATTAAGTTACTTACACAGTTATGACTTTATGCTGATCTGTGTAATACATTTTACAACGTGAACACAAATCAGTCTTTTCTCTTCAAACAGCAAATTGACATTATTTCCAGTGTCACAGAGGCGAGCCGTACTGTTGCTTGTGTGTTATTCCATTATTCCGCCAGGCCAACTGCGTAATCAACGGCCGTTATTTATGCATGCATGTAACGGAATCTTCCAAGATCAAGAATTCAGGCTGATCACCCAATACAAATGTAATTTATCGACTGTCCTGCCGTGATATATTCATTGAAATTTCATCCCACTTTATTCGCGGGTAAGCCTTTTATACGCATGCCGTTGTTTTGTTACGTGTGTTTTCCGCTGCTGTCCTTTCCCGGTCCTGTCTTTGATTTCCAGCTACACGACGTATCTCTGTATAATATTTGCATATTTTAAGAACAACCTATTTAAAGGTCGTCCAACCACGCGGCGACGATTAGAAAGTTATTAGTTTCAGCGCGGCAAGCAATTGGTTAATATCGTCTGACGCGAGTTTAGCATGCAAAACAGAAAAATGCAGTGTTTCGTTGTCATTCCATACAAGCATGTAGCGTAGAACGCTCTGTGACTATTAATCTCGATATACAAAAGGTCAACGATTGCATATCGACTAATTTAGCAATATTTATATCTTCAACTGTACATGTATTTGTTGTATTGTCAAAACTATTTTAAACTGTACACTACCGACTACAAATATCTGATAAAACGTGTTTCATTTATACATCCCCACGGGTCAGCATTTTAAAGTAATTGCCCGCACACGAATAAGATAAACAATGACATTTATTAAGCCTTGACATTTTAGCACCGCTACCTCCATTTCGAGCCGAGAAAAAATCGAAACAAGAACACGGCCTGCCTATTACGCCATTGTTCAATTAGTAAATTACAGCTTCTGTGCTTGTCTGATAATTTTCCGTGAATCTGAGTCATAAAGAATCCAATCCGGGTCTTATTACATCGGATGAATACAATTTTTCTTGGCACATTTTTGTTTCACAGTATGCAAATCACGATAAACGCTACACTGTTTTCGTCGTCGGCCTTTTTCAATATGAAATTAAAGGAACCAACATTTGAAGGTACACTTAATTATACATAAAACAAGTCTACGCGTGAATTATGAGAACAATCATATTCAGGCGTATAGTAAACACCATATCCTATTCAAGCATATTCATTACACCTGGTGCATGCATAATGAATTATTTAACACGTATTGCTATTTAATATACTGATTGAATACATTGTGGAATAATTAAAAGTTATACACGTTCCTATTATCATCTTCGACAACGCCACTAGCGTTGTTGGATCACGCTTAAATAGACCCAAGTAAAAACGGTAATTATGCACCTATCAGTATTTTACCCCAGGGCGGGGGAGCGGCGGGCTGACCCAGGGGAATTCCACAAATTGTATTTGTTGGGGTCTAATTTCCCACCCTAGAGCCAATCATATGTGTCTAAATCCTTTTAGTGGGAGATGCTATATGTCTATCAAATGGCTCGGGGGCCTGTATTACCGGGATCTAAAATCCGACCAAAGTCTATTACCCCGTGACCATTCGAAAAGTCAAATTCCCACCTGTCGGGAATCGTTTTTAGTCTAAAGTCCCGTATATGCCCGCCGCTCCCCACCCCTCCCCCCCTCGTGAGAGAAAACATTGATAGGTGCATTGTACTGTATTCTATACCTGTGGCAGGCCATGACAAAGTCTGGGTACATGACATTCAAGCGTCCACAAAATATTGACAAAGCAGTGACTTTATACTCATTAGCATCCATATTATTGTAAAGCATTATGTAGACATCGATCGCTGGCATCGTTATCCAGAGTTGGCGACGTTTCCCTAACAATATCTGTATAACCATCATAATTGCCCGAACAAATTAGCCAGTCCCAGATTTTCTTGAACTGAATAAGGAATCGTGTTTCGAATATATCGATATTTGCTATTCTTTTCGTCACGCTTCAGTAAGCATTCGGAATTTCCCTTTGCACGAGTTTTTCGTTCGATTTGGCGGGTAGAGTCATTCGATGTTCGCTTACACAGGAGTTAACACGTCGTTCAGCGTATTTTTAAATTGCTAAAGCAACTTAAAAACATAATTGAACGAGGAGATAAAATTTATATTCAAATATATGTATGTTTGTTTTTGCAGTTCATTTGTTGTTGTTGTTCATATCGTTAGTATGTATATTAATATTGGTTTGTTCATTTTTTTCATTCTGTTTAATTATGTATACACATTCATTATATTGCAATGTAACTAGTTTCCTCGATGTGTAAGATGTATCCGTGATGATTGTTAATGATTGTTAATGTTAGTATGGGTGAAGCCCGACACTCTGCGATGTGACATTTGACAAACGGGTACAGGTTTCCAGAGTTTTTCCCCAAATGCAGTTTAAAGGGTTTTATCTCTGGTTTTTCCTGGGCGAGTCACGTTGCACTTTACATTAATTATTTAAAGAATTACATACAATTGGTAGTTTACTATGTTATGTGTGTAGTTCTTTTTCTTTTAGGGATTTTGTTTTGTTACTCTTTTTGTGCGTAGCAAGTTAGCTTATTTGCGTGAACGATATGCAGACTAATTTTATACTAATGTATTATATATTTGTACAGTAAAACGGTGTTATAGACAAATAAAAGAAAAGCGGACCGCCTCCTAAGAACTACGTGTTTGTCTTTTATGGTTGTAAGGGTGCTTCGTTTGTTTTAAGTAAGGAAATAATTTATTTATTTTCGGACGAACGAGGGAGAAAATAAATTTTTCAAAGGGTTTGGTTTTCGATCAACGCTCGATCTAAATTATGACAGTAAGTTGTACATTTATACAAGAGAAATCCAGGTATCACATCAAGAAAGATCCAATATTCTTTACCTTACCGTAAGAGCATATTTGTCATTTATATATTTGTACATACACGTTGACGTGGCTTTTTCAAATTATGTGTGTTGTTGACGATGTACTTTATGCCAGTCGAAATAAAAAGTATGTCTGTCTGCGTGTCCGTCTGTCTGTCGTGTTCCGCTATGAAGGAAAAAATACTTTCTTGACAAGAAACAAACTGTGAGATCAACCATAACTTTACGGTATCCGGACACATGCCCTCCCGGACATATGCCCTCCCGATTATTTTTAGTCAGGCGGACATATGCCCTCCCGGACATTTGCCACCCCGGACACTGGCCCTCCTGCTATGTTTAATGTGTGTTATAATTCCTTAAATACGCTTTTACAGTTTGAAAAATATTGCTCAAATTAACACATTTAACCATTAAGAAGTAGAGACATGAATAAAGTACCGACCAAAAGTCTTTGATTAATTAATTGATGGTCGGATACTAATAAGGTCAAACTGCATATATGGAATTGTAGGTTGCAAACGCGAATGTCTTAAGATGTGCTACTAAATTAATGTATACAAATAAAAATACAAAGTCAACAATACGATGGGAATTATTTAAGTTGTTGCATAATAGTAAAAGTTATTTTAATAAAGAGGATCGTACAAAATTAAGTAGACCTGATTTAGTTGTCTTACATTCATTCTTACATGTATCAGGTTGCTTTTATGTATTTCTAAACAAATTGATAAAGACGACCGAATATCTTTATCAAAACTTTTAAATAAAATTATGTTTTTGCCAGCGCATATTTTAAACACAGTTGGACGGACGTGTGTGCGATGAATATTTATCGATGTGGCCATCGTCCCCAGAAGACTGGGGACACAGGAGACACTCTACTCCAGAGGCGGCCTAAGTGTTTTAGTGTCCGATGTGAAGCATCTAGTGCACCGCACCTCGGTTGAACGTCTCAAGCGAAAGACGAGTTACGGGAGGGACAGTGTCCGGGTGGCGTATTTATGGGAGGGCATGTGTCCGGGGTGGCATATGTCCGCCTGAATAACAATAATCGGGAGGACATATGTCCGGGAGGGCATGTGTCCGACATTCTAACTTTACAGACTGGGCAAACGCATTTAAACAGAGCTATTGCGTGTGTGGGCACATGTATTTTTTTTTTAACGAAATCTGATTGCACGCTAAAGGGTCACGCTGCTGATTTAACAATGGCCATAAATAACGCTGTTTTAGCACCGATAGCGTGCTAATTTTCTCTCATCAAGCTTCGCCCACTGCATTATTTATTTCCAGACAAGTTTATGAGATTCTGATTGAGCGAACAGTTAACAGACGCCGATCAACACATATCAGCTAAGCGTGAAAGCGGTCTAGTCGATACACTGGTGTTGCACTGACAAACAAAACACAAACAAACGTACACCATGATAAGTAAGACCATGATATCCAACATAGAACCTAAAGTTAAAACCACCAGTGACCCCTCCTCCTACTCCATGACAGAAACAAAAGGTCACAATACACTAAATAAAAAAGGCATGTAGGGCTGTACTCTCTAAATAAATCAACAAGTTCAACTCGAAGACATGTTTTTAGGTTTAGACACTTGCTTTGATATTCTTTTTTTGAGATGTTGGTAGGGTAAGCATTGGTATGCACAAATAAATCACTGATATGTTTTAAGATTGGAGACTACAGTATGACACTTGCGCTGAGGCGGGTTACATTCAACTAGAAAGTAGCCGCTAAAAAGATGGTGATAAAACAGTCAACTTTGTTTAGTGTCGAGTTCTTTCTTACATAATACATGACATACCCTTTTTATTGGTTAAATCAATTCAGCTTAGATTGCTCTTTAAGAAAAGGATGGTTATGAGGGTCCATATGTGCAAAATGTTGCATTTATTTTTGGTTAAAGTTATCGCTTTTACATTAAATTACATAAGGATTGGAATTAGTATATTGTAACCTAAACACAAAACAGGGAGCGGCACTAAAGGGGCAATATGTACATAAACTCACCATGTTACTGTGTGGTATTATTGGCTGTAATAAGTTTCATGGAAAACATGCGATAAATATCATGATTTTAATGTGCATTACGAATTTTACAGCGAAAACCGCTTTTTCAAGTAAAAAAAAAAAGAAAAAAAGTACGGAAACCCGTCTTGTAAATCTTGCAGCACACTAAATCATGCTAAAACCAAAAATGAACACGTTTTATACAATATTGATCTCTATTGCATTGAAGAATGTAAACATATGCTAGTATTTTGACCGATTTCTATGAATTAAGTACACAATTTGACTCAGGCACGCCATATAATCAACGTACTGAAAATGCAAGCCAGATTGCTTAATAGGCATCATTCTCAAATGAGTGTTCAAGCATTTCTACTACGTGGATCGGTCTGAAATTTTGCATGCACATTAGAAATATGTTAATAATGATGTAGAATTTTTTTTTTTCGCGATATCAAAACTTTAATTTGTCTTTTAGGTCACAATACACTAAATAAAAAAGGCATGTAGAGCAGTACTCTCTAAATAAATCAACAAGTTCAACTCGAAGACATGTTTTTAGGTTTAGACACTTGCTTTGATATTCTTTTTTGGAGATGTTGGTAGGGTAAGCATTGGTATGCACAAATAAATCACTGATATGTTTTAAGATTGGAGACTACAGTATGACACTTGCGCTGAGGCGGGTTACATTCAACTAGAAAGTAGCCGCTAAAAAGATGGTGATAAAACAGTCAACTTTGTTTAGTGTCGAGTTCTTTCTTACATAATACATGACATACCCGTTTTATTGGTTAAATCAATTCAGCTTAGAATGCTCTTGAAGAAAAGGTATGGTTATGAGGGTTCCTATGTGCAAAATGTTGCATTTATTTTAATCCATAAGGGTTGGAATTAGTATATTGTAACCAAAACCGGTGGAGGGGGAAAACCAACATGCAACCCCAAACCGCCATTGACCCTGGGCAAGAAAAAATCCTTCGACAACCCCCCCCCCCCCCCCCACAAAAGCAACAAAACAAAACAAACAACAACAGCAGTAAGATAAGAGCAATAATGCCGAAAAACAAACTTTACTTTCCTTTTAGGCTACTAACACTTCCTTAAAATTTCATAATGATTGCACAAAAAACTTCTTAAGTTATTGTCTGCACATGACTTATTTGAAAAGGGGCATAGCTCAAGTAAGATAAGAGCAATTTTGCCAACAATTGAACATAACCTTCCTTTAACGCGTATTAACACTTCCCTAAAGTTTTTTAATGATTGCACACACATTTCTCAAGTTATTGTCTGCACAAGCCTTATTGGAAATTATTTTTTGAAAGGGTCATAACTCAAGTACGACAAGAGCAATTGTGTCGAAAATCGATCTTGACCTTCCTTTTATGCATACAAACTCTTCCATTAAGTTTCATAATGATTGCATAAAAACGTCTCAAGTTATTGTCTGCCCAAGCCTTATTTGAACTATTTAAAAAAAACACAAGAGGGCCAAAATGGCCCTAAGTCGCTCACCTGAGTGTAAAGCATCATAATGGCTTTCAAGAAGAAGATTGTTTAAGAGTTCAATATAGCCATATAAGGAAAACTGTCCTGCCCCATGGTGGCCATTATTTTTAAAGAAAAAAACGATATCCAGGAATTTGGTAGAGGGTCACTCAAGGAATAATTTTGAAATCCAGCGAGAGGTTTCAGACAAGATTTTTAAAGTTTTTAATAGAGCCATATAAGAAAAACTGCCCAGGTCCCTGGCAGCCATGTTTTTTAAATGAATCAAAATGATTTGAAGGAATTTGGAAGAGGGTCACTGAAGAAGCATTTCTGTGAAAACTATTTTCAAATCCAGCCAGTGGTTTCTGACAAGAAGATTTTTGAAGTTTTCCAGTTTTTAAGCTTTTGGTTGCCATGGCAACCAGAGTTTTCAATATATTCTAATAGATTGAAGGAATTTGGTAAAGGACCATCCCAGCAATATTCCTGCCAAGTTTGGTTAAAATCCGCCCAGTGGTTTCGGAGAAGCAGTTGTTTGAAGTAAATGTTGATGCCGGACAAAGACTGACCACAATAGCTCACCCTTGAGCACTTCGTGCTCAGGTGGTGCTCAGGTGAGCTAATAAGAACTGTGGATGTGCCAACAATCCAACTCGTCGAGACGCTCTAAAATACATGTTTACTAGTTTGTTGCACATCATATTATTTAAGTTTCTCTCTTAATATGCGTTTCTAAACATAAGTTATCTCAACATTTATTATGATATTATTCTAACAAGCTGGCACCTGAGATTACCCAATGCATGATTATTTGCGGTTTCAACAGTAAACAAAATCATAATAATTTGTTAGAAAATTAAGGGAAAACAATTTTTTGTCCAATGATTAAATAGCATGGGTCTATGAAGGTAAACTAAATGGGTAACCCTGGTAAAAAAATGTGATAAAAAAGAATTTTCTGTTCTGCATGTTGCCAAGTTGAGCTCCATTCTTCATTTGTGATTTCTTGTCAGCATGATATCTACTAATCATGGTGTAAACTGATGATATCATGAACCTGCCTCAAACAACAACAACATTATATTTATTTCATGCTATCGATATTCAATGTAATTCTTCAATAAAACTGTTTTAAAATTTATTTAAAAAACTGCCCTGTCCCCTGGTGGCAAGAAATCCAACGAACAAATGTTTTATGTTGATTAGGCAAACAATGTGGCCTCTAGAGTGTTCACAAGCTTTTCCTTCAATCGACCTAGTGACCCAGTTATGAACTCAGCCGACATATCATTGGGACAAAGATTCTGAGCAAGTTCCAGGAAGATTGGGCAGAAAATTTGACTTCTAGAGTGCTAACAATATTTTTCTTCAATTTGACCTAGAGACCTAGTTTTTGACCGCACATGACCCAGTTTTAAACTCGGCCATGATATCATTAAGACAAATGTTCTGACCAAGTTTCATGAAGATTGGGCAAAAAATGTGGCCTCTAGAGTGTTCTAAAGCTTTTTTTATAGCCATATAAGGAACTTCCCCAACTGCCACTTAACTATTCAGATGATGTACAAACTTTATGTACAATACCAGTAAAACTATTTCCATGGCGGAGGACAGTATACCGGTCTCCTGAAACATCAACAATAGCAAGAGGGCCAAGATGGCCTTGGGTCGTTCACCTGAGTTTAAGGCATCATAATGGCTTTTAAGAATGTTATGGCGTGTTCACATCTGACTGAAGTTAAATGTTGACAACAAATGATAATGATGGACCACCAACAGCCACAATTAATAGCCATAATTTTAACACATTTAAATAAGTTCAATAAATTTAGTACAGAGGCATCTTTGTTAAATTTTTTCAAAATTCAAAAGTAGTTTCTGACAAGATTTTGAAATTTCTCAATATTGCCAGATAAGAAAAACTGTCTGGCCCCCTGGCAGCCATGTTTTTACCGGACCATATGATTTCAAGGAATTTTGTAAGGAAAATTTCTGTGAAATTATTTAGAAATCCAGCAAGTGGTTTCAGCTAAAACGTTTCGATAAAACAAAAAAGAAAACTGCTTCCCCCGTTAGTGGCCATATTTTACGAATCAAAATTACATGAAGGGATTAGGGAGGGATTCACCCAAGGAACTTAAATTATTGTGATACCCAACAAGAAATTTTTGAGATGAAGATTGTTTATAATTGTAGCCATATAAGGCGTAAAAAAATATGTTTGTTTAAGGTTACCTGAAATACCCTAAAAAAATGCCCCGACCCAAGAACATTTATTAGGTTTGTCAGACATATTTTTGTTTTATTTACCTTTTTCAATAATTAGATGTGTTTTTGTATACATAAGTATTTATTGATAGCATCCACTAATAAACAATGTTTACGGACATGACTGATATGTAATTAATATTTATTCAGTTTTAGAATCTTCAAGTTTACCATGTCCAAATAAAAATAATAAAACAAGAGCACCATGATGGCCCTAGGTCGCTCACCTGAATTAAAGGCATCATAATGGCTTATAACATGAGGGCCAAATCGCACTATAGCACTTACCCGAGTATAAAGATCTAGGCCTTGCAGTTTTAGGAGAAGATTTGTATAGTCTACATAAATCATGTGACCAACAGGGCGTGGCCACTTTCTACCCCAGGGGTATAATTTGAACAATATTTGTAGAGGACCACAATACAATATTACATACCAAATATGAACCACTGGGCCTTGCTGCTTCAGAGGAGAAGGTTTTTAAAGTCATTTTGCTATTTAAACAAGAGGGCCCTGAGGGCCCTAGGACGCTCAACTGAGACCTTGTAACCCAATTGGAATTTGCATCCCCGAGGCGTGGCTTATTTTAATTCCAGGGGCATAAGTTGAACAACCTTGAACAAACCTCTGGGCCTTGCGGTTTCAGGTAAAGATTTTTTAAAGTCATTTTGCTATTTAAGTCTATATAAACCATGTGACCCCTCGGGGGTGGCCAGATTTGACCCCAGGGGCATAATTTGAACAATCTTTGGAGAGGACCACTATGCAATGTTACGTACCAAATATAGGAAAGCTGTGGGCCTTGCGGTTTCAGGTAAAGATTTTTTAAGTCATTTTGCTATTTAAGTCTATATAAACCATGTGACCACTTGGGGGGTGGACAGATTTGACCCCAGGGGCATAATTTGAACAATCTTTGTAGAGGACCACTATGCAATGCTACGTTACAAATATAGGAAAGCTGTGGGCCTTGCCGTTTCAGAAAAGATTTTAAAAGTCATTGTGCTATTTAAGTCTATATAAACCATTTGACCCCCCCCCGGGCGTGACCAGTTTTGACCCCAGGGGAATAATTTGAACATTCTTTGTAGAGGACCACTATACAATGTTACATACCAAATATGAAACCTCTAGGCCTTGCGGTTTCAGAGGAGAAGAATTTTAAAGTCATTTTGCTATTTAAGTCTATATTTACCATGTGACCAATGCGGTGTGGTCTGTTTTGACCCATGGGGCATAATTTGAACAATCTTTGTAGAGTACCACTAAAGACGATGTTAAATACCAAATACAAAACCTCTGGGCCTTGCGGTTTCAGAGAAGAAGATTTTAAGTCATTTTGCTATTTAAGTTTATATAAACCATGTAACCCCCTGGGCGTGGCCAGTTTTTACCCCAGGGGCATAATTTGAACAATCTTTGTAGAGGACCACTATGAAATGTTACATACCAAATATGAAACCTCTGGGCCTTGTGGTTTCAGAGGAGGAGATTTTAAAAGTCATTTTGCTATATATTCTATATAAACCTTGTGGCCCCCAGGGTGTGGCCCGTTTTGACCCCAGGGGCATAATTTGAACAAACTTTGTAAAGGACCACTAAAGGATGTTACATACCAAATATGAAACCTCTCGGCCTTGCAATTTCAGAGGAGAAGATTTTAAAAGTCATTTTGCTATATATTCTATATAAACCATGAGACCCCCGGGACGTGGCCAGTTTTGACCCCAGGGGCATAATTTGAACAATCTTTGTAGAGGACCACTATAGGATGTTACATACCAAATACAAAACTTCTGGGCCTTGTGGTTTCAGAGGAGAAGAGTTTTAAAGTCATTTTGCTATATATTCTATATAAACCATGTGACCCCCGGGGCGTGGCCCATTTTGACTCCCGGGGCATAAATTGAACAAACTTTGTATAGGACCACTAAAGGATGTTACATACCAAATATGAAACCTCTGGGCCATGCGGTTTCAGAAGAGAAGATTTTTAAAGTCATTTTGCTATATATTCTATATAAACCATGAGACCCCCGGGGGTTGGCCTGTTTTGACCACAGGGGCATAATTTGAACAATCTTTGTAGCGGACCACTATAGGATGTTACATACCAAATATGAAACCTCTGGGCCTTGTGGTTTCAGAGGAGAAGATTTTTAAATTCATTTTGCTATATATTCTATATAAACCATGTGACCCCCGGGGCGTGGTCAGTTTTGACCCCAGGGGTATAATTTGAACAATCCTTGTAGAGGACTTCTAGAAGATGTCACATATCAACTATGAAAGGTCTGAGCCTTGCGGTTTCATAGCAGAATTTTTTTAAAGTATTCACTTTTTAAATCTATTTTTAGCTCTGGTGACCTACATATTCAGCGGACCGGAAAGATTTGATCAACTTTGAAAGAGGTCCACCCAAGGATCATTCCTGTGAAATTTGGTGAAAATCTGCCCAGCGGTTTAGGAGGAGATGTTGTTTGAATGAAAAGTTGACGACGCACACACGCACGCACGCACGACGGACAACGGGCGATCACAAAAGCTCACCATGAGCATTTTGTGCTTAGGTGAGCTAAAAAAAACTATTTGCTATTAAAAGAAAAAAAACTATGTGATCCACAGGGCATGGCCATTTTTTACCCAAGGGGCACCATTCGAACAATCTTTGTAGAGGACAACTATACCATGTTATATACCAATTACAAGAAACGTGTAAATGCCAGTTAAACCAAATTTTTTGAACGAAATGCACAAAAAGTTTTAGTCTATTTTAAGTAGTGGGGACCTTGACCCCAGGCACCCGATATGTGATCCCAAGCAAGGTCTCGATATAAGGTATCTATGTATTATGTTTTATTGAAATATCTCAATGCGTTTTCAAGTTATTGAGCAGAAACTGTTTTTCTATTTTTAGTAACAGTGACCTTAACCTTGACCCCACCCACCCTATATGCAATCCCAAGCCAGGTCTTGCTATAAGGTACCTGTGTATGAAGTTTCATTACAATAGCTTAATCCGTTCTTGAGTAAAAAAGCGGAAACGAAAAGTGCTACGCAAGGCTGCCGGCCCGTCGCCTAATGACATACGCCAATCTAATAACCAAAATTTCTCTTAGAAAAATTCAGTTAACAAAACACTGGGTCTTGCGGTTTCAGAGGAGAAGATTTTGAAGTCACTTTGCTATTTTAATTTATACAAACCATGTGACCCCCGGGGCGTGGCCAGCTTTGATCCCAGGGGTATCTTGAACAATCTTTGTAGGGGACCACTATACAATGCTACATACCAAATATAAAACCTCTGGGCCTTGCGGTTTCAGAGAAGAAGATTTTTAAAGTCATTTTGATATTTAAGTCTATATAAACCATGTGACCCCCGGGATGCACCCAGTTTTGAACCCAGGGACATCATTAGACCAATCTTTGTAGAGGACCACTATACAAAGTTACGTACCAAATACAAAACCTCTAGGCCTTGCAGTTTCAGAGAAGGTTTTTAAAGTCATCTTGCTATTTAAGTCTATATAAAAATTGTGACCCCCGGGGTGTGGCCAGTTTTGACCCCAGGGCATCATTTGAACAATCTTTGTAGAGGACCACTATACAATGTTACCAACCAAATATGAAACCTATGGGCTTTGCGCTTTTAGAGTCGAAGATTGTTTAAGTCATTTTGCTATTAAAGTCTATATAAACCATGTGAGGTTCGGGGTGTGGCCAGTTTTGGCCCCAGGGGCATCATTAGAACAATCTTTAGAGAGTACCACTATACAATGTTACATACCAAATATGAAACCTCTGGGCCTTCCGGTTTCAAAAATGATTTTTAAAGTCCTTTTGCTTTTTAAGTTTATATAAACCAGGTGACCCCGGGGGTGTGCCCAGTTTTGACCCAAGGGGCGTCATTTGAACAATCTTTGCAGAGGACCACTATACAATGTTACTTACCAAATACAAAACCTCTGGGCCTTGCAGTTTCAGAGAAGAAGACTTTTAAAGTCATTTTGCTATACAAGTCTATATAAACCATGTGACCCCCGAGGCGTGGCCAGTTTGAACCCCAGGGGAATAATTTGAACAATCTTTGTAGAGGACCACTAGAGGATGTCACATATGAAATATGAAATCTCCAAGCCTTGTGGTTTCAGAGAAGAATATTTTTAAAGTTTCTAATTTTGGAATCTATTTTTAGCTCTGGTGACCTACATGTGCAGCAGACCAAAATGATTTGAACAACTTTGAAAGAGGGTCACCCAAGGATCTTTCCTGTAAAGTTGCGTGAAAATCTGCCAAGCAGTTTAGGAAGAGATGTCGATTAAATGAAAATGTTGACGCACGACACATGACGGACAAAAGGCGATCACAAAAGCTAACCATGAAACTGGGAAATTCCACGAAAACCAAATTTTTCGAACGAGATGCATGAGTCATGAGTCAGCACAAAAATAATTTTTTTTACTTATGGTGACCTTGACCCCACCCACCCCATATGCAATCCCAAGCAAGGTCTAGTTATATAGTATCTACATATGAAGTTTCATTAACATATTTCAATGTGTTTTCAAGCTATGGTGTGGAAACTGTTTTTCTACTTTTACTAACGGTGACCTTGACCCCACCCATCCCATATGCAATCCCAATAGAGGTCTTGATATAAGGTATCTATGTATGAAGTTTCATTAAAATATCTCAATTCCTTGAAGTTATTGAGCAGAAACCGTTTTTCTCTTTTTAGTGACAGTGACCTTGACCCCACCCCCTATATGCAATCCCAAGTGAGGTCTTGCTATAAGGTATCTATGTATGAAGTTTCATTACAATTGCTCAATCTGTTCTCGAGTTAGAAAGCGGAAACAGAAAGTTTATGCCGCAACCCCGTCCGCCCATTAACAAAAAATTGAAAAATTTGGTTAATAGGAAATTATTCCAGTGCATAATTATGTTCAAAACTATTGCGTTAACATGTGTAAGCTATAACTGAAACACATTGACAAACCTGATGGTGAAACGCCCATTTTATCATGACCTTACCTTCAATACCGGGACATGCTATTTTCGAATTTGTTTTTTAACAAATATACAATAACAAATATTTGAATTATAATGCTGCTGATTGAATCAATTATTAATGCACCTCGTTTCAAATATGCAGCACACTAAGTTTTGCTTCAGAGCATTTACCTACTTTGTGTTGCATTTTTTATGATCACTTTCATTTCTGCAACAACTTTTAAGATACTTGTTCACCTCAATTACTCTAACATTACAAGTCACGTCATGAACACAGTAGCTATTTTTAACAAAGTAATTGATTGGATAAGACTGCTTAAGACAACTACGCACAAAAAAATCTATATAAACTAGAAAGCCGCACTCAAGACGGCACAGACCACCACCAAGGCAGCTAATTTCTCCCCGTATGTGTTTTGCAACCAATAAGCTCTACAGAAGACAATTTGCCCTATCTCACGATATAAGAATCCTCTAAAACTAGATGTATCAAAAACATGGATGCCCCCACGATACAGGCCACAGACAAAGGGCGTGTAGCCAACACTAATGTTTGCCTCCTCAAATTTATTTTCATATATTTATATTCTATAGAAGACAAGAGGGCCCTAGGACGCTCACATGAGACCTTGTAACACAATTAGAATATGCATCTCAGAGGCATGGGATATTTTTATCCCAGGGGCATAAGTTGAACAATCATGAACTAACCTCTGGGCCGTGCGGTTTCAGGTAAATATTTTTAAAGTCATTTTGCTATTTAAGTCTATATAAACCATGTGACCCCTCGGGGTGTGGCCAGATTTGACCCCAGGGGCATAATCTGAACAATCTTTGGAGAGGACCACTATGCAATGTTACGTACCAAATAAAGGAAAGCTGTGGGCCTTGTGGTTTCAGAGGAAAAGATTTTTAAAGTCATTTTGCTATATATTCTATATTAACCATGTGACCCCCGGGGCGTGGCCCGTTTTGACCACAGGGGCATAATTTGAACAATCTTTGTAAAGGACCACTAAAGGATGTTGCATACCAAATATGAAACCTCTGGGCCTTGCAGTTTCAGAGGAGATGATTTTTAAAGTTATTTTGCTATATATTCTCTATAAACCATGTGACCCCCAGGGCGTGGCCAGTTCTGACCCCAGGGGCATAATTTAAACAATCTTTGCAGAGGGCCACTATAGGATGTTACACATCAAATATGAAACCTCTGGGCCTTGTGGTTTCAGGAGAAGATTTTAAAAGTCATTTTGCTATATATTCTATATTAGATTTTAAAGATCTATTTTTTTGAAAGCAGGATTCATAAAAAGGGAAGTAACTTATTGTAGACATATTACATTTAGATATAAAGTATTGAATTAAAGAATGATAAATGTGTAATTGTTTTACAAATATCTATGTACAAACAATTATGAAACTATGGAAAAGGTACCATTTTGAATAATGAAATTGTTACTAAATGTGTTTTAGCTCTCACTTATATTAATTGCTGCTATTTATGCTGCACTTTTGTATACACACAAAACAATGTTTCATAAGGTAATAACCTGATTTTGGTCTTATTATATTTTTGATATCAAATTATTAAATTTAAGAAAGATCAATGTTTTATAAATAACCACGTAAAATACCTTTTATATTCGACAAAACATGGTAAAAATATAACATTTTGCATAATGAATTTTGTTACCAAATAATATTAATTTTCGCTTGTATTGCGGCTACTAACTATCGCTCTTCCTTTGAGAATCGAAGCATTTTATTTTGTATATTTAATATTGTTTTATTGTTTGAAATGAGCTTTATGTGTGGATAAAATTACACATAAACACGTCTGGACGCACAAACTTTTCACTTCCTCATGCATCCACATACTTGTACACACACACACACACGCGCGCGCGTGCGCACACGCACACCCCCACACACATGCACGCATATACACATACGTACATGCTACACACGCAAACACCTGCCCCCCCACCACACACACGCGCATGCACGCACGCACACACACACACACACACACATGCACGAGTAATAAAACGCCTTCTAATGTGATTTTTGTGTACATCAAATGTAAAAACACTTATGCTATAGATGATAAGGATGTTTGTTTTCTACCAAGGTTAAGTAATTTATGATATACTTATGATATACATGTGCAAACAATCTAAACACTTTAAATATAGAATAGTATTAATGGACTCTAACACAGCTATTTTTAGGCATGGCGGAGCCTTAAATTTACACTCATAATCTTTTTTTTTAGCCGAATGGCATTTTTGTTTTAAACATGGATGGGACGTATCGTTCGTTCTTAACAGAAATAAATTCTCTTAAGACATTTAATGAAAACAATTCTATTTATAAGGACATAATTCATAAAATTATTAAACACATTTGTAATCAATATGACTATAAAATTAGATAGTTTCAACACTCAAGGTATTGCATCATCAACAAAACGTCGTCAGGTACTTCAATGGTTGAAAGAAAATAAATTTGACATATGTTTTTTACAAGAATTAAATTGTTGCGAAAAAATAGACAAGAATATTTGGAGAGATGAATGGGATGGAGATTTGTTTTTAAGTGGAAATAGTTCAAATTTTCTTGGAGTAGGTATTTTCATTAATCCAAATACAACTCTTGATTATACAATTAAAGAATACATAGATATTGTTGAAGGCAGATTGAAACTTTTACATATTGAAACTCATGGCAGACAAATAATTTTGATAAATGTTTATGGCACAAATACTGACACTGTTGAATTTTTTAATGTTTTGGAAAACTATGAACAAACATACTTCGACCATTCAATAATAATTGGAGGCGATTTTAATACGGTGATTGATCATAAATCTGACAAACTAAATGGAAGGCTAGATACAAATAAAAAATGTAGCAAGAAAATAAATGAGCTCATTGAAAATTATGATTTATGTGACATTTGGCGACTTCACAATCCTGACAAAAATGTTTATACTTGGCACTCAAAAACTAACCCTCGAATATTTTGCAGACTTTATTATTTTTTAGTTATGTGCAATATAATAAATTTCATTTCATATTGTAACATAGCACCAGACTTCAAATCTGATCACTCACTAGTATGCATACGACTTGAAATAGAAACAACGAAAAATGGCCAGGGCTACTTCAAAATAAATTCATACTTATTCGAACAAGAATACCAAACACAAATTAAGTCATCAATAACAGAAATAGCTCAAATAAATATTGAGGCAAATCCAAATACGCTCTGGAAAATTATAAAAGGAACCGTTAGGGACGTAACAATTAAATACTCAAGTGTAAAATCAAAAAATAAACAAAAACAAGAAATGATACTACAAACCAAAATATCACAACTAGAGCAAGACCTTATTAGTGAAGCTGGTAATATATCTAACCAAACGATTTAAAGTTGGCGCAAGAGAATTTAAACGATTTGATCGAACAAAATATAAAAGGTATACTACTTAGAACAAAAGCCAAATGGGTCGAAGGCTCAGAACAAAATTCAAAATATTTTTCAAATCTTGAAAAGAAACGATCAGAAACGAAAACTATACATCAACTTAAAACGAATGAAAATGAAATTTTAAAAGACCAAGCTTCAATATTAACAAATGTTAAATCATTCTATGAAACATTATATAAGAAAAACAAAAATATAATTAATGATGAGGAAAACCATTTTTTCAACAACATACATAATAAAATAAATTTGGAGCAAACTGAAAATGAAAATAGGTACTTATCAGAATACGAATGTGCTAACGCCTTAAAGGAATTGAAAAACAATAAAAGTCCTGGTTCAGATGGTATATCTGCAGATTTTTATAAAATATTCTGGAACAACATAAAACAATGTGTCGTCGCTCAGCTATGCGCTTGACAACAATAACTTAACAGAACTGCAAAAACAAAGCATTATTACTTTAATACCGAAATCTGGAAAAGATACTTTGTTGATTGATAACTGGAGACCTATTTCACTTTTAAATGTTGATTATAAAATTGCGTCTAAAGCAATAGCTAATCGGATTTAACCACTTTGAGACACTATTATTAGTACAAACCAGACTGGATTTATAAAAGGGATTAATATTGGAGAAAACGTTAGAATTTTACAAGAAATAATTGAAAAGGCATTTGATACCAATGAACCTGGTCTTATATTATTTTCTGACTTTAATAAGGCTTTTGACAGCATTGATCATGATTTTATGTTTAAATGCCTCGACACCTTTCAGTTTCGTCAACACACAATAAATTGGGTAAAGCTTTTTTATCGTAATGCAATGTCATGTGTAACAAATAATGGCCAGTTTTCAGAATTTTTTAACATACATAAAAGTGTCAGACAAGGCTGTCCATTATCTCCTTACCTATTCATTATATGCATAGACCTTTTGTCTGCAGAAATAGATTTAAATCAAAATATTACAGGAATAAATATACATAATGTTCACGTTAAACAATCAATGTTCACTGATGATGCATCCTATATGTTAGATGGCACACAAAAATCATTTGAAGCTTTAATAAAAATGTATTCGAAAACTTTGCATCAATATCGGGTTTAACACTCAACAAAAGCAAATGTAAAATTTTAAAATTGGGTTCATTAAAATCAAGTCAAATTCAATACTGTAAACATAAGAAGTTCATTTGGAACTCCCAACATGCCACAGCTCTGGGAATCAACTTCAGAAATAAATCTGAGGAAATAATCCAACTTAACATACCAATTAAAATAAACGAATTTGAAAGTTGTTTAAATAAATGAAAACGATGGAAATTATCACCGATGGGAAAAATTACAGTTTTAAAATGTTTTGCATTTCCAAAACTAGTTTACCTTCTCACTGTTCTCCCAAAACCACCAGAGAACATCATTAAACAAATTAATGGATAAGTTTTAAATTTCTCTGGGATGAAAAACCGGACAAGGTTGCAAGAAAACGAATTATTCAAGATTACTCAGAGGGTGGTCTCAAAATGCTTGATATTGACCTTTTCATTGAATCACTCAAAGCAAGTTGGGTTAAACACTTTATTTTCCAAACAGAACCTAAATTGATACAAATCTACACCAACATGCTAGATAAATTTGGTGGTTCATTAATATTTAAATCAAATTAAAAACCCACTGACGTTAAAACCACAAATTTAAGAGTTTCTGAAAAATATGATTCACGGATGGTTTTGCGCGTCCTGTAACGATGACCACATGCCAATCCCAAAACAACTTATTTGGAATAATACATTTATAAAGCATAATAACAAAACGCTATTTTTTAAAACATGGTTTGAAAACGGAGTACAAATGTAAGACCATATATTCAATTTCAGAACCAAACAATTTTACACTTTTCCAGAAATCGTTTACCTTTATAATTTTAACAAAGATGATTTTTTGAAATACAACGCTTTGATAAACAGCATTCCTATTGAATGGAAACAATTATTACAGCAAAGCCACATCGAGTATTCCGCTCCAGAATACATGTTCACCAACATCACAGAATCAACCAAATTATGTAAACTAGTATATGGAAAACTAGTATTAAAAGAAAAACCAAAAGATTTTAAACAAATAAATAAATGGAAATTATTACTAAATTTAGAAGAAATTAATTCAAAATTAATTTTAACTCAACCTTTAAAATTATCTATTGATACTAAATTGAGAAGCTTTCAATACAAATATTTAATGCAAATTCCGAACAACACCTTTTTGCATAAATGCAAAATAAAGTCTTCAAGTTTGTGCGATTTTTGTTCAATGTATCCTGATTCAAGTATCCACATGTTTTGGGAATGTCAATACGTACAAATATTTTGGACATGCCTTCAAAAATTTATACAGGACATGTTGGGCATGGGAGATACGCTAGATTTGAATTATGGTAACATATCATTTTGTAATATTCAAACTGTTACTAAAACGAATTCATACTGCATTAACTTTATAATTTTGTTTGCCAAATTTTATATATTTAAATGTAAAAATAAAAACAGTGTGCCACAAATAAATATGTTTAAAAATGTCCTCAGAAAAGGAATAAAATTAGAAGAAACAATTTGACACGTACACAATAAGTATGAACATTTCCTGTCACGCTGGACTCATTTTATTTCATTCTAATCTTTGTTACGAACCCCTCCATGTTAAACTTAGCAAAAACTTTTCTTCTCTTCATTATACAAGGGCATATTATTCAAAGACATTGTTTCTTTTTTTTTCTTTATGTTGTATAGATAAACATTTCTGTGTAAAACACACTTTGTACTGTATACTGATTTGATGTAATATGTATATTGTGGTTTGAAAGGAAATAAAATTGGAATGACAAAAAAATATTCTATATGAACTATGTGACCCCCGGGGTGTGGCCCGTTTTGACCCCAGGGGCATAATTTGAACAATCTTTGTAAAGGACCACTAAGGGATGTTGCATACCAAATATGAAACCTCTGGGCCTTGCAGTTTCAGAGGAGAAGATTTTTAAAGTTATTTTGCTATACATTCGTTATAAACCATGTGACCCCCAGGGCGTGGCCAGTTCTGACCCCAGGGGCATAATTTGAACAATCTTTGCAGAGGGCCACTATAGGATGTTACATACCAAATATGAAACCTCTGGGCCTTGTGGTTTCAGGAGAAGATTGTTAAAGTCATTATGCTATATATTCTATATAAACCATATGCCCCCCCCGGGGCCTGGCCCGTTTTGACCCCAGGGCATAATTTGAACAATCTTTGTAGAGGACCACTATGGGATGTTACATACCAAATATGAAACTTCTGGGCCCTGCGGTTTCAGAGAAGATTTTTTTAAGTTTACACTTTTTAAATCTATTTTTAGCTTTGGTGACCTACATATGCAGTGGACTATAACGATTTGAAAAAATCTGAAAGAGGGTCACCCATTGATCATTCCTGTGAAGTTTGTTAAAAATCTTCCAAGCGGTTTAGGAGGAGATGTTGTTTGAATGAAAAGTTGACGACAGACGGACGGACGCTCGCACGCACGCGACAACAGGTGATCACAAAAGCTCACCATGAGCACTTTGTGCTCAGGTCAGCTAAAGAAATGACAAAGGGTCATAATTCTGCCAAAATTCCTTCCGATCACCTACACATTAAGGTTCATCAGCTGTGGAAGTCTGAAATCCGCCCAGCAGTTAAGAGGAATACAGTCCACAAAAATTTCAGGATGTACATATGGACGGATGGACAAGTGCAATGATTAATGCCTCTCACTTTGTGCGGGCATAAACATTCATATCATCACCAAAATCGTTGTTCTTTGGCCTATTTCCAATTTCCCAGAAAATTACCTGCAAGTCCAATCATAATCATAACTTTTTGTGCCAAATAGCTACATAACAAACAAGACACAACAACGCCGCAAAAATAACATCTTTTGGTGGGGTAACAAAAGGAACAGACAAGTCGCCATTAGGGATAGACAAACAAGTGTACAATGCAACAATTTGACTTGCTGACAGTACCGATAATGCACCCAAAATCCCTGAGCACATGTGGCAAACATAATCAAATGTAATGAAGAACACTATAATTTTACCAATAAATTTCGACCCATGGATGTGGGGTCACGACCCTGAATGTGAACATTGAGGGACAGTACAAACAGCCTTTAGAAATGGGGACTGGCACAATCAGAAGGGAATTTTTAGAATTATACTTCAAACACTTAGCAAAACGATGCTGTCAAGTGTTTTTCATTATTCAGTTAGACAAGTATCAATATATTTTTCCGACAAGTATTACTCCAGTTCTCATTGAGCAGGTTACCTATATTTGATGGACAATAAAATGACCCCAGTGCAGGCCCTCTGGACAATCCTTTTGTCGTTGAGGCAATCTTATATATCGATAATTTTGAAAATTTGATTTTTATTTTATCACAAACATTCCCAGACTTTCACTAAAAATAGCCCTGAATATATTTGCTGTAAAATGTGGCATTTTAAAGACTTTGTCATAACCCCATGCAAAACCCCAAAGGTTGGAGACTTATTTATCAATTTTTGGAGCCCACAAGAAAACCAAGGCAAAGTATTTTGCAAGTTCATATCTAGCACATCTTACACAAAACATTTTCATCAGAAAATAAAGAGATAGCCTTTAATCTTAAAATAAACACCAATTTACCACAGTTCTTGAATTATGTTTCAAACAATAATCAACAAGAACAATCATATTAAAATATCTTATGATTTTTGAAAAGAAGTTATGTCAACAGCAACCACATTTCATATACTACAGATTAGCAGTGCATTAATAAAATTTCATGTACTTTACATGAAACGTGGAAATTCCACAAAAATCAAATTTTCAAACGAAATGCATTCAAGTCAGCACCAAAATAAAAGTATTAGTGACCTAGATATAAGGTATCTACATATGAAGTTTCATTAAAATAACTCAATGTGTTCTCAGGCTATTGAGTGGAAACTCTTTTGTTTTATTTTTAGTAACTATGACCTCGACATTTACCCCACCCACCGTATACGCAATCTCAAGCAAGGTCTTGATATAAGGTATCTATGTATGAAGTTTCAACAAAATATCTCAATGTTATTGGGCGGAAACTGTTTTTCTACTTTTAGTTATGGTAACCTTGACCCCGCCCACCCTATACACAATCCCAAGCAAGGTCTTAATATAAGGTATCTTAGTATGAAGTTATTAAAATATTTCAATGCATTCTTACGTTATTGAGAGGAAACTGTTTTTCTATTTTTAGTAACAGTGACCTTGACCCACCCACCCCATATGCAATCCCAAGAGGTCTCGATAAAAGGTATTTCTGTATTAAGTTTCATTAAAATATCTCAATGCGTTCTCAAGTTATTGAGCGGAAACCTTTTTTTTTAGTTTTAGTAACAGCGACCTTGACCTTGACCCCATCCAACCCATATGCAAACCCAAGCGAGGTCTCAATATAAGGTTTCTTTGTGTTGACTTTCAGTAAAATATCTCAGTGCGTTCTCAAGTTATTGAGCAGAAACTGTTTTCCTATTTTTAGTAAAAGCGACCCCACCCACCCCATATGCAATCCCAAGCGAGGTCTCGCTATAGTGGTATCTATGTAGGAAGTTTCATTATAATAGCTCAATCTATTCTCGAATTAGAGAGTGGAAACGAAAAGTACTACGCCTGCCCGCCAAATGTCATATGCCCATCTCATAACAAAAAATTTCCTTCCAAAAATTTGGTTAAAAATCCTGACCTTCCTACCCTAATTTTTGGGGGCATGTAACCTGAAACAAACATTTTTTTACGCCTAAGGAAAACTGCCCCACCCATGGTGGACATGTTTTTTAACATATCAAAATTATGTGAAGGAATTATGTAGAAGGTAACCAAAGGGACATTTCTGTGAAATTATTTTAAATTCCAGCTGAAGTTTTTGACAAGAAGATTTTCAAAGTTCTCAATATACCGGGTAGTCTTATACAGAAAAATTACCCTGCCTCCTGGTGGCCCTGTGTTTTTAAATGAATAAAAACAAGGGTGCCATTGTCACAAAGATACACCCAACAAACAAGCATTTTTGGGGTGAAGATTCATTGACTAAAGAGAAACAAATCAAACACTAATAAGGTCATTTGTTAATCTAATTCGTCTCTAGAGCCTCTCACTGTGTGGTGAATTGAGGTAACAAAACTATTCCATGTATATACTTAAATCTATAATGAAGATGACCAAATATTTATAAAAAATCCATGCCGGACAAAGTGAAGGATTGAATTCTTATATTTGACCTTTGAACTTGAATTGCAACCTTGACCTTGGACCTGGTTCTTGCGTGTGACACGCCATCCCACCATGCTTTACACTATGCTTTACACTATTGCCAAAGTTTTTGAAAATCCATCCATGCTAGATGTGCTGCTGACAAAGTTTTAAGAATTGATTCTTAAATTTGACCTTTGAATTTGAATTGTGACCTTCAACTTGCACCTAGGGACCCAGTTCTTGCGCGCGACACACAGTCTCACCATGCTTGTCACTTCTGCCAAGTTATTTCAAAATCCATCTATGCTGGCCAAATGCTCTGGACAAAGTGTTAAGGATTGATTTCTTCAATTTGACATTTGACCTTGAATTGTGACCTTGACCTTAGACCTGGTTCTTGCGCGCAACACTCCCTTTCACCATGCTTGTCACTTCTGCTAAGTTATTTGAAAATCCATTCATGGTGGACAAAGATATGCTCCAGACAAAGTGTTAAGGATTTCTTAAATTTGACCTTTGACCTCAGATTGTGACCTTGACCTTGGACCTCATCATGCTTGTCACTTCTGCCAAGTTATTTGAAAATCCATCCTTCCTCAACAAAGTTATGCTCCGGACAAAGTTTAACCACCGCCCACCAGACCGCACACCCACCACCCAGGGGCGTTTCCCACAATACTTTCCGTTTTTCCAAAGGGCGTATAGCAATTCTAAGAAATTTCATAAAGGACCACCCAAAAAATATTTTTAATTAAGCTCTTTCCGAGAGATTTTTAAAGAAAATTATTGGGGATGGACAACAACAATCGTTGACACTAACAACAAAAGCACAGGTTTCAAGCGCAAGTGAGCTAAAAATCAGCAAAATCAACAGCTTTTTGTAAAACAAGAGGGCCACTATGGCCCTAGGTCGCTCAACTGATATCTATGTATGAAGCTTCATTTTAAAATATCTCAATAGGTTTTCAAGTTATTGAGCAAAACTGTTTTTCTATTTTTTGTAACAGTGACCTTGACCTTGACCCCACCCACCACAAACGTAAAGCAAGGTCTCGATATAAGGTATCTATGTATGAAGTTTCTTTAAAATATCTCAATGCGTTCTTAAGTTATTGAGTGTAAACCATTTTTCTACTTTTAATAACAGTGACCTTGACCCCACCCACCCCTTAAGAAAACCCAAGTGAGGTCTCGATATAAGATATGTGTATTAAGTTTCATTAAAATATCGCAATGCTTTCTCAAGTTACTGAGCAGAAACTGTTTTTCTATTTTCAGTAAAGTGACCTTGACCCCACCCACCCCATATGCAATCCCAAGCAATGTGTTGATATAATAAGGTACTTATGTATTAAGTTTCATTAAAATAGCCCAATGAGTTCTCAAAATATTTAGCGGAAACCATTTTTCTATATTTAATAACGGTGACCTTGACCCAACCCACCCCATATGCAATCCCAATCGAGGTCTCAAAATAATGTATTTATGTATTAAGTTTCATTAAAATATCTCAATGAGTTCTCAAGATATTGAGTGGAAACCGTTTTTATATTTTTAGTAACAGTGACCTTGACCATGACCCCTCCCACCCCATATGCAATCCCATGCGAGGTGTCAATATAAGGTATCTATGTATAAAGTTTCATTTAAATATCTCAATTCTTTCTAAAGTTATTGAGCGGAAAGTTATTGAGCGGAAACGGTTTTTCTATTTTTAGTAACAGTGACCTTGACCCTACCCATCCCATATGCAATCCCAATTGAGGTCTAGATATAATGTTTTAACCAAATATGAAACCTCTGGGCCTTGTGGTTTCAGAGAAGAATTTTAAAATCATTTCGCCATTTACGTTTATATAAACCATGTGAGCCCCGGGGTGTGCCCAGCTTTGACCCCAGGGGCATCATTTGAACAATCTTTATAGACGACCACTACACAATGTTACATACCAAATATGAAACCTCTGGGCCTTGCAGTTTCAGAGGAGAAGATTTTAAAAGTCATTTTGCTATTCAAGTCTATATCAACCATGTAACCCCCGGGATGTGGCCAGTTTTGACCCCAGGGGCATCATTTGAACAATCTTTGTAGAGGACCACTATACAATGTTACATACCAAATATGAAACCTCTAGGCCTTGCAATTTCAGAGAAGATTTTTAAATTCATTTTGCTATTTAAGTCTATATAAACCATGAGAGCCACGAGGTGTGGACAGTTTTGACCCCATGGGCATCATTTGAACAATCTTTGTAGAGGACCACTATACAATGTTACATACCAAATATGAAACCTCTGGGCCTTGCGGTTTCAGAGAAGAAGATTTTTAAAGTCATTTTGCTATACAAGTCTTTTTAAACCATGTGACCCCATGGGCATAATTTTAACAATCTTTGTAGAGGACCACTAGAGGATGTCAGATATCAAATATGAAAGCTCCAAGCCTTGTGGTTTCAGGGCAAAAAGATTTTTAAAGTTTTAAGTTTTTAAATCTATTTTTAGCTCTTGTGACCTACATATGCAGCGGACCGGAACGATTTGAAAAGTTTTGAAAGAGGGTCACCCAAGGATCATTCCTGTGAAGTTTGGTGAAAATCTGTCCAGCGATTTAGAAGGAGATATTCTTTGAATGAAAATGTTGACACACGACGCACGACGGACGACGGACAAAAGGCGATCCTAAAAGCTCACCATGAGCACGTTGTGCTCAGGTAAGCTTAGAAGGATACTAGTGAACTGATGGATGCTCCCCAATGTGCTTTGCCAAGAAATGGTAATGCAATCTGAAGAGCAGATTCCAAACAATTGTGTTCTATATATTAATTTCAACAATCATCAAAGTCCCATAACTGTAAGAGCATCTTGGTACAGTGAACACCTCCTCTTGGTAATGAAGCTTCCCATAAAATTTCATTGAATATTGGCTAGTAGTTGCTGAGAAACAGTCCACACAAGAATTGTGCACTATACACTAATTTCAGCAACCTTCAAACTCCTACAACTCCAAAGAAAATCACTGAAAGGGGACATCTTATACTGTGCACACCTCATTTTGATAATGAAGCATTACATACAGTTTCATTGTATTCTGGCCAGTAGCGGAGAAATAGCCCAGACAAGAATTGTGAACTAAATTCTAATTTCAGAATTCTTCGCAATTCCACAACTCTTAGAAAAAATCAGTGAAGTGGAACGTCCTGGTTTAGTGCACACCTCCTTTTGGTAATAAAGCTTTCCATAAAGTTAAATTTGAATCTGGCCAGTAGTTGTGTATAATAGATTGGACAAAAACTGTGCATTAAATACTTATTTTAAAAATATACAAAGTCCTATTACTCTAAGAAAATCATTCCAGTACGTCCTCGTTCAGTGCACACCTCCACTGGGTAATGAAGCTTACTATAAAGTATAATTCAGACCAGTAGTTGCCTAAAAATAGACCCTAAATGCTCATTTCAGACATGTTCAAAGTCCCAAAACTGTGAGAAAAAGCATTGAAGCAAAACGTTCTGGTTCAGAGCACACCTCCTCATGGTAATGAAGCTTCCCATGCAGTTTCGTTAAATCTTGTCAGTAGCTGCTAAGAAATACTCTGGACCAGAAAATGGGACGGACAGACTGACAGACGGATAAAGCGGATACTATAATATACTCCCCAGAAAATTTGTCGGGGAGCATAATAAACATAAACAACATACTACAATTAAAATATGAAGTCTCCATTTGACCAAAGATATAATTATCTTTAGTAAAACAAGCCTTTTAAAGTATTTGCCTTTTTAAGTGTTTGAAAACAAATGGGCCTAACAGCCAGTTACTTATGAAAGGGAGATAACTGTTGCCCAGTATAACAGGAGTTACCTGTAATTCAAAATTCCTTATCACATACTTAGGCTTATCTTAACAGCTGTTACTGAATCAAGTAATTAAATTATTAAATATTAGCAGAAATGATCCAAGTTATAATAACAGTTAAATGGCAATCAAAAGTATATTGTTCACCATTTGAGAATCTAGCTATGGTGTTTGAAGTGATTTGCACACTTTTACATAACACTTATAGATCCTCGGCCAAAGAGAACTGATTGGAAACGAAACCCAGATGACTCAGAGAAACTCATAACCATACAATTTCTCCTAAATAATTCAACAACTACACGTGTAGTTAGTAAAAGAAGCTCCAAAGTTAAAAGAAGAGAATGTTTATTTAGTGCTCGTAAATTAACATATTTGTTGTGATTGCAATACTATTACAACTTCTGCAAATCCTAGTTCTCTTCATGAAATGATTAATGAGATTGTACAGATAACCTGTAGAAGAATCAGTATAAGCGTTGATGATGCTTGTTGTCAAATCCAGTTTTTTTTTATGTATTACATATAAATATGTGTCATAATATGCTTGTTTGTCTGAATAAATACATTGAAACTAACCTGTTGTTGGTTTTTCAGGCTTTATAATAATTACACTACAAACTAATCAAGCTCCATTTTTTCAGGCTTTAAAATTACAACACCTCAAACAATTTAAGTTACAGTTTGTAAGTTTATTGGTTTATTTATATAAGGAAAAAACAATCATTTGTAGGACTTGTTTCATCATTTTGGTCAGCAAGAAAATACTGTTGGTACTATATTTCTCTGTTAATGATACTGCAATGTAATTTGTGCTTATAAAACTGGTATATGCATACACATCTGATAGGATGGAGGTCACTGGTCAGTTTTATCAGAGTACAATGTGTGTGAGTCTGCCAATTTTCATTAGCAGCTGTGCCATGTTCATTGGGATGGGGCCAAAATGAGTACACTAAAACCCCGCTTTACGACCACCTCGATTTTACGACCACCCCGCTAAAGCGGACACTTTTTAAAGACCCGATTGTTTTCCTATATATTTCAATGGTCGCAAACCCCGATTTTACGGGCAACCCGCTATTCCGTATTACGACCACTAATCCCAGACCGAAAGTACCAAATAACGCTCAAAATTACCCCGTTATTTTGACCAGTGTCATTTGTTCTTTGACATTTTACATCATCAATTAACAAAATAAGCCATGGAGATAATTAAACATACTGCTTTGGTATAAAATGGGTGTGTGAAAAACAATGTGACACATGTTTTGATAAGGGATTAGCACATCGACTGTGTATCAGATTACGTTAATTGACACTGTCTGACAGATAGGGGGAACAATGCTAAATACTGAAGTGGACAGTCTAAAAATGGTCTTAATGATTTTTTAATTCAATTTCCGACTTCATGTAAAGTTTCCGTAATTAACTCTAAGTTACAAAATGTGTATGCAATCAAACATTATATAGAAACAAACTAAAATTGTCGTCACATATAGAGTATTTATTATTTTCAAGAAAACTTTAAATAACACAGACATATGCATGTACTGACTCGGTGATTTGCCTTACCGCGATAATACGACCACTCCACTATTACGACCACCCCACTATTAAGACCACTTTTATTAAGACCCGCAAGTGGTCGTATTAGCGGGGTTTTACTGTATTGGGAAAGAGCCAACAATTATTAACTCGAGCATTTTTAGACCAACAGGATTTAGTAGATGTAATCAGAAATCATTCTTGAGGGGACTACTTCTTTACTTTGCAGGCTACTAGCCAGTAAATCTATAAATTACTGCGCTTCGCTCCCTGAGCAGTGATGCTTCCTGTTATCAATGCTACTTTCTATGCATAGATGACAAAAAATAGATCTGACTTATTACACTGATGAACAACAATAATAATCCATTTAGTCCACATCTACAAGTGAATTCATGTTATGTCTATTCACATAAGTATGATAGATGTTTGTGCTGTTCACTGGTTAACTGCGTATTACATCATATTGCGTAAGTTTAACAACAGTGTATTGAGTCAGTACTTATAGCGAAGCGACCGTAACCACTCGATTGATGATTGCTATTGTTTCTGTAGTATGCATAAGAATTATGGAAAAGCATTGTACTTCTAAAGAGAGTTTTGAATGTATTTTACTAAATAAACGTTTTTTTCCCTCTATTGGTATTTACCGAACATAGCGTTTGTGACAAAAAGCACTGTATATTGATTCAAACTTATACGGTTCATCTATTGCAAACTTATTTTTATTTCAATTGGTATTTACCGAACATAGCGCTTGTGACAAAAAGCACTGAATATTGATTCAAACTTATACGGTTCATCTATTTAAAATACCAGCTAATACCAATTAATTTTAAGTAGTATAACTAGTTATAAGTTTTGAGATTTTCTTGTAGAAATGAGATAACAGACAGGTGACTTACTTCAATAATAATAATAATTCTTATAATAAAATACTATCATAATTCATTTGCTCTTAGCTTAATTTCTCACCAACAGTCTTTCTACGCTGTCAGCGTTTTGATATGATCTTGGAGGAAGAGTATGTTGCCTAACATTTATGCTTAAGCAATGTGAAAGGAACTGCACATTTTGACATAGAGTACATTGCTTGCTTGAATCCCCGACATCGGTTCCTATGGACATTGGTTCCTATGCTATTTTATACATAGGCGGACACTCGTTCCTTCATGATTATGAGACACGCCGGACACTCGTTCCTACATGATTATGAGACACCCCGGACACTCGTTCCTACATGATTATGAGACACGCCGGACACTCGTTCCTACATGATTATGAGACACCCCGGACACTCGTTCCTACATGATTATGAGACACCCCGGACACTCATTCCTACATGATTATGAGACACCCCGGACACTCGTTCCTACATGATTATGAGACACGCCGGACACTCGTTCCTACATGATTATGAGACACCCCGGACACTCGTTCCTACATGACTATGAGACACCCCGGACACTCGTTCCTACATGATTATGAGACACCCCGGACACTCATTCCTACATTATTTTGATAGGCAGGACATTGGTTCCTATGCTATTTTATACATAGGCGGACACTCTTTCCTACATGATTATGAGACACCCCGGACACTCGTTCCTACATGATTATGAGACATCCCGGACACACGTTCCTACATTATTTTGATAGGCAGGACATTGGTTCCTACAATATTTTGACAGCCCTAACAAGTGTTCCTGTAAAATAATTAGCACAAGACGGCGGCCATTTGTATGTATTTATCTAGTCTTAAAATATTACTCTCATATTTATATCACATAATTATTAACATTCTTATATCGATATATTTTACAAGTTTTTGAGAGATTGTTTCATGGATAGCATTCTAAAATCCTAATTGCGAGTCTTTCATCATTGTATAAATCAACTAACACACACTTATGTCTGCAATGAAAGTATCCTTGCAGGATTCGGAACGATTACTCGATAAAGGGAATGTGAAGTGTCTATTGCCTTATTGTTGTCAGTTAGGTACAATAACTGGCATACTTCTCAAAGGGTGAACAATCAGTTAATCAAGGGCCGTTTGTCGGCTCATAATTAATTGGCTTATCGTTGTCAATTATGTGCACTAATTAGCCTAAAATTGGCATACTTTTTGTGTCAAAAAATAACAATATATGTAATCAATGCAATAAAATAATAATGAATTTGTAACTCTAATAATAATAGAAGATGCATTTAATTGTGTTTCTTTTATTTTAGGAACAAGTGTACAGGGTGTCATAATCATGTAGGAACCATTGTCCGCCTAAGTAAAAAAAAAGCGTAGGAACGAATGGCCACAGGAACCTATGTCCGGATACCTGCTTGTTAGACCACAGAATAAATTGGGAAACAATACAAGTTCATGAAATTATGTCACTATGCACTAGGTGCTTGAGAATGTTTTGAACAACAGCATGTTTTATATTAACAATGTGCACTGATATAGGGTTCATATTTATTTTAAAATAGGGAAGATTTTGATAAAAACAAGTTATATCATGTAAATGAAAAATATATGTAAATACTAGTATTTTGAAATCCAGTAAGCGGTTTCCGACAGGAAGATTGTCAAAGTTGCCATTACACCCATAGGAGGGCAAACTTCCCCACCCTGATGGCCATGTTTTTAAACGAATCAAAATTGTTTGCATAAATTTGGTAAAGGGTCTTCCAAGGAACATTTCCACAAAAAATATTTTGAAATCCAGTAAGCGGTTTCTGACAAGAAGATTTGTTGCTAGTTTTTAAGCTTTTGGTTGCCATGGCAAGCAGAGGTTTTCATATATTGCATTTAATTTAAGGAATTTGATAAAGGACCATCCCAGGAATATTCCTGCCAAGTTTGAATAAAATCGATGGACGCCTGACAGTGACTGATCACAATAGCTCACCCTTGAGCACTTTGTGCTCAAGTGAGCTAAAAAGCACAAAAGTAAGCCATGGTGGAAAGACAACTGCTTGAAGGCAGTACAGGATAGGAAAAAGCTTTAAAAATATTTAAGAAAAAACCCTCTCCAGAAAATCTTCAAAAATAGAGGTCTCAAGGAAATCTTACCACGGGGGTCATTTTGGAAACCAAAAAAGAAAATTGGCAAACATTCTGTGAATTAGCATATTTTAACAACAAGAATAGTAAGGATCTTTGGCAGAAAATTCACAGAATAAAAGGAAATTCATATTCTCCTGTACCATTCCTCAAACATAATGATGAAATAGCACTAAACCCCAGAGACAAGGCTCAATTTTTAATTAAACACTACGAAACAGTTTCTAGTGATTCAAAGCCATCTTGAGACACTTTGACATTTCTAGAAAAGTTAGAATCACAGCATAAGAAATTTTTGACCGAGTCTGGGGACAAAAACAGTCCATTAAACCTTAAATTCACACTAACAGAACTAATAAAAATGCTGACAGCGTAGAAAGACTGTTGGCGACAAAAGAAACTAAAAGCATGTGAATTATGAGTGTATTTTTGCTAAAAGGAAACATTAGTTTGAATGAAGTTCAATTCCCCACCTTTAAACTTTATAATTTGGCTTCTTATTCAATAGTATACGACATCATGATGAAAACTAATTTATAAGTAACGAAAAACTATTTTGTTCGCGCTAATTATCTTATGCAAACGGAATTATATACATGCCAGTTAACAAGTCAACCTGCATGGCCAGAATAACCGATGAAGCGTAGTAGTTAGTCGGACCGATTGTTAGTGCTTCGTATCCAAAGATCTATAAATAATTATGTTTATTTATAGATCTTTGTTCGTAGCCTACTGAGGCAAAATAGATCATACGATGCAAGCTCTCGATTGTCCATTGCACAGTTAAACATTTATAAATTGCAGTAATTTGTTGTCAGAATATTCAGAATGAGAATTAGTAACAAGAAAAA
The DNA here is from genome assembly GCA_027627225.1 of Congeria kusceri. Taxonomy (NCBI): domain Eukaryota; kingdom Metazoa; phylum Mollusca; class Bivalvia; order Myida; family Dreissenidae; genus Congeria; species Congeria kusceri. The sequence continues at coordinate 28,373,183 of CM051035.1, forward strand.
ACACTTGCGCAACGAGTAAAAAATAACCGATGTAGCGCATTAATTTGGTGGTCTTAATCCAGGACACTCCGATAAATATTTTGGTTACATAAAAGTCAATAGCAAAAGTAGGGGTATCATTAGTTTAAAGTTACTTTTTTAATAAATTGACCTTTTTACAAACTGTAATTTTAACAAGGCAGTCCAAAGGACAGCTATATCCCCCTTCTTGATCCTTCATAAGATTTTAAAGGTGACTTTAAAGTATCACACTGACCTTAATCAGTTTCATGAAAATTCCTTAAAGGGCATAGGAGATATGGAGCTGACACGAAAATGGAGACTCAAACATTTGACCTTTAAGTGTGACCTTGACCTTGAGGTGGCAAGACTGCTCCGTGCCTTCTGCACATCGCCTCAAGGTGATCAACATTTGAGCCAAGTGTTATGACAATCCTTCAAAGGGCATAGGAGATATGGAGCAGACACAAAAATGGAGGCTCAAACATTTGACCTTCAACTGTGACCTTGACCTTGAGGTGGCATGACTGCCTCATGCCTTCTGCACATTGCCTCAATGTGATAAACATTTGAGGCAAGTTTCATGAAAATCCTTTAAAGGGCACAGGAGATATAGAACGGACATGAAAATACAGGCTCAAACATTCAACCTTCAAGTATGACCTTGACCTTGAGTTGGCGTGACTGGCCTATGCCTTCTGCACATGGTCTAAATGAGCAAAACATTTGCGCAAAGTTTCATGAAAATCCTTCAAAGAGTAGGGATATGGAGCATACACGAAAAACTGACACGAAAATGGAGGCTCAAAAATTTAGCCTTCAAGTGTGACCTTGACCTTGAGCTGGCGTGAAAGGCCCATGCCTTCTGCACATTGTCTCAATGACCTAAACATTTGAGCCAAGTTTCATGAAAATCCTTCGAAAGGCATAGGAGATATGGAGCCGACACGAAATGGAGGCTCGAAAATTTGACCTTTAAGTGTGACCTTGACCTTGAGCCGGCATGACTGACTCATGCCTTCTGCACATTGTCTCAATGACCTAAACATTTGAGCCAAGTTTCATCCTTCAAAGGGTATAGGAGATATGGAGCGGGCACGAACATGTTACGGACAGACGGACGGACGGACGAAGGGCATTCCTATAACCCCCCTCCCGCTTCGCGGCGGGGTATTAATAAACCACATGATATACATATTATAATACATATTACATACAATATTATAAAAATTAAAATGTAAGAAAAAGTGTGTGAAATTTTGCTGTTTTGAAAAAGGACCCTTTCTGGTTTCGATTTACTGACTAATAGCCTGCAAAGAAAAGAAGTAGTTTTCCGCGATACCTGTTTTGGACATTACCCTCTCCAAAGACCGTTGGCTTCCGCCAACAGTCTCAAAACTGCAATCTTGAGCAGGAAGAACTCCGCAAATGGCTTTGAATGCATCTCGTATTTCATGTTCCAACATATGCCCGACAATGTCTTGAGTATTTGGCTTCATCTTTTCAACATGGTGTACTGGTCGGGGGTGTTTCCTACCGAGTGGACGGAGGCCTGTGTGATGCCATTGCACAAATCTGGAAAATACAAAAATGACCCCAAACCATACACGCCTATTTCTTTAATGTCTCATGCTGGGAAACTAATGGAATTAATGGTTAACAAGTGCTGTCACTATCAGGTGACATATGCCCCCAAAAATTAGTAAGTGCCACATTGACACCAAAATGAATCTTTGTAAATAAAAGTGAATGACAAATGTAAACTATTACTTCAGTCGAAATGGCTGCTCTGGAAAAAACTTTAATCAAAATTGTTAAGTTAAACTAGAAATGTGTACACAGCAACGGATGCAGCCTGTTCTACATGGCCCCGCTTTGTCAATATGCATACACATGAAGACAAACAACAGTTAGAGCTTTTCTTGCCTCTACCAATCATAACAGGCAAATAAACTGTATTTTCAGGTTACCAAAAAACACCACCAGAGTTGACCTTATTCAAATAGGCAGAATTGTTTGCATAAGTGATGCACAAAATAAATCATTGTTTCATTGCCTTCTTTATTCTTTATGTTAATGGAAATAATGTGGCCGCGGAAAAAGACATAATTGGGTAAGCTTAAGACTACAATTGTGTCAGTAAAATTCAACCAACCGCATGGTGTCCTTAAAAAAATCCAGGTAAAATTTGAGGTCCACTTTAGTTTGATGTACCCCATTTGACCCGAGGCCCCTTGTTGCGTGCCATGTAATTTGGGCCCCCGTCTTCAATGTCTGTTTCCCAGTTTTCATAGCCTGTTGCCCTGCCCAGTACGGTATGGAGTCACCTATCACCCACACCTCTAAGAAATAAGATAAACAAACAATTAGTATGAACATTATGATCGGCGTTACAATATTCTCAAAAACCTAACACACTTAATTGTTAAAATGTATTCTTGTTACATAATAAGCAGATGACGAATGAACTGTTGAAAATATCTTGGGTTAAGGCCTAATATAATTCTTAATGCAATCTGACCGCCATCTAACATTATCTTTTCGTTGAATATTCCATGTGCAGCCAAATCAGTTGCTCTCCCGATTCTGAAACTATGTGATCGAAAATGACCAGATGAGAATTTTGTTTGTTTGATACAATGTGCAAAACCCCCTGAAATTGCTGCCGTTTAACAAGTGAACCATTGCTGTGACGAAATAGGGGACCATCAGCAAAGCTTTTTCCCAAATATCTACTGACTGCTCTTACTGGGCCAATAGACTCCTCTGCAATCCTTGGCAGTTTCATAACTAATGGTTTCCCCCTCTGATTTGTTTTACATTTCTTGAAGGTAATGCTTATGTTGTCGTGACTTACGATGATGTCATTGACAGAAAGTGTTGCGTCATCGTAATCACTACCAGAGACCTACTTACTCGATATGACACGAAACAAACCAAAATAAGCTGACGTAAATAGGGCGTGAAAGAGATATGTTTCATACTCGTTATAGCACACCTGGGGTAGTACTCTACATATAGCTACCAAAACATTCATTGAAATTGGTGCTCAGGCATCTTTCTTGCGGGGACCTCGGCGGCTACCGTCAAACATTTTTTGAATAACAATAGACTGTTGAAAATCTATCCAACCATGCAAGTTATGATAGTAATTTATGTCTGCTAAATAGGTAGATATAGTGCTTGGGGCGCAACCCATTTCAAAACAAAAGGCAATGAGCAACACTACTTCTTGTGGCTTAGCCGGCCATCCCTGCAATGACTGCGTATCTTTCAATGTAGTTTTTTCCTTTGCCAACATTAACCTGATTTGATCAACAACCTGTTCAATTTTATCTTGGGTATTCTTACAGTCATGTTATTAGAATCAAGCTCTAAACCTAGAAAAACGGTTACTTTGCACTTTGCACAGCCCTTGTGTTTTTTTCACTGCAATAGGCACCTGAAAGGCAGTCATAACGCTCTAACATTTTTGCATCAGCGTTTAACAGGTTTTTGTAGTTCAAGAAAATCATCCAGACAGTGCATTAATTCCCCTGAAGATAATTTGAACAGAGACAAACACATTTCAAACGTTTTGCAGCTGCTTGCTGCGCCAAATGGTAGGCACTTGTCAACGAAATACTGCTCCGTATGTTCAACACCAAGGAGTTCAAACTCCTGCTGTCTGATAGGGATCAACCCGAATGCGTTCTTTATGTCAGCTGTAAACAATTTAGTTTCTACCTAATCTCTGAATCATGTTAACAGCTTCATCAAAGCTTGTGTATTGGAGAGATGCTAAATTATGATCACTAAAATCGTTTATGGACTTGCCTTTTGGGTAGGATAGATGGTGTATCATACACAAATTTTTTTTGTTCCGGTGTCTTTGGGTCATCAACTTATTTAGGGACTAAACCGATGGAGAAATAATAATATTTTCCAAACAGGGTCAATCAAATGGACCCGGGACTCTCCTAGCAATCACCTCTAAACTGATCGTTTTTGAGACAATATCTGGATACGCTAAAGCTGATCTTAAATTGTTAGCATTTCGAAAAACTCACGGCCCCGAGTAATGTATTGGAAAACCATTAAAAAAAACATCGATAACAGAAATAATTATTTTAACATTGTAAAATATAGGATTAGAAATAAAAAGCCACAGTAGGTTCACCCTCCTCCTCTACTCAGCTACACCATTATTTTATTTATTCTTAACTAGAAAATAACAACAATGAGATATTGCCATGTGTCTGATTCACAATGGTGTAAGGAATCTTCGCAAAATGGTGTTTAACAACTTGGTAATTCTGCTACACAATAAATGTGTAAATATCAATTCACTGTGCAAATTCTGTCAAGAAGTCTTCAAAAACAGCTATCACCGACAGCAAGAACACAATCTTGACTTTCATATCTGATCAGTAAACAGCATCTCTGATAAGCTTGAAATGGTAACTTTTGGTGATAGTTCTTGGATCTTTCTCAAGCTGTGTCACAAAAAGCCTGGCCGTTGATCAATGAAGAGCTGCAAGGCTGGACCTATCATGAGCCAGCAAATTTGCGAGTGTTTGATGAACAACTCTTCTTCGAGGCCAAGATCGACTTGCACTTGTTTGTAGTAATCTCATTGACTAGCTGACACATTGAACGAGCTTAACAAATTTAGAACAAAATCCTCCACATCTTGTCCATATTCAAAAATCCCTCTGCAAAATACAGTGTACATTTTGTGATGATTGCATATGTCAGTGTCTATAAAACCACGCCAGTCTGGATATGCATCCTTTAATCTGCACTTGATAACTCCCTGTTCATGGTCTTGTTGATATTAGGACCATCACTCCCTAAAGCTGCCAACATGTGTAGTGGGAATCCATCCTCCTGTAGGGCTGCGAAAATACTTCTAGCAACAGTTTTGCCATCTGCATGATTGAATCAAAATGCTGATAGTGTAGAATGACTGTTGGTAACAAACAAAACTAAAATGATGTGAATCATGGGTGCATTTTTTTTAAAAAGGAAACATTTGTGTGAATAAAGTTCAATTTCCCACTTTTAAACTTTATAATGTGGATTCTTATTCTACAGTATTTTGTAAGTAACGAAAAAAAAATTTTTTCCATGTAATTATCTTATGGAAAAGGAATAATATACATACCAGTTAACAAGTCAATCTGCAACCGGCCAGAATAACCGATGAAGCTTAGTAGTTCGGTGCACCGACTGTAAGTGCTTCGTAGCCAAAGATCTATAAATAAACATGTTTATTTATAGATATTTGTTTGTAGCCTACTTAGTCAAAAGTAGGTCATACGATGCAACTCTTCATTTTCCATAATACTGTTTAAAATTTACAAAGTGCGGTAATTTGTTGCCAAAATATTCAGAATGAGAATTAGTAACAAGAAAAATACTTATATAATGAGTAAAAAATAAGCGATGTAGCACATTAATTTGGTGGTCTTATTCCAGGACACTCAGGTGAATATTTCCGTTACATACAAGTAAATAGCATAAGTAGGGGTGTCATTAGTTTATATTTTTTTTTATTTATAAATTGACCTTTTTATAAAGTGTAATTGTAATAAATCAAATAATACACACATTATAAAACATGTTACATATATTATCTTTAAATAATTAAAATGTAAGCAAACAGGTGTACATTTTAGCTATTTTGAATAAGGACCCTTTCTAGTTTTGATTTACTGACTAATAGCCTGCAAATAAAAAGTTTTCCACGGTACCTGTTTTGGAAATCACCCTCTCAACAGTCTAAAAACAAGGATTTATAATACTACACTAGAGTTCATTATGTGTTGGTGACCAGTACCTAATATGTCCATCTGAGCTAGTGTGGTATCATTATACTGTAGTAAAAAGTAACTTTGAGAGTTCTTTACATCATACAAAAGAGTTTTGAAAAGCAGGATAGCATGTATGATAGCTCTTCCAACACTAAATCTCTCATCTATTTTGCACTTTAACATAGCTCTGAATGTCTCAGAAATGCCATCACTAGCCCTAACACTGATACTAATATCAGATGTTGCACATTTTACTACCCAAACAATCCCTGCAGTCATTACATCTTCATCTGGAACAGTGCATGCCAGCGTTGATTCTTCTGTTTGTTGGCTTGTGAATGGTCCTTGTTCCTTGATTTTTTTCACTTTGCATTTCAATTCACTTGTGTGTCATATGACTAGCCAATATTAAATTGTAAACAAGAGGGCCCTCAGGGCCCTAGGACGCTCACCTGAGACCTTGTAACCCAAATGGAATTTGCATCCCAGAGGCATGGCTTATTTTTATCCCAGGGGCATAAGTTGAACAACCTTGAACAACCTCTGGGCCTTGTGGTTTCAGGTAAAGATTTTTTAAGTCATTTTGCTATTTAAGTCTATATAAACCATGTGACCCCTCGGGGGGTGGCCAGATATGACTCCAGGGGCATAATTTGAACAATCTTTTGAGAGGACCACTATGCAATGTTACGTACCAAATATAGGAAAGCTGTGGGCCTTGCGGTTTCAGGTAAAGATTTTTTAAGTCATTTTGCTATTTAAGTCTATAAAAACCATGTAAACCCTCGGGGGGTGGCCAGATTTGACCCCAGGGGCATAATTTGAACAATCTTTGGAGAGGACCACTATGCAATGTTACGTAACAAATATAGGAAAGTTGTGGGCCTTGCCGTTTCAGAGAAGAATTTAAGTCATTTTGCTATTTAAGTCTATATAAACCATGAGACCCCCGGGGCGTGGCCAGTTTTGACCCCAGGGGCATAATTTTAACACTCTTTGTAAAGGACCACTATACAATGTTACATACCAAATATGAAACCTCTAGGCCTTGCGGTTTCAGAGGAGAAGAATTTTAAAGTCGTTTTGCTACTTAAGTCAATATTAACCATGTGACCAATCGGGTGTGGTCTGTTTTGACCCATGGGGCATAATTTGAACAATCTTTGTAGAGGACCACTATAGGATGTTACATACCACATATGAAACCTCTGGGCCTTGTGGTTTCAGAGGAGATTTTAAAAGTCATTTTGTTATATATTCTATATAAACCATGTGACCCCCGGGGTGTGGCCCGTTTTGACCCCAGGGCCATAATTTGAACAAACTTTGTTCAGGACCACTAAAGGATGTTATATACCAAATATGAAACCTCTGGGCCTTGCGATTTCAGAGGAGAAGATTTTAAGTCATTTTGCTATATATTCTATATAAACCATGAGACCCCTAGGGCGTGGCCAGTTTTGACCCCATGGGCATAATTTGAACAATCTTTATAGAGGACCACTATAGGATGTTACATACCAAATATGAAACCTCTGGGCCTTGTGCTTTCAGAGGAGAAGAGTTTAAAGTCATTTTGCTATATAATCTATATAAACCATGTGACCCCCAGTGCGTGGCCCGTTTTGACTCCAATGGCATAATTTGAACAGACTTTGTAAAGGACCACTAAAGGATGTTACATCCCAAATAAGAAACCTCTAGGCCATGCGATTTCAGAGGAGAAGATTTTTAAAGTCATTTTGCTATATATTCTATATTAACCATGAGACCCCCGGGGCATGGCCAGTTTTGACCCCAGGGGCATAATTTGAACAATCTTTGTAGAGGACCACTATAGGTTGTTACATTCCAAATATGAAACCTCTGGGCCTTGTGGTTTCAGAGGAGAAGATTTTTAAAGTCATTTTGCTATATATTCTATATAAACCATGTGACCCCCGGGGCGTGGCCCGTTTTGACCCCAGGGGCATAATTTGAACAATCTTTGTAGAGGACCTTTAAAGGATGTCACATATCAAATATGAAAGGTCTCAGCCTTGCAGTTTCATAGAAGATTTTAAAGTTTTCACTTTTTAAATCTATTTTTAGCTCTGGTGACCTACATATTCAGCGGACCGGAAAGATTTGAACAACGTTGAAAGAGGTCCACCCAAGGATCATTCTTGTGAAGATTGGTGAAAATCTGCCAATCGGTTTAGGAGGAGATGTTGTTTGAATGAAAAGTTGACAACGCACGCACACACGCACAACGGACAACGGGCGATCACAAAAGCTTTGTGAGGTGTGAGCTAAAAAAATATTATAAAACAATACATCTTCAGAATGGATCCATATCGAAGATGAAAACAAACTCTGGCTGGGCTGGGCAGGGTTGCCAAACCTTTAAGAATGTTTATTTTGAAGGATAAACACATTTTATGTCATTTAAATGGTACTCAGAACACATTTACTAAATACTTTCCTTCAAAATGCTACTTTCTTTGCTTACCCATTCTAACTTTTCCCCAAAATATAGGAATTTATAGGAATATGGGCCAATTATAGGAAAATATAGGACAATGGTCAAAATATAGGAATAAATACGAAAATATAGGAGAGTGGACTTATCGAAGAAAAAATTTGCGGTGTTGCGGCTGTCTGCTTGTAAGCAGCTTCTGCGTAACATTAAACAGCAAATATTTGAACCATTCTAAATTCATTATTGACTTGGTTTACAAGACGAACATGACGTAGCAATTAACTAAAGAATATAATAGCTAACCAGTCATTTTCGGATACACTTTGCTTTAATCCATAAAGTAAACAAACCCGGATAATTTTGAATTAGATGTTGTTGATGAATACACATAATACATTATCTTGGCATTGTTTTTAATTCACAATGGTAAATTTAATAAAGCTGTCAAGCATCTATCTGACCAGGCTAGAAAAGCCATGTTTATAATTTTAAAGAAAGCCAGGAATATTGGTCTCTCTGTTGATCTACAATTATATTTATTTCAAGCAATGGTTTGCCCGATTCTTATTTCTGTAGCTGAAGTTTGTAGTATTGATAATTCTTCTGTGGTGAATAGATTCCAAGCTAAATTTTGTAAAATGGTATTGACACTAAAACAATCAACACCCTATAAATTTTTATATGGTGAGTTGGGCATTTTTTAGCTCTTAGATCAGGTTATTAAAAGTGTAACTTGTGGGGTTCTTGGAATAGAAAGACGTTGATAGTCCTTTAATTCTTTATTTCAGCAATGTTCACAATATATCAGGTTGTCTGGTTAGATCAGGATGTTGGAAACTATGAGTTTTACAACCTGAAAATATACAACAATCGAAAACAACTGTCGGTGCTAGTGTACCTAATAGATTTACATAATATACAATGATTAAAGGTACACACTCAGGTTATGACAATAATCAATATAAGACATATATATAAAGATGAGAATAGTCTATATATTACTATTAACAATAATGGCAGCACAAAAGCATAATCCTTGTGCATTTAAATAGCAATACTGACTAGGTAATGGTGCAAACCCTTTTCAGGGTTTAAACATACGACCTCTAGCTAGCAAGGTCTATAACCTTGAGAACGACATGTCGACAATTTACTTACAAATCAATATAAACAATATACATTGACCAATGCACAAAATAACCTTACATATACAAATGATAATATACAATGTACAATTAGTAGTCTCATGTTCAAACTTACCAAACTTTGGATCTGATTGACTCTTTCTCTCCAAACGCTTTCTCAGTGATGTTACAGGGAAGATAACTCTGCTGTTGTTACTGCATAATTGCTGCTGTAAGTTAAAACATGTGCATACATAGAGAGTAGTGAATTATAGTATTAAAATAGATAAAACCGTTCAACCGCCATTTTGTTGAAAAGGCAAACAACGTCCAACGTTATTTATAAAACACACAAAAATTACAATAATGCAACCAGAATCTATTCTTAGGAGGAAAGGAATGCACACTCCAAACACATTGTATTTTAAATCACTAATAAAAACAAGGCCTTGATAGTATTGCAAGCAATACAGAAGTCACCTACCGGTGAAAACCGCTACTAATTAAACATCGTGCAATACCGTCAAATCTCCCTTTATCTGTACATGTACAAAGTTTCATATTCAAATCCCAATTGTCACTGCAGTATCAAGTTGTTGTTTTTTCTATTTCAGTAATATTGACCAGACATTCGAGTTACTTTTTGAGTTATTGCAGTACTAAACTGACAGAGGGCAATCATATAGTCCATTCTGTGTACCAAGTTTCATGATCATATGTTATGTTCTTTGCGAATTATTACAGTATTAAGTTTATTTCTATTTTAAGTAACAGTCACATGACCTTTGACCTCTGGTGAAAAATAAAGGATCGTGTACGATCCTCACCTTGCTCTTTCGATGTATACACAGTTTCATCAAAGTATTTTCAGTACTTTTTGAGTTATCGCAGGATCCAGGCTTTGGGGACGGGACAGACAACCAGAGTGAGACCGACAGACGAACAGACAGACAGACGCAAACAGACCGAGGGCAAACCCATAGTCCAATCTGTGTACCAAGTTTCATGAACATATCTTATGCACTTTTCAAAATATTACAGTATTAAGTTTATTTCTGTTTTTAGTAACATTCACGTGACCTTTGACCTCTGGTGAAAAATAAAAGGTCGTGCATAATTCTCACATTGCTGTTACTATGTATACAAAGTTTCATCCAAGTGACTTCAGTACTTTCTGAGTTATCACAGGATCCAGGTTTTGGGGACGGCCCGACGGACAGACAGACATACGGACGAACAGACAGAACGACACACAGACAGATGGCAAACCTATAGTTCAATCTCTGTACCAAGTTTCATGGTCATCTCTTATGTCCATTTTGAATTATTACAGTATTTAGTTTATTTCTATTTTTAGTAACAGTAACGTGACCTTTGACCTCTGGTGAAAAAAAAAGGTCGTGCATAATACTCACATTGCTACATTGCCATTTATATGTATACCCAGTTTCATCGAATTCAGTATTTTCTGAGTTATTGCAGAAACCAGGTTTTGGGGACGGACAGACAGACAGACGGACAAACATAAGGACGAACAGATAGAGAGACACACAGACGGATGGTAAACCTATAGTTCAATCGTTGTACCAAGTTTCATGGTCATATGCACTTTTCTAATTATAACAGTATTTAGTTTATTTCTATTTTTAGTAACAGTCAGGTGGACTTTGACCCCTGGTCAAAAATAAAAGGTCCTGCATAATCATCACATTGCATTCATATGTATACCAAGTTTCATCGAAATATCTTATGTACTTTTTGAGTTATCGCAGGATCCAGTTTGTTTTAGTTTATTTCTATTTTTAGTAACAGTCACGTGACCTCTAACCTCTGGTAAAAAGTAAAACGTCATGCATAATACATGTACTCACATTGCCGTTTATATGTATACCAAGTTTCATTGAAGTATCTTCAGTACTTTTTGAGCTACCCCAGGAATAATATTTTGGGGACGGACACGCTGACGGACGGACAGACAGACGGACGGAGGACAAACCTATAGTCTCCTCCGGTGAAACATCGGTAGGGGACTAAATAGAGTTCATGACCAGTTTATTCAGACATGGTCCTCCAATGTGTATATTTCACCTAAATGCATTAATTATAGGATGTTTAAGGATGAATTTATATTTGAGAAGTAATTAAAAATTGTACCCTTTAACCTTGCCAAACACTTGTTGAATTTTAGATGTTGTAATCATTAACTACCCATTGAAGCAGGTAGGATATATGAATATTCCAATGCTCATACTTTAATACAGAACGACTAAGATATATTGATCGTGCTTTTTTGACTCCAAATACCCTTTAACAAATATCCTTAGATATTTATATAACATCTAATCTTTGACATGTCACCTTCCATTTTCAAAACAAAACCATGTACTTATTTTATATTTCTCCTTGTGAAGTCACTTTTTCTAGTCATAGTTATATTTAGATGCAATTATATGTTTATTATCCCCCCCCTTCAAAGAAGTGGGGCTATATTGCTTTGCACCTGTCCGTCGGTCGGTCGGATGGTCTGTCCATAAATCATTTCGTTTCCGCACAATATCTAGAGAATGCTTTGACCTACAGAGGATGTAACATGAAATTTGTTTCCACACGATATATAGAGAACGCTTTGACCTACGATCATTTAATTTCGTATGCTAGTTACTTGGGAGGAAAGGAAGACACATATCAGTTTAGAGTTCAACAGGTCAAACGTCAAGGTGACAGAGGCTTGTAACATGAAAACTGTTTCCTCTGTAGACCATTTAGTTTCCGCATGATATGTAGAATACGCTTTGACCTATGATCATCCAAGTTGGTATGCTGTTACTCGGGAGGAAAGGAAGACACCTATCAATTTTGAGGTCAACAGGTCAAGGTCACAGGGGCTTGTAACATGAAAACTGTTTTCTCCATAGACCATTTTGTTTCCGCAGGATATCTAGAGAACGCTTTGACCTACAATCATCCAAGTTAGTAAAGCCCATCAATTTTGAGGTCAACCAGTCAGAGGAACATGAAAACCGTTTCCACACAATATCTAGAGAACGCTTTAACCTAGGATCATATAAATTAGTATGCTGGTTAGTCTTGAGGGAAGGAAGACCCCTATCGATTTTGAGATCAAAGGTCAAGGTCACAGGGGCTTGTAAAAAAACAACTTCATAACAGATGAACCATTGGTACATGGTCCTCAAACTATATAGGTACAATGGTCAGTTTGAGTAGATGACCTATTACATAGTGATAATTACTGAATATTTGGGTTGAGTCGTCAAATTTGATAGGAAAAATGCTCTTGCAGAGAAGACAACTCCTATCAAGGTAATGGTTAATATGTCTCAGCTTAGATTTTTTAGAAACAGTACACTTCTGTGATAAACAAAGGCTGCAAGTCGGGGGGTATACACGTTTTACAAACATCTCTTGTTTAATATTCATATTGATTAGAATATTTCCATTAGATTTACATGCCACGTTACTTGTATATAATGTTCACTTGTTACTGTTTGTGTTAAAACTGATGCCTCTACGAGACCTTGTTTCCAATAAAACTTGAAACTTGGAAATGTTTGACCGACTAATTTTGAAAGGACAGCTAAAAATAAGTGTCATTATGATTATATTATTTTATCATAACGGATATTATTTTTTAAACATAATGTAAACTGCTGTAAAAATCAAAATTAAATCAAAATGGAATTAAGTGGACTACAACCGCCAAAAATGGACTGGGACAGTTCAAATTTGCCAGATGCTTTCAAGAAATTCGAGCGACATATTAAATTGATGTTTGATGGTCCGCTTAAAGGAAAAAACAGAAAAGACAAGTTGCGTATATCCTGCTTTGGATAGGTGACAGGGTCAGGATGATACATGCCTCCTGGAGAGATCTCACAGAAGAGGACAATAACAATCCGAGAGCAATCTGTCAAAAATTCAAAGAATTTGTGCAGCCGAAGTCTAACTTTATTTCTGCATGATACAAATGCAATAATGAGGTGCAAAAGAATGAATCAATCGTCAAATTCATATCTGGACTCACACTGAGTGCGAGAGATTGTGACTATGGTTATAAACCGACAAAATGGTCTGTGACCAAGTTCGGATGCAAAAGTGATTAAGCACGAGAAAAATTGATTGTCAAATGGACAAGATTTAACTTTACCGTTAGCTATCGCAATTGCTCAATCAATGGAATATAACAAAATGCAAATGCAGCACATCCGAGGATCCGATTCAGATGCCGCCGTAGACCGTATATTGCGTAATGGGGCAACTGGAAAGGTCGATCCACAGCAGCGACGCCAGTAACAATGATGGGACTGCCATCCAAAACAACGACACGCCACTGCGACCAACAAACTGTGCCAACAATGTGGCAACAGTACTCATAAGCAGCAACAGCATTGTCCGACTGCTGGGAAAACGTGTCACAAGTGCCAAAAACTTTACACAGTGTTGAGAATGACAACTCTCCAGATGATGAAAATCAAGAATTTTCTGTCTATACTGTAAGTTATCTTTCTACTTCCGACCATGCATTTGTTGACTTATGTTTTCGACCAAACAAAACAAAAATCAAAGCAAAGACTGATACAGGCAGTCAGGTGAATATACTTTCATCAACACAATTCCATGGATTGAACATAAAATCGCAGCTACAATCACCTTAAACGAAACTATTTTCATACACAGGCAATAAGTTGAATGTTCGAGGCAAACTTCGGTTAAATATCCAGCGTAAATCTAGATCAGTAGATTCAGATGTTTATGTTGTCGAATCCAAAATTATTCTTCAAACAGCTCATGACCTTAAATTGATACAGCTGACTTACGCTATTGATGAGTGTATGCCTCTTGATAAGGCCACCGTATTGCACAAATTTAAAGATGTGTTTCGTGGAATAGGTTGTTCGAAGTCACTAGTTCAATTCAGCTCAAATAAAATTATGTTCCGAGGGTTTGTCCCTTGCGCAAGGTACCGCATGACCTACCAGATTAACTAAAAGCGGAATTAAGCTGAATGGACAGCAAAAAAATCGTTTGCAAAGTAACCAAACCCACCGAGTGGGTAAACGCACTTGTATGTGTTGAGAAACCGAATAAAAAATTGAGAATTTGCATTGATCCACATGCACTGAACGAGTGTATTAAAAGACCACATTACCCTATGAGAACTATTGATGACATAACTACAAAATTGTCCGGCGCCAATTATTTCAGCGTACTTGACATGACAAATGGTTATTACTAATGTAAGCTGGCCGAAGAATCCTCACTACTTACGTCGTTTGTGACGCCGTTCCGTCATTACATTTATTTGCGAATGCCAATGGGCTTAAAGTCATCGCAAGACATATTCAACAGGAAAATGGACAAAGAGTTCGAGGGACAATGGGCGTAGCCTTCATTGTTCATGACTTCATTTGTTTCGGCTCTACAATGTCAGAGCACGATACAAATTTAACACATTTGCTTATAAGAGCACGAGAAAAAGGATTAAATTTAGCCAAGAGAAAGTGGATATCAGCCAACCAGAAGTTAAATATTTCTGGCATGTACGAGGGTTGTCCGGATAGTTCGTAGACTGCTCAAATATTATTTGTTTCGCGTTAAGAAAAGTTATAGGAACTGCATGACTAAATAATAACAAGTGTGTTTGTTAAGTTTGTGAAATATAATTTAAATATATTAATGGTAAACATACCTACAATATAACTAAAATAGTGCATCATACCAAGTACGGAGCAGTTTGACGCTGATTACGACGTCATGTGCACATAACGTAACTGTTTGTCAAAATATTTTCGAAACAAGGCACTTTCTATGACAAACTACCGACATTATATGACAAACTACCGACATTATATGACAAACAGCCCCATGAGTACATATTCTCCTTTACCATTTCCCTCCATATTTCTTCTTTTTTTGATATATATGCATTAATCAGTTCAGAATGATTTTCATAGCGCTGCCCCAACAGGTCATAGTGTAAACTCAAACACACCGTTAAGTTAAAATAGGTGCACAGTGGATTAAATGGAACATGATAAATCTGATGAAAAACAAGCAAGTCGATAGCTATCACCGTATCTTTACAGCAATGTGCTGGTGCTGTGTCGGAAGGAATCAAGACGATCTCGGCATATGAAGCGATAGAAACAGAACTGATCAGTTTGAAAATAAAAAATTGCAATTATATATTCATTCTTCATGTGAATGTTACAGAAATAATCATAATAACATTTCATTTACTGTTATAAAACATATTGAATAACAGAAATTTTATTTTCTAATAATGTGTAACGTTAACCGTGAGTTGACTTGGTTGCAGACTTCAGACCGAGTTTAATAAGAAAATATGGATAATTTTTATTGGATAGCAGCATAATTTTCCACCGTAAATCAACAATATAATTTAAACACCAAGCCAGAAACGTCCTGCAGACAAATATTTTTAAATCAGAATAATTCCTTGCGTCCATAGCACTCATTGCGTTATTTACCCAAATCTGATCAAGCTGTACTGCTCCGTACGAGCGTCAAACGTCGTCATTTTCGTACACTCGTGAAACACGCTCCTTTATCGATATTCTCAAGCGATGGTTTATTTGACGTCATAAAACATTCATATTTCCCACACTTAAATTATACTTTAATGATGATGTTGCATCAAAATTATGCAGATTCGCGTGGAAATAACACATACAGAAATGTTGAAAAAATGATTTACAATGGAATGTTTTCAGAACAAATTGAAGTGCTCCGTACTTCAGTAGTTGTGTTGATAAGACTATCGAAGAGAAGGAAATTTAGCGACAAAATATAAACAAAATGCAGAATATTATTAGTCATATATGTTTGAGCCAGTACACAAATAGAAAATGTTTTAAGATGATAATATTTCTGGACAACCCTAGTAGTTAGCTTAAATGGTCTGTCGGCAGACAAAGTCAACACGATACTTAAGCTGAAAACACCAGAAAATCGGTCAGAGCTTGAAACTCTTTTAAGAATGGTCACATACCTGGTAAATTTGCGCCAAACCTAGCAGAGATTACTATCCCTTTACGCGATCTGTTAAAGAAAGATGTTGAATTTATCTGGGAAAACGAGCAAGAAAGCTTATTAAAACCTGTAAGCAAGCCATTATACAAGCGCCAGTCTTACGGTTCTTAGACCCACAAAAATCTGTTACACTTCAGGTGGACTCAAGCTCAAAAGGAATAGGTGCTGGCTGTATGCAAGAAGGCCAGCCAGTAGCCTACGCGTCGAAAACTTGCACGCAAAATCAAGTCTGCGGGGCAAAAATAGAAAAAGAAATGACAGAAATATTATTTGGATGTTTGAAATTCAAACAATACATATACAGCAAACACACGGTAATTAAAGTTATGTGCTGCTCCACCATGGTTACAGAGAATTATGAGGCAATTGCAACCGTTTGACATTGAAGTTATTCACAAGAAAGGTATCGAGATACCTATTGGTAATGCATTGAGCAGAAATTTCCTACAAGGAAATATACTTGGAAATGTTCGTAGACGTTGAAGCGCAAATGATATTAAAACAATTACCAGTCAGCGATGCAAAATTAGAACAAATAAGATGCGAAACGCAAACAGTTGAAACTCTTCAGGCTGGAAGCAAGTCATTTTAGATGGTTGGCCTGAAGAGCGAAAAACAATGTCCGATTAAAGTAATGAGTTTCTGGAATCACCATGACGAATTATCTTTCGAAAACGGTATTATCTTCAAAGGTTGTAAACTATTCATCCCACAAGGCCTGCCTTGGAGATGATTAAGGCTGTACACGTAGGCCATATAGGCAGCGCGAAAACAGTACGCCGCGCTTGAGATATCATTTTTGTCCAGGAATGTCAAAAGAGATTACAGAGTATGTACTTGCATGTCCGCTTTGCGAGAAATGCGAAAGAACGTCTTTTACTGTATGAGATTCCTGAATGTCCATGGCAGAATGTGTCATGTGATTTGTATTCATTCGACAACAAGGAGTACATGGCACTTGTTGATGCATGTAGCCGTCATTTTGAGATCGATTCGCTTGAATACACGTCAAGTATGAGTGTTATTCGAAAACTCAAAAGTACATTTTAGCAGATTCGGTTGTCTGGAAACGTTGAAATCAAATAACGGTCCGCAGTTCTCATCAAAAGAATTTACTGAATTTGCAAAACAGTTAAATTTTAAGCACGAAACTTCAAGTCCAAATCATCTTAGTTGAAGTGGGTTGAGTAAATTCTACATGATAATTGCGCAACGCATGTTGAGGAAAGCGAAATATGCAAACACTGATCCTTATCTTTCACTTCTTGAGCATAGAAACATGCCGCAACAGTGGTGCTACTCCCCTGCACAACTGCTGATGTCCAGTAGGCAATAACGGTCAACATTATCTTGCAATCCCAAGCAATTAAGATCTAAAACAGTGAACTCTTGAAACGCGCGTGAAAAGATGATAAAATTGCAAGCTAAATTCAAAGCTAATCACGACAAGTCAGCTAGATCACTACCCTCCTTTAATTCCAAAGAAAGGGTCATGTCACAAAGAGGAAACGTATGGGAACCAGTCAGAGTTATTTCCCAGTACAATGACAGACCATATTCAGTACAAACAAAAGAGGGTGTGTTTCATCGTCGTAACCCAGTGATTTTTTTCAAGCCAATTTGGGTCCTAAATAGGGCCCCATTCACAAAGCAAAAAAGTACCCTCTTTCACAAATTTATTCCCAAAATTCACAATTGCTAGAAAGTTTACATTTGACATTTTGTCTGCTTTATCTTTATTCCATGCCAAGGGTTTCTTCTGGACTGATTAAGATGTTTATATCAAAATTCATACTATATGTTAAAATTCAAATACAATTTTACCTTGATATAATGATTTCATTTATAATAGGTTGAAATGTTTTTTTCACAACATATGGTAATACGGCGCTTATTTTCACAATTCAAAGGGCCCCGGCCCATTTCACAAAAGACTGGAAAACAAGAGGGCCAAAGTGGCCCTGGTTGCTCAAATGAGTAAAATTAATGTTCACTAACAACTCTAACTTTGTATAGCCGATAGGCATTGAAAATAAGGCCTTTGATTAACTGATTTTGTACAAATATTCGGCTGCCTCCCCCTGCAAAATAATTAATATTTTCTCCCATAAATGTCATAAATACACCAGTCTTTAACAGTAATCAGCGTTAAGTGATAATATGACAAGAGCTGTCTAAGGACAGCGCGCTTGACTATTCATACTGCTTTGTCATAGTTATGGGCCTAGGTCAGTGACCTAACATAATGACCCGAAAGACATGTTTCAACTGAATATCTGTTGTTGTTACAGAGATAAGTACATGCATGCACACTTAAACCTTAATGTTTTAAGTACAAAAAAGGGGTATAATTCTGCTTAACTGCAGGTCAGAGTTATGGGCCTTGGTCAGTAACCTTACATTATGACAAGAAAGACATGTGTGAAGTTTTAATTGAATATCTGTATTAGTTACACAGATATGTACATGTATTTGCACGCATACCTTAACCAGAGCATAATGTTGACAACGATGACGGACCAGTGAGTAGTATAGCTCGGACTATTTGGTGAATAGTCTAGCTAAAAACTAGGAATGAAATGTTCAAATAGGATGCATAAGTCTGTACTAAAATAGAAGAAAATTATTCTCAATTCAAGGTGTAGAACATACAGTTATGACAAGGAATACTGAATCCAATTATACATTAAAGTACAATTTAGGACATTTAAGAATACTGACCCTGAAAATAAGTATCTGTTTGGTAATGAAAATATTCCATTACAATAGCTCAATCTTCTAGCTTACTGAGCAGAAAAATGTTTTATATATGTTAAGTAACTGTGACCTACAATAGCTTAATCTGCTACTGAGCAGAAAGTTTTATTAATTTGTATTAACAATGACCCTGGTTACACCCCATAGCCTATGCAATTCAATTATCTTCATGTATTAACAATTATAGAGTTTAATTAGAATAACCAAATTTTTTTTTTTTTAACAGTGCCCTTAACCGCATTCACCCTGTATATGCAACCTCAAGTGAGGCATTAATGTATGAAGTTTTATTACAATAACACTTTTTGTTCTCAAGTTCAGAAACCAAAAGTTGGTGCTGCTGCCAAGTCTGTTTTCCACATACTTAATGACATACCCCAATCTAAAAACCAAATTGTTTCATTCGACTTTCAATTAAAATATTAAATACCTATTTTAACTTCATCTGTAAAGTAATTAAATGATAATGCAAAAATTGAAAGACTTGTTGCCATAACTACCGCAACTTGACTTTCCTTCTATGTTTTTTTTAAATCCATTTAATTCCACTAAAATTTTAGCATAATACCTGCTAACGTGCAATTTCCAACACAATTTTTATCTCATGCCAAAAAAAAAAAAGATTTAAAATGAACCTTGCTTTTATACTTATCACAGGACGCAGATTTTATTGCACAGACAGACATTCAGACAGACAATAGAGGGTTCTTATATTGTTCCATCTGGTGCAAACAGTTGCAGGCAAAGACTTAAAAAATCTGTATTAGTGCCAGTGACATATTAAAGTGTGTATGTATGACCTTACAACAGATATAGTGGCATAAATACAATTAAAAAAATTAAGTAAATAAACATATATTTCTATTTAAAATGGAATACAAGTTAAGAACAAAGATTGCTTTTAAACCCATAATAAGCTAGTTTTTCATTACCAAATAGTTCTCGTCTGTACAAGCGGAAACTTAAATACAATGACTTTTTTGTATATACTTTGACTTGACAGTTGGTTTAGGTCACACAACACGAATAAACGATGAAGAAGTCGACACTAGTACTTCTTGATTTATTTCATACTGAGGTGTTTCCGACGTCATTTTTTAAATGTTTTTCTGTATGTTTTCAAGTTTTACTGTCACTTTCATCTGCTTATTTCGAAAATAACTGACATAAACGATCATACATACACACTTTCAATTTCTAGGAACAAGACTAACTTTTGAATTGAAAATATTTCTCTGTGGCAGAACCTTTCCCACTCAGAACCCAGTACATATTACCTATTATTGATCATAACCTTCAAAAACACCAAACTCACAATATCATAAGTATCACAGCCTTCATCATTTCCATATTTATAATCATCTTCAATAAAAAGACACATCAACAACGGCTTTAGCAACTTAAACTGAGGTCTTATAGGCTGCATTAATAAACCACCGACTATTAAGGTTAACGTCAAATAAGATTTAATTGCATTCAGACTGGTACATTGGCAATTTGCTAAAAGTACCGTAACAGTAACATACTACTTTAAAGCAGCCAAAAATTAATTTGTTGTCATTTTAATGCATTTATCATGTAGTAATTTATACCTAGACTTTCCAATACTGGTGGTATGAAATTCCATGGAATGACCCTAAACAAAGTTACCCATCTGTACTGCATCATTTTCAATAACATTAGGATGATTCTAATATCATTCAATGCATTACACCCATATCACAAAATTGCCCATAAAGATGATGGTGCAGAATTCTTATAAACATGTACCTCATTGGCACCAGTGATGCCTCTTACAAATCACCAATGCCAAAAGCTGTATTTCTGAGATAAGCATATATTAGATAGGTTAGTTTTGATTTTTAAGGCAGTATTAAATATACTTCTACTGTGGCAGAATTGACCTACAGTGTTTTTGTGTAAACAGCTCATGAAATGAAGCAGGCTATTAGAAGAGTTGATATAAGATGGCAAGGGAATCTGCTATTGAAGACAAACAAGAAATGTCTTTAAACAAGAGGGCCCTAGGATGCTCACCTGAGACCTTGTAACCCAATTGGAATTTGCATCCCCGAGGCGTGGCTTATTTTTATCCCAGGGGCATAAGTTGAACAACCTTGAACAAACCTCTGGGCCTTGCGGTTTCAGGTAAAGATTTTAAAATTCATTTTGCTATTTAAGTTTATATAAACCATGTGACCCCTCGGGGGTGGCCAGATTTGACCCCTTGGGAATAATTTGAACAATCTTTGGAGAGGACCACTATGCAATGTTACGTACCAAATATAGGAAAGCTGCGGGCCTTGCCGTTTCAAAGGAGAAGATTTTTAAAGTCATTTTGCTATTTAAGTCGATATAAACCATGTGACCCCCCAGGCGTGACCAGTTTTGACGCCAGGGGCATACTGTGAACAATATTTGTAGAGGACCACTATACAATGTTACATACCAAATATGAAACATCTAGGCCTTGCTGTTTCAGAGGAGAAGACTTTTAAAGTCATTTTGCTATTTAAGTCCGTATAAAACATGTGACCCGTAGGGTGTGGTCTGTTTTGACCCATGGGGCATAATTTGAACAATCTTTGTAGAGGACCACTATAGGATGTTAAATACCAAATACGAAACCTCTGGGCCTTGCGGTTTCAGAAGAGAAGATTTTTAAAGACATTTTGCTATTTAAGTTTATATAAACCATGTGACCCCCGGGGCAAGGCCAGTTTTGACCCCAGGGGCATAATTTGAACAATCTTTGTAGAGGACCACTATACAATGTTACATACCAAATAACAAACTTCTAGATCTTTTGGTTTCTGAGGAGAAGATTTTTAAAGTCATTTTGCTATTTAAGTCTATATAAATCATGTGACACCCGGGGCGTGGCCAGTTTTGACCCCAGGGGCATAAATTGAACAATATTTGTACAGGACCACTGTAGGATGTTATACACCAAAAATGAAACTTCTGGGCCTTGCAGTTTCAGAGAAGAAGATATTTCAAGACATTTTGCTATTAAAGTTTATATAAACCATGTGACCCCAGGGCGTGGCCAGTTTTGACCCCAGAGGCATAATTTGAACAAGCTTTGTAGAGGACCACTAAAGAATGTTACATACCCAACATGAAACCTCTGGGCCTTGTGGTTTCAGAGGAGATTTTTAAAGTCAGTTTGCTATATATTCTATATAAACCATGTGACCCCTAGGGCGGTGCCAGTTTTGACCCCAGGGGCCTAATTTGAACAATCTTTGTAGAGGACTACTATATGATGTTACATACCAAATATGAAACCTCTTGGCCTTGTGGTTTCAGAGAAGTTTACATTTTTAAAATCTATTTTTAGCTCTGGTGACCTACATATGCAGCGGACCAAAACGATTTTAACAACTTTGAAAGAGTCGCCCAATTATCATTCCTGTGAAGTTTGGTTAAAATCTGCCAAGTGGTTTAGGAGGAGATGTCGTTTGAATGACAAGTTGACGACGGACGCACGCATGCACGCACGGACGGACGATGGACCATGGGCGATCACAAATGCTCACCATGAGCATTTTGTGCTCAGGTGAGCTAAAAAATGTAGCATCTTTTTACAGATTGAAAAGCATCTACTGGATAAGTTGATAAAAAGATGCAATTATAAATAATTCTTAATAAATCGTAACCACAATTAACATTCATATAAACAGTAACACTGGGGATGAACAAAAAGTCATGTGACCCCAAAAGGCAAGGTCAGTAGTTGTTTTGTGGATAAAACGTCCGCGCAGGGTAAGTATTTTCTGAATTTCTTTGTTGTTCGTCGGAGTAGTAAAATATCACGTTGTGCAAAAAAGAATGCATGGAATTGGCTTTCCAACGGTGTATACAGTGGTTAATACTTTCTTTTAGTTTTCTAGACACTTAGACACAAATTTCTAATTGGAGAGGCAAACGACAGCAGCACACTGACAAATGATAGGATATTAGACAATAAACGTTTTAACATTTAAATTAAGGTTGTTCGAGGATCGAATTTACAAATTAATGTTGATAAACAAACTTATTTCCAATAGAAACTGTCTAAAAATTGCCATTCTACAAGAAAAAAAAACTTAATGAACGTTAGTAGTTGATTAAGAGCTTGCCAACGTCAGTAGTGAAAAAATGCCAACGTTAGTAGTTTGTCTAATATTTTACTACATATACATGGCACTGGCACTGGTGATTATTATTCATGGGAATTTAAATAAAAGCTTTTTCTTTCAGAATGACAAAAATAAAAACGCTTTTTCTTTCAGAATGACAAAGAGAAAAACTTGAGTTTAAACAAGAACTAGAGGACACACATAACAATCTGTAGTTTTGTCTCAATGTCGTTAATTGTGACGCCCAGTCTTATAATATTTTAAGGTAGACATGTCCAAATAAATATATTATTTCAACATTTATTTCTGAGTTGTTGGACATGTTAATGAACACTGAATTGTTTATTATAGCTTAAAATACCATATAAACTGAAGTATATAAACATTAATAACATATAATTATTATAATTCCCTAATGTTTTATGCTGTCATTTGTTCCAAATTACAATATTTCTCCTTAAATACAATTGTGCAATATCTTTTGTAGACAATTTAAGATTATGGTCCAAATTAGGATGGGTACTTGCGGTGTGATAGCTTGCGTTGAATAATTAATTCTAATGATAATTAACTGTAATTTTACAGGGGCAATGCGTCTGCCAAAAAAACCCGAAAGAGACGCCTAAGCCAGGGCAGTGTCAAGCATTCGAAAAGCCATCCAGAAGGAAACTCCTGATGTTCCATGGAAGAGTTCCAGCAGATATGAATGTGGATTGGGCTACTTTCCAGTCATTATTCGTATTCTCCACAAGTACTATCTGTCGTCCTACTTTGAAACATTCAAATTAGCTGGCCAATTTCCTACCAAAGCAATGTGAAGATGAATCTGCTTACAGCGCATTCACGAACTGGAGGAAGCGCAGTGGCGACAAAGAATGCAACTATGCAAGGACTTCCGGGTATTTTGAATCTTACACCAAAACCTTAACATTGCTAACATCTGGTATATAATCAGACAGCGGTCGGAGTACCTTTCGTTAATGCGTGTAATTTCCAATTTTATGCCAGTGTCCCTTTGGAAGATCCATCTACAAGCGAGAAATGTGGACACCCGTACCAGGACCTAGTTTACCATATCGTTCTAGGCTGCACAGACAATAACACCTACACACAGCGTGAATCCTTTGTAAACAAACTGTCGGAGATCTACAGTGTCGACATGCACACAGCTGTACGAGCGTACCCTGCTGATATTACACGCTTAAATCTGGGACACATTGACTGTATAATTACAAACTTGTGTGACAGTTGATTTATGGAGTTATTAATTTGTACTGCCAATTTCTTACAAAGATATGTTCAGTGACAGTGAGACAACACAGAAAATACAACCTTAATGTAACTGTGATAAATATATTTATTTCAATATGATAACATCATTAATGCTATTGTTTCATTTCGCTTTTCCTGAAAAATAATAGCTCATATGCGGTGTAAATTGGTATACACTAGTACATGTGTATGAATATTTCCGTATCATATGTATGAAATTCTTTAAGTATCTTACGGATTTTTTATTATACACGTTATTGGACAATATTGCACACCGACGATTAACACTAGCTGTGATCAACAACGCTAGCATATGCATTTGTCACGATATGAGCCGATTTACTTTTATAGGCATTATAACAGTCTAATACATTTGTATATTCTACAACTGAATTGTGTTTTAATGTCACTTAAAGGCGTTGTGCATGTGACTGATTTGTCCCACTATTGTTTATATTGAATTTAATGTACTACGGTTACAACAGTAAATCTTCAGAAAATGCAGGAAAATAATGTTTACAGAATTTATATATTGTTTTTAAATTGAAGGTTGCAAATAAAATAAACATAAAAAATATGTTTGTTTTATATTATAATGCAAATCTGAAGTGTACAACAACATTTACATCCTGCAACATAATATGTCTGGGCAAAATGTACTGTCAAGTTAAATATTGATGGTTTCATCAACCTGTTACAATTCAGATCGTAATTATTGTTTGTGTATTTATTTGGATTTTTCGCCGTTTTTAACAGTATTTCAGTCATATCACGGCTGTTAGTTAACCTACTCACACTTTTCCAGGCAAGCTTATGCCAGTAACTGACAACTGCCCTACGTGAATCAGAGGTAGGTGGAGAATGGCCGTAGAAATAATTTCATGACAAATCCCAACACAAGTTATGTGGCCAAGCTGGGATTCTAACTCACGATCCCCGGATTGACACTCCAGCGCTCTACCAACTGAGCTAGCCGGGCCCGGCTCGTAATTATCGATAATTACTGACTTATCGAAAACAAAAGAGTTCTGAGGGCCTGAGGGACGCTCACCTGAGACCTTGTAACCCAACTGGAATTTGCATCCCCGAGGCGTGGCTCATTTTTATCCCAGGGGCATAATTTGAACAATCATGAACAAACCTCTGGGCCATGTGGTTTTAGGTAAAGATTTTAAAAGTCATTTTGCTATTTATGTCTACATAAATTATGTTACCCCTCTGGGTGTGGCCAGATTTTAACAATCTTTGGGGAGGACCACTATGCAATTTTACGTACCAAATATAGGAAAGCTGTGGGCCTTGCCATTTCAGAGGAGAATAGTTTAGAAGTCATTTTGCTATTTAAGTCTCTATAAACCATAGACCTGTTTTAACCCGAGGGGTATAATTGGAACAATATTTGTAGAGAACCATAATACGGTGTTACATACTAGATATGAAACCTGTAGGTCTTGCGGTTTCAGAGGAGAAGAATTTTAAAGTCATTTTGCTATTTAAGTTTATATAAACCATATGACCCCTGGGGTATGGTCAGTTTTTCCCATGGGGCATAATTTGAACAATCTTTGCACAGGACCACTATAGGATGTTAAATACCAAATACGAAACCTCTGGGCCTTGCGGTTTCAGAGGAGAATAATTTTAAAGTGATTTTGCTATTAAGTTTATGTAAACCATGTGACCCCCGGGGCGTGGCCAGTTTTGACCCCAGGGGCAAAAGTGAACAATCTTTGTAAAAGACCATTATATAATGTTACATACCAAATAAGAAACCTAGGGGCCTTGTGGTTTCAGAGATGATTTTTAAAGACATTTTGCTATATATTATATATAAACCATGCGACCCCCGGGGCGTGGCCAGTTTTGACCCCAGGGGCATAATTTGAACAATCTTTGTAGAGGACCACTAAAGGATGTTACATACAGAAGTATGAAACCTCTGGGCCTTGTGGTTGCAGAGGAGATTTTAAAAGTCATTGTGCTATATATTCTATATTAACCATGTGACCACCGTGATGTGACCAGTTTTGACCCCAGGGGCATAATTTGAACAATCTTCATAGAGGACCACTATAGGATGTTACATACCAAATATGAAACCTCTGGGCCCTGCAGTGTCCGAGAAGATTTTTAAAGTTTACACTTTTTAAATCTATTTTCAGCTCTGGTGACCGACATATGCAGCGGACCGCAACGATTTGAACAATTTTGAAAGAGGAACACCCAATGATCATTCCTGTGAAGTTTGGTGAAAATCCGCCAAGTGGTTTAGGATGAGATGTTGTTTGAATGACAAGTTGACTACGAATGGACTGACGCAAGATGGACAACGGTCGATCACATAAGATAATAAAAATGTAACAAGAGGGCCATGATGGCCCTAGGTCGCTCACCTGAGTTAAAGGCATAGTAATGGCTTATAACAAGAGGGCTAAATGGCACGAAAGCACTAACCGAAGTAAACAGATCGGGGCCTTGCATTTTCAGGAGGAGATTTGTATAGTCTATATAAACCATGTGACCCACAGGGCATTGCCACTTTCTACCCCAGGGGTATAATTTGAACAATATTTGTAGAGGACCACTATACAATATTACACACCAAATATGAAACTACTGGGCCTTGCAGTTTCAGAGAAGATTTTTAAAGTAATTTTGCTATTTAAATCTATATAAACTGTGACCCACAGGGCGTGGCCATTTTTTACCCCAGGCGCATCATTTGAACAATCTTTGTAGAGATCCACTGTACAATGTTACATGCCAATTACAAGAAACATGGAAATTTGACGAAAACCAAATTTTTCAAATGAAATGCATTAAAGTCAGCACAAAATGTTTGTCTATTTTTAGTAATGGTGACCTTGACCCCACCCACCCGATATGCAATCCCAAGTGAGGTCTGGATATATGGTATCAATGTATGAAGTTTCATTAAAATATCTCAATGCATTTTCAAGTTAGTGAGCGTAAACCTTGACCTTGACCCCACCCATCCCATAAGCAAACCCAAATGAGGTCTCGATATATATATGTATTAAGTTTCATTAAAATATCGCAATGCGTTCTCAAGTTACTGAGCGGAAACCGTTTTTCTATTTTTAGTAAAAGTGACCTTGACTTCACCCACCCCATATGCAATCCCAAGCAAGGTCTCGATATAAGGTATATATGTATTGAGTTTCATTACAATAGCTCAATGTGTTCTCAAGATATTTAGCGGAAACCATTTTTCTATTTTTAGTAACAGTGACCTTGACCCCTCCCACCCTATTTGCAATCTCAAGCTAGGTCTCGATATAAGGTATTTATTTCATCAAAATATCTCAATGCGTTTTAAAGATACTGAGTGGAAACCTTTTTTCTATTTTTAGTAACAGTGACGTTGACTTTGACCCCACCCACCCCATATGCAATCTCAACCAAGTTTCATTACAATAGCTTAATTTGTTCTCGAGTTAGAGAACGGAAACAAAAAGTGTTTCGCCTGGCTGCCCAAATGCCCGCCCAATGACATACGCCAATCTAATAACCGAAATTTTTCTACGAAAAATTAGGTGAACAAAACACTGGGTCTTGTGATTTCAGAAGAGAAGATTTAAAAGCCATTTTTCTATATAAGTTTATACAAACCATGTGACCACTGGGGCGTGGCTAGCTTTGACCCAAGGGGTATTGTTTCAACAATCTTTGTAGGGGACCACTATACAATGTTACATACCAAATATGAAACTTCTGGGCCTGGCTGTTTCAGAGAAGATTTTTAAAGTCATTTTGCTATTTAAGTCTATATACACCATGTGACCCCGGGTTGTTCTCAGTTTTGAACACAGGGGCATCATTTGACCAATCTATGTAGAGGACCACTATACAACATTACGTACCAAATACAAAACCTCTGGGCGTTGCGGTTTCAGAGATGAAGATTTTTAAAGTCATTTTGTTATTTAAGTCTATATAAGCCATGTGAGCCACAGGGTGTGGCCAATTTTGACCCCAGGGGCATAATTTGAACAATCTTTATAGAGAACCCTAGAGGATGTCATATATCAAATATGAAACCTCTAGGCCTTGCAGTTTTAGAGGAAAAGATTTTTAAAGTCGTTTTGCTATTTAAGTCTATATAAACCATGTGAGCCCCGGGGTGTGGCCAGTTTTGACCCCAGGGGCATCATTTTAACAATCTTTGTAGAGGACCACTATACAATGTTTCCAACCAAATATGAAACCTCTGGGCCTTGTGGTTTCAGAGGAGATTTTTTCAAATAATTTTGCAATTTACGTCTACAAAAACCTTGTGAGCCCCGGAATGTGGCCAGTTTTGACCCCATGGGCATCATTTAAACAATCTTTGTAGAGGACCCTATACCTTAAATACCAAATATGAAACCTCTGGGCCTTGCGGTTTCAGAAAATAAAATTTAAAAAGTCATTTTGCTATTTAAGTCTATATAAACCATGTGAGCCTCGGGGTGTGGCCAGTTGTGCTCAGGTGAGCTAAAAAGAATTACAGATTATTTATTTTTAAAGAATGCAATTGAGATCGGACGTTACATCTCCCTGTTATAAACACAATTTAAGTGCACATTGTTTGAACATTGCTTCTAAAATAACTTATGTATAGTTGTTATACACATACACATTAGGGAACATAATAGAAGGAAGAGCAATTGCAACATCTGACAATACTCAATTAGGAATTATCCAAACCAATACATCCATTTGCAAATATCGAATAACTGGTTTGAAAAGAAGATACAGTCAACAAAATTTGCTTGTATCTGTACAACCATTCACTCGCAAAGTTTGTTGGTCCATTGGCTCGACAAACTTCTGCGTTGTCGTTACGACTTATAACATGCACGGCAATTGTCATTTGTCCATAGAGAATATCCACTGAAGCTACACACATCAGACGTAGCTGAAATCAACAAATAAAATATGTCAATACTGTGTTACATTAATGGTTAAGCAACGAGAACCCGTGTCTGGCCTAATTTAACTTGACCTTTTACGTTTTAGCGTAGATCTTTTAAGATCTATTACTAGTATATAAAATAAATCTATAACAGTTCTTAGTTGTCGACACTCTGGCCCGTGTCGCACATGGTAACTAAGACCATTTGACACTTCATTATGCACGTTTGCAATTTACAACTAGCTACAGACGTTCACCAAATCAGTTTTTATTGTTCAATGCAGTTCTTGGATACAAATTGTGAAAATTAAGTTGATGCATCAATATAAATATGTTAAACAAATAATCAAACACATTTTGACACCACATTTAATCGTGTATGTAACTGAAATCATATCATTTGTCATCGTGCTACTGATGTTCGCCCTACAAAAAGAAAATTGTATTGAAGTGTTCTAAAAAACTAAATGAAAGTATTAACCACTGTATACACCGTTGAAATGCCAATTTCATGCATTTTTTTTTGCGCTACGTCTTATTTTAATACCCCTACGAACAACAAAGATATGTAGAAATTACTTACCCTGAGGGATAGTTTTCTCCACAAAAACAACTACTGACGTTGCCTTTTGGGGTCACGTGACTTGTTTTGTTCATCCCCAGTGAGTAAGTTTATAAATTTAGATTCCCCATGTATTGAAATTTATAGGTTTATGATTCTCTGAACGCTTATTCACGCATGTACGAGTATATTAACATAGCTATACAATGGCTGCTACGTGCCCTATTTTTAGAATGACACTCCTGTTTCTGGAATGTGTGGAACTTGCTAGAATAAATGGGCTACATGGAACAACAACTCTGTGAATGATTGATGCGATTGATGAATGGAAGCATTGTACAATTGCTATACATAGAGAATACCGCTTATATATATGGAGGCTAAACAAAATAGTTATTTTGTTACGTGAATGAATATAGCATTTTGTTTATGGCATACAATGAGAAAAAATGTTCATAACTAGCCACAGTTGTAGAGTGTATGTCAAGGATATGTTTATAACTTTATTTTAACTGCTTATGTTAACAATTCTGTAAATTTAAATCCCCAAAATTATGCAACAATTATAGGAAGACATTTAACGATTGTTGTAAGTTTGCATTCCCTAAAATTCTCCCGAGAAAAAAATTTTGCCCAATAGAATAGTGGTATTTAATTTTACTGCTGCATAATTAACTTATCGCACCAACTTTCTAGCTTTTTATTGGTACACAATTACAAGAAATCTAGGTCAAAAGTGATCTTAGACAGTGCTCTCTTATTTGAAACAACACGTTATGATTTAAAATATTGAAAAAATTGTCATGTTGAGTTTGAAGTATTTAGAAGTAGTTTCAGCCAAACAAAGATTTCAGTGACCCCCTCCCCACAACAATTGGGAAAATGGAATGTGGTATTTAATGAGTTCACAATTAATAGCTGGGGAATACTGTACATGTCTTGATTTCAAACAGTGACAAGAAAATTTGCCATGTTTGGTTTGAAATATAAACAGGCTGTTTCAGTTCAATAACACAAACATATCTGTGTAACTATTCCCCCACCCCTAAAACACACAAACAAGAGTGACCCTAGCACACTCAGCTGAGACCTTGTTACCCAATTGGAATTTGCATACCCGAGGCGTGGCTTCTTTTTATCCCAGGGGCATAATTTGAACAATCTTGAACAAACCTCTGGGCACTGTGGTTTCAGGTAAAGATTTTTAAAGTCATTGTCTATTTAAGTCTATAAAAACCATGTGACCCCTCGGGGTGTGGCCAAATTTGACCCCAGGGGCATAATTTGAACAATCTTTGGAGAGAACCACGAATGACAATACATGTACCAGAAGAAAAACAAAATCAGACGGGTACAACCAACTTAAACTGGCTTCAAAGCAATGCTGAAGAGAAAGAACTGTTCGAAATTCCAGCAGAGCTTGTATTTTTTAAAGGTTAGAACAAATGGCAGAAGTGAATTGACTTCAGTTGAAGGCGTGTCATAAAAAAGTTAAAACACGGCTATGGTGCGCCTTTAGGCCGTATCGGCGCACCTTAGGAAGTATTGGCCCTGGGCTAAAGCCATGGAGCCAATGTTGCGAAGGTCTCCGAAACAGCCTAAAGGCGCACCATAGCTGTGCATTAACCTATAAATTATTATTAAATCATACTGGAAATACCGAAATCTACCTCTACCGGGTTACTTTTCATCCACAATGTTAAAATGCGGATTTATTTAAAGCCGCTGTCCAAGGAATCTAATTCAATACATCGTAATTTAGTAATAGTTTTTTTAAACGTTTATGGTGTTTATTCGTTTGCAATCTATTTCTTATTTACGAAAGGCATTTAAAACTTTCTTTGTTCAAAAGCGCTTGGTTATAACAGAATATGCAATTATGTACATGCTGGTTTACTCCATAGGCATAACCAGTTATTGCATACAGAAAATAGACGATAGAAAGTTACCAAAATGTTATTATTACACCGCTTTCAAATGCGTTTTATATATTTTGATTGGTAACATGCCCGTTAGAAACAATTTCTGCAAAGTTTTATTTGTATGAACATATTTCTGGACTGCTGATTTAAAACCCAGGCGCGATCGTCAAAATAGTAAATAATTTTTTTTTGGCATTAAATCATATTCGTGGCGGGCCATTCAAAAAATGCTGAGGCGCTGCCTGAGAAACAATTCATTAATTTTTTTAGCCAAAAGTACTTTCGAATAAAATCAATGAAAACAAAGATAAAATCGAAGGACGACAGGGTTTCCCCGATTAGGTAATCAGCATATGGAGAAATACTACTGGGCTAGGTGCAACGTATTGACAAGTGGAGTCATGGTAAAACTGTCTGTATTTCCCCGGAATGCCCCTATACAGTTTTAAATTGTTTAAAATATTAGGTTGTGTGCTTGAGTCCACCTTACTGTGGATATAAGCCCGTTTTTATAACATGCAGGGACTTTAAACTCTGCCTATGACTTAATGCAAGAGGCCATATTCACAAAGCTCCTAAGGAAATTTATGTAGTGGGGTGGGGTGAAGATAAACCAACTACGTCTCAAGGTTCGAGTTTTGTAATTACTACGCCCCACAATATATCGGAAAATATATATATATAATATATAAATGAAAAAACCAGGTTGGATTATGAAGTATTCACAAAAATATAATTATTTAAAAAGTAATACAAAAATAAGTCTTGCGACTCAGGTTTGGAAAAATGGAAAGAAGCATGGTAAGTTATTTCACATCTATAAAACATGTTATTTCCAAACTGACCAATCAAAATCTTGTTGATCATAAATCTTTCATACTGACTGGACAATACATGAATGACATCACAGTACATGGCTGGACACACACAGGACAAGGGACTGAATCTCACAAAATACTAGAAGACAAGGGACATAAACACTATATGATACTTGTATATAAATAGATAAAATACAGAATACAAAATTGACTTATTCTACACAGTCCCTCTCTTTCTCGAAAATGTCTCTTGACATTTAAAATCTGAGACTAAACTGTATGAATCTAAGAAATTGAAAAAATATTTTGGAAATACAACTACAACAATTTAATTAAAGTTCTGAATGTAATAAAGGAACAATAAGATAGACTAAATTGAAAAACAACCTCGAATATTCACAATTACATTTATGATACACATAAAATAAATCTGACAGAAGAACCGTCACTTTAAATATCCATGTCCTTACACTATCAATAGCATTTTGATAAAAGGGAAGTAATTATGTCAACCATGAAATAATCTGTCAACAAGAGTTGTCTCCCATGTTCCCTTAGTCAGATAGCCTTAATGGACATTTAGAATAAAAACACATCAGTAATGATTAAAATTACTGAAATATATTAACCTGATACACAAATAAAACATTTTAAACAATATTAATATGGGTATCACAAAAATGTAATATATGTTTCCCATATTTAATATTAAATCAAATAGACAAATGAAAATAATGGTAAATGTTTCATATGCAATCACTCAACAAAAATCTCACCTGTTTCATTTTCAATATAAAATGATAAAATTTATTTCCAGTATATACATTTGAGTAAAACAATATTATTTAAAAATAGGATTTCAAAAACCTTTTCTCAAAGATATTGACCAAATAAAAAGAATATTGCTCTATACAAAATTTAATGTTAGAGCAGAGTTTGCAAAATAACAGACACATAATTATGACAATAATGTTCCAGAACATAAATGGATATTATATTTCTGAAAATGTTTACAACCATGGTTGAAAGCATGGCATAACTTCTAATTTAATGCAAAATAACATGGATAATACTTGAAATTGCAAAATTTATAGTTAAAAATGGACCTGATAGGTTACAAAACACCAAGCCGACAATATAAAATTAGTGCATCAAACAAAATGCTCAACAGACTGTTCAAACTGCCAATCGCCAAACCGGTCTGGTGGGGGGTGGACTTTCCTGCCTAGGCGGGGTTTGTGAAGGACTAAGGCCAGGAGTGGACACATGCGAAGGGGGCGAACCAACCGGACTGGGAGTAGAAGATCTACCTGAGACTGAAGGGGAGGTAGGACTCACAGGACTTTGTTGAGGAACATAATCCGAACGAGGAGATGGAGAAGGATCTGAAATACAAGGGGTACCGATGCTGGTCACTGGGCTGGAGTTACAGCAGTATTATTGTATTGGTTCCTCCTCTGTGGAATCCTGTAAATTTTTACAACAGAATCAGAATTTGAACTACTGTCACTGTCACTGTCAGGTGTCTGAATAGGCTTAAGTTGCGTTCTGACCTTGCTGACAGTTTGCGGTGCCTCATCAGGTTCTGGAACAGAGACAAATGGCAACATGTTCCTGTGAAGAGTTCGAATAGGTCCCTTGCGGGTGTCTCTCTGTACTCTGTACACAGGCTGGCCTTCATATGGGATATCTTTCTCCCATTTATCAGCCAATTTATGTCTGCCTTGCCCAAAAAGTACAAGATCATCAATGCAGATCTGATTCTCTTTTACTTTACTGTCATACAGAGCTTTGTTTTGTGCTGCTCGCTTTTTAGCACATTCACCTGCCACTCTGTATGCGAATTTGAGGCGTTCCTGCAGTTTTGAAATGTATGCATAGTGCAATGCCTCTCCTTCGTTTCCTGGGGTTGTGCCTAAGTAGGCATCAACCGGCAACCGTGGGTGCCACCTGAACATTAAGAAATGTGGGGAAAACCCAGTTGCAATGCTTTTTGTGGCATTGTAAGCCTGTACCAAAGATGAAAGTCTTTCCAATTTGACTTCTTCTCATCACACAGAGTACCCAACATGCGGAGCAAGGTACGGTTGAACTGCTCCGCCCATGGATTACCATGGGATGAAAAGGTGTGGTCCGGGTCTTCCGAACATTTGCATGCTTACAAAGTTCTTTGATGACCTGACTCTCAAAGTTTCTGCCTTGATCAGAATAGAGTTGCTCCGGGAACGAGTAATGAGCAATGAAGTGTTCAAACAAGGCTTTGGCGGTGGTGGTTGCTTTCTGGTTGTGGCAAGGGATTGCCTTGGCATAACGGGTAAAGTGGTCCGTTACAACCAAAACATCCTCATAACCACCTTTGCTTTTATCTACTTTGAGGAAATCAATACAAACAAGTTGCATTGGTCTGGTGGTCTCAATAGGAACAAGATTTGCAGAAGGAACAATGGGTGTTTTCCTGCATATACAGCTCCTACAGTGAGTGACAGACTGTCAATGCACTGTTCGATTCCTGGCCAGTAGAAACGCTGCAGAGCAAGCCATAATGACTTGTCGCACCCTGGATGACCAATATCGTCATGGACCCCCCAACACGCTATTAAGCGATACGAGTATGGCACAACGAGTTTTCGAACTTTTTCATCGTCTAAGGTGGAGCTACGATAAAACTCCATCAATAATTGACAGGCGATCAAAATCTCTACTCAGTGTTTTGACATTGGTTGATAACTCTTTGATATCTCTAGGTTTTGTACCACACTGAACCATGTCAATGACATGTGCAATATCACGGTCACATGACTGTTCTTTGGACCAGTTAATTTGGTTTACTGTACTGGCTGGTGGGATTGCATCCACAGCGGCCGTCTGTGAAGCAGAAACACCAGTCAATGGCTGGAAGCTGAAACGAAACAGAGTCACATATTGCCTTAATAGCATCAGAGAACAATTGTGGTGTCCTGCTCAGACCATCACAATAAGTATTGAGCTTACCAGCTTTGTAAGTTATGTCAAAGTTGTACACAGACAAAGCGGCAACCCAACGCTGGCTGGTAGCATCGAGCTTTGCTGTAGACATGCCATAAGTTAAAGGATTGTTGTCAGTGGTTACAGTAAAAGTTGAAGCGTACAAATAATAATGACATTTGTCCGTTATAGCCCATTTCAGCGCAAGGAACTCCAACTTATGCGCAGGATAGTTGCGCTCACTGCGACGGAGTCCTCGGCTTGCATAAGCTATAACACGCTCAGATGAGTCTTCCTGTAGATGTAACAGTACAGCCCCTAACCCAGTGCCAGACGCATCAGTATGCACAATGAAGGGTTTGGAGTAATCTACAAAGGCAAGCACAAGGGGAGATGTCATTTTGGACTTGAGAGTGTCAAAAGAGACTTGTTGGGTCTGACCCCAGGACCAAGAGACTGGAGATTTCTTTTTCCCTTTAGAAGTGGATGGCCCATGACCTTCAAGAAGAGAATTTAGAAGTTGAGCAATTTTGGCATAATCTTTTATGAAACGCCGGTAAAAACCTGCAGTTCCAAGAAAAGATCGCAACTGACTGATGTTTGTGGGAACAGGCCAAGAAGAAATAGAAGACGTTTTTTCAGGATCAGTGGCAATACCTTCTTCTGAAATGATGTGTCCCAAATATGTCACAGAGTTATTGAAAAATTCGCACTTGGAGCCTTTCAACTTAAGACCATGCATCTCAAGTCTCTGGAAAACAGCAGTTAGTCGCTCCAGATGGGATTCAAAAGCATCAGCAAAGACCAAAATGTTGTCAATAAAGACGAGACATTCGTGCAGGAGAAGATCGCTCAAACACTTTTCCATGCAACGCTGGAATGTTGCGCCAGAATTTACGAGACCAAATGGCATGCGTTCACATTCATATAATCCAAGGTTTCCCACGGAAAAAGCAGTTTTGGCCTTGTCTTCTTCCGCCATTTCGACCTGCCAATAACCTGACCGTAGGTCTAACTTTGAAAAGAACTTGGAACCACAAGTAGGCAACAGTATCGTCGAAACGAGAAAGCATGTATGCATCTTTCCGGGTTCTGGAGTTGAGCATACAAAAGTCTAGACAAAAACGAAGAGAACTGTCTTTCTTTCGTACTAAAACACAGTTTGAAGAGTAAGGGGAATTGCTTTCGCGGATAGCACCGCAAGCAAGCATCTCCTTAACATGTTGGCACACCTCCTCATACATACCTGGGGGAATCCTTCGGTAAGGCTGTTTAAACGGAGTGTCATTATCAAGAGTGATATGTGCTTCACCAAATTGCAATGGCCTATATCTATTGGACCAGATGAAAATACATGTTTCCAGTCACCTAGAACTTTCCGAACTCAAGCTGCTCTGGTGTCAAATTTAAATAATCAATTTTGATGCCAAGATCATCAATGGACTTATGAACCTGTTGTGAAGTGGGATTAACACAAGGAAAGATAGGAGAAGAAGTAATATCATCAACAACAGTGACAACAACACAAATGGGGGTTTTAGGTTTTATGAACACTGACTTGGCAGTCATGTTACAAAGTCTCACTGGAACTTTGGCACAGTTACCATGCTGAGGGACTTTGACAACGTGTGGCCTGACAACTAAAGGTCCATCATCAGAAAGTTTCTCTGAAACTCAGGGCCTTCCCCAGGATTTGTTTCATGCGCCCCGGTCCCGAGAGTGGGTATCCCCTCCCAACGTGGAGATTTTTTTATCTGGTGCGTTTTAGCTCTAAAAATTTAGGCAAACAGCTTTTGATTTTTGTAAACGTTTAAACGAAATGAAATAAACGAAATATCACTGTTAAAACGGTATACCTCGAGCCTTTTAGAAGTATCGGGCGTCAATTTTGTAGAGAAACTGAAAGTAGGTAGGCCCTAATAATGTCTTCCGGATTTCGCACAGTGACGTCATGATCAAACCAACTATTCTTGTCGTTCTCGAATATTAAGGTTACACTCGATGTACTTACGGAGCCTTTTTTGGTTCGATTAATTATGTTCATATGGGCATGCGTTTAGTGTTTTAACACTGTTTAATCGTTACAACTGTTTAACATAGTACTGATTAGATAATTGGTAAATTGTAAAGATAGTGATTACAAGTATACATTTATATAATACATGCTTTGTTCGTGCAAAACTGGCGGAAAAATTTCCTCGTGCACGTCGTGGATACGCGCGTCAAATGTTAGTAAAGCACATGGTCCGTACACGCACGCTTTCTATGCTTGGAACGTGACGTCGTGGTTGTCAGCAGACATTTCGCGCTCTTTTGTAGAAAACACGGGTTTTATATGGCATGCATGTAAAACACGACAGCTTATTTTACGAAACTACAACAGTAACACTGGATAGGCTTTTCCGATTACGATTTTATATT
Source organism: Congeria kusceri (assembly GCA_027627225.1). Classification (NCBI taxonomy): domain Eukaryota; kingdom Metazoa; phylum Mollusca; class Bivalvia; order Myida; family Dreissenidae; genus Congeria; species Congeria kusceri. Next base: position 28,411,392 of record CM051035.1, read on the forward strand.
AGCGTATTTTAGAATGATTTTCGCAGTTTATTTTGTTATTGTAGTTATTAAATTTAGCAAATAAATAAGTGTGGATATCATAAAATACGAAAGGGCGAGGGTTTGTTTTGATGCGAATATGAGGTTACTTGTGTGTGGATACATGCCGATTGCGCCGATTCGTCAATGATAAAGTCGTTCCATAGAGAAGATAACCTGTGCGTTTCTATTGGCTTATATCGATTTTACTGCGTAATGAAACTCCGCCTACAGGCCACTAGCAGAGGTGGTTAGACTTTTGGGTTGTTCTTGAATCCTCTGCCTCGATAGCTATTACCTCGCCCACGAACGTTGGATGAAGACTGACTAGTCTGTTGAGTAAAGGGGAAAGTAGAGGGAAAAGAAGGCTGTTGGATCTGCGGCGGGGGATACTGAAATGGTGGCTGAAAGGAAATGCAATGAGTCAAAACGTTTCATAATTTCAGAAAATTTTCTGTCAACACTGGACTGCAATCCAGAAACAAGAGAAGTAAAACTCTGCTGTAGTTCTGTAATCTGTTTTTGGGGGTCAGGAGTTTGAGTCTGAAGAACATTAGAATGGGGCTTAGTTTTAAGTGGCTCTGAAAGCTTCAACTCTTTATCAACCTGTCGAATGTCTCTGAGAAGTTGATCGTATTGCTTGTACCCGGTACTGCTCCTCAGAACTTTGGACCGGAGACCCGACCACAACCGCTCACACATCAACTCTTTCTTGGCTGTACGTGGCAGGTGACCGCCCTCAAACGCTTGTTTCTAAGATACCTTCCAACCTGAAAACCAAAAGAAGTTACGGTTTCCTCGGCCTTTTGAGCTGCATTGAAAAATTATTTCATTGTAATACCTTTCCTGGCAGGCTCAGAAAAATTAACAACTAGTTTCTGAAAAATACTGGCAATTGAGACAGAATCTCCTAAAGACACAACAAGTTTGCGGGCTGTGCCACGCAAAATTTTTCTTATGGCCTGTAAAACCTGTACAGCAGAATATGTATTGTCATGGAGTAGACATCTGACTTCATGACGCCACTCATAGTATGTGATTTCATTTCGGGGAACAGGATCTTCCCCTGAAAATGAAGGTATCTTAGGAATGTGTGTACCTGAAAAAAGTACAGACTGACCTAAAGAAGGAGTGGATGGTGGTTGAAGGGGGAGTAGGAGGCACCAGTGGTTGTTGAATTTGAAAGGTTTTGGGTTTAGTACCCAGATTCACTTTCTTTTCAACCACTGGGGTACCTTTGGGCCGGAAGTTATACTTACTTGAAAGTATCTGAAGCATTTCTTCCTCAGATGGCATACCACCAATGGCGCCTTGTTCATCTTCTGAAACGTGGTCTTTCATTGTTTAAGAAAAGTTGGGCAACAAATACAATGAGAAAAGCAAATCAACATAAAGATATTCAAAGACCAAAAAAGGCAATACTACTGTACACAATTCAATCAAAATAAATCACAATTTGTCCAAATGTCAAATAGATTACATTTTCAGTCAAGCTGTCTTCAACTGAAAAGAAACGAATCACAAATTATAACCGCAACACCTCAAGTGATGATAATTTGATTTGTATTCAACTGAAAATGAAATACAAACAAAAAAATGACGTTGATACTTAAATAATTCCCACGATTGGCCATAACAAGTGAAAATGTATACAATTCTTCACTTAAAAGACAACAATTCCCTATTTACAAAACCCTCAGTGTATAGAAAATAATAAAGGAGGCACTCTTCCTAGATGTGTACCAAAAAATAAATAATGAGAGCAATAAATTCTTAATAAATCCAATTAATAGGACTCTGGAATGGCACGAAATGGAACACTAAATTTAGCAATGAAATGTGGGACTGGCAGACACAACACAATAAACAACAACACAACACTGAAGAATGACAATCACAACACCCACAGTGATATTTACATAGAGATATACAAATCACAAAGTGATTTAAACCATGAATATAGTTCACAATTTAAATTGCAAAATATTTCTACAAACAAGATGTAAACTATTAAAACAAATCTTATCCAAAACAGGCAGTGGGGTGTAACACTTTTGAACTGATTTTGAAGAATAAATATGTACAGAAATAACACAATTAAATTCCACAGATATCAATGAAATACCTTACAACAACAAGAACTCTATTTTAGAAGCGTCAGTATTAAAAAAAATACTGCTGTAGACACAATATATCAAACACAGAAGTAAATGGCAGAATTTAGAAATTTCAATACCAATGCTTACCCTACCAACATCTCCAAAAAAGAATATCAAAGCAAGTGTCTAAACCTAAAAACATGTCTTCGAGTTAAACTTGTTGATTTATTTAGAGAGTACAGCCCTACATGACTTATTTATTTAGTGTATTGTGACCTAGAAGACAACTTAAAGTTTTGGTATCGCGAAAAAACCTAAATCTACATCATTATTAGCATATTTCTAATGTGCATGCAAAATTTCAGACCGATCCACAAAGTAGAAATGCTTGAAAACGCATTTGAGGATGATGACTGATAAGCAATCTGGCTTGCATTTTCAGTGCTTTGATTATATGGGGTGCCTGAGTCAAATTGTGTACATAATTCATAGAAATAAGTCAAAATACTAGCATATGTTTACATACTTTAATGCAATAGAGATCAATATTGTATAAAACGTGTTCATTTTTGGTTTTAGCATGATTTAGTGTACTGCAAGATTCACAAGACGGGTTTCCGTACTTTTTTTTTCTATTTTTTTACTTGAAAAAAGCGGGTTTCGCTGTAAAATTCGTAATGCACATTAAAATCATGATATTTATCGCATGTTTTCCATGAAACTTATTACAGCCAATAAAACCACACAGTAACATGGTGAATTTATGTACACATTGCCCCTTTAGTGCCGCTCCCTGTTTTGTGTTTAGGTTACAATATACTAATTCCAATCCTTATGCAATTTAATGTAAAAGCGATAACTTTACCCAAAAATAAATGCAACATTTTGCACATAGGGACCCTCATAACCATACCTTTTCTTAAAGAGCAATCTAAGCTGAATTGATTTAAGCAATAAAAAGGGTATGTCATGTATTATGTAAGAAAGAACTCGACACTAAACAAAGTTGACTGTTTTATCACCATCTTTTTAGCGGCTACTTTCGAGTTGAATGTAACCCGCCTCAGCGCAAGTGTCATACTGTATTCTCCAATCTTAAAACATATCAGTTATTTATTTGTGCATACCATACCCTATCAACATCTCCAAAAAAGAATATCAAAGCAAGTGTCTAAACCTAAAAACATGTCTTCGAGTTAAACTTGTTGATTTATTTTGAGAGTTCAGCCCTACATGACTTATTTATTTAGTGTATTATGACCTTTACCTGATTCACCGGAAACGGACTATTTTTGTATACATACGCACAACAAACAAATAGTGCGAAAGACAATTGCAAATGAAATATTCGAAATAAACTTACGTGTCCATGCACAATATCCAAAAACACAAATATTAAAACACTATTCACATAAAAAAATGTTCACAGTAAATGTTCACAAAGATCCTGTAGCTGTCTGGTGAAGACAAAGGTGAAAATAAAAGTACAAAAGTCACGCACGTGATGTAAATACGGAATCCCAAGCACGTTCCTTCTCAATGAGATCCCTCAAAATGTACAATTGTTAAAAAGTTCTTTGGAGAACTCCAAATGCAAATAAAGTTGAAAAAAAATTCACACGACGAATGTTACTCAACGAAACAGCCCATGGTGCCGGCAAGGGATCCTCAACCTCTGTGGGTCTCCGGGGGGCCTTGGAACGACACTGCTCCTCCAGTTATCCGCACGTGGTAGGTGTGGCTCCAACCTGGTTTGAAACGTCTTGTAGTCGGGGAGCCAAATGTAGTGGGGTGGGGTGAAGATAAACCAACACCGTCTCGAGGTTCGAGTTGTGTAATTACGACGCCGACAATATATCGGAATTTATATATATATAATATATAAATGAAAAAACCACGTTGGGTGATGAGGTATTCACAAAAATATAATTATTTAAAATGTAATACAAAAATAAGTATTGCGACTCACGTTTGGAAAAATGGAAAGATGACATGGTCAGTTATTTCACATTTATAAAACATGTTATTTCCAAACTGACCAATCAAAATCTTGTTGATCATAAATCTTTCATACTGACTGGACAATACGTGAATGACATCACAGTACGTGGCTGGACGCACACAGGACACGGGACTGAATCTCACAAAATACTAGTAGGCAAGGGACATAAACACTATATGATACTTGTATATAAATAGATACAATACAGAATACAAAACCTATTCTACACTTAAGGCATATTTAAGGGAAATATGCAAATTCAAAATTTCCCTGTGGAAATCATTATTTTATTTCTGAAACAGGGTAATATAAGAAGCATCTGTTGATTCTTAACCAGAGCAAACCCATTTAAGACAAAATGAACTTTAAATTAACCAGCCACATACTTAAGGAATTATGTGATTTTAATAAATTTACTTAAGTTTTCACTAAGGAGCTTTGTGGATATTGAACCAGCACGAGGTATTGTAGGACGGTTTGATTAAGAAAAGTGAGAGCACGTTAATCAATTCTTTCAAAGTTAAACCGGGACTGCGCTTCATTTTAATCAATGTAAACATTATTGTACATGTATGTTACTAGTTGTTTTATTTAATTTGCTGTTTACTATGTGGCCCTACAAGGACAGTTGTGGTCTCGACATTATTTTTAGTTCTTTTATTTCTGATAATTCTTAAATAGGCATAGTCTGAACAAATGGGAACACGTGACGATGGCGGTATGATGTCAGGGAAAAATAACGTGCATTTCTGATGGTGCGACAGCATGCTCATGTTCTGTATTCAAGAAACACAAAATGTATGTGCAGTTATATGCCATGTAACTTGTTTAATCACCCTTTCATGTTTCAAGGTGTGTCTGCGTCTTCATAAAATCTTGATTTATCCACGCACTTGATACTTAATCGTCGAACATTGTGATTTAATTTTCAGGACCCTGTCGTCAGAAAGCAGTGACATTAGTTAGTAACTCGTCAGAGAAACTGTGACAATTCACAGAAAATAAGGTTACCTAACAACTTCTAATATAAGAATCTTGGATATTTCAGTATTTAGTTCAAAAAAGAGTTTGAGTGTTCCTTCTATATTTGTACTGTATAAACTAGTTGCGCATGAATTTCAATCTACATTCTTAATTTTCTTATTTACCATAGACACCGAATATCTTTTTCGGCGTAGTTGTCTACCCAACGTTTGACTTTGTTCAATATCCAATGAAATGTTGTTAACATTTTCCGGCAGTAGTCCCAAATGAATAAATCCCAGCATTGCATCGGCTATATTGAACATATTCGCAGTACACTAGTCATAATGAAAGGGGCGCAACATTCTGAAAGTATAGAGGATAGCGAAAACAACTTTCGAGCGCCCCTTCTATATTTGCACACAATGGACAATGGTCCGCACATTATAAATAGCTATTGTGTCTAAGACAATGCCCCCACCGCATGAATAGGATTAAATGCTTTTGCATATCAACCTGATGCTCATGAGTGAATTAACCAGTAGACGGCTCCGCCCACAATTCTAGAACCGATAACCGATTAACCAATGAAAGTCGTCCGTTGACGCGCACCTAGTAAAATTTTACATCCGGGCGTTTTTCTTGGACAACCTAACCGAAAGGAGATATGGTTTATTCTCTTACTAAGTGATAATTGCAACTTATTTTAAATCGCGAAAAATGATTAAACGGTGCCAGTGGGGGCTGTGTAACAGTGATAGTAGGTACAAAGAACGTCTGGAAGGTGGTGTTGTGTTCCATCCGTTCCCGAAACCGAAATATCAGCTTGAGCGATGCAAGCAGTGGATTAAATTTAAAGCATGCGGTCGGCCCAAACACCAGCTAGATGTAGAGATCGTAAGAGGAAATTGCCTTTACGTCTGCAGTAAGGTTAGAACGTTTTTAATATTGCATGAATGATTAGCCTATTGTTAAACTTAAAAGGCTTATGCTCTTGATCAATACAAACGCTTGAATGTTTTATTTCCATCTATGGTTACGTCATTGTAATTCGATTTATTGACCAATGAAAATTTACTTTATTGCCAACTTCGGTTGTAAAACTCCTTATATGGCACAGTGTAAATACGACTTCTCAGTGATCCAGATCAAAGTTTGTTTATTTTTATGAAAATCTTTTATGATGACAGGTAAAGTCTATATTGTGTTTTACTGTTGTATTCTTGACAGAACATTATCTTATTGAACTTGATATGGAAATGGTTACTTTTTATATTTTGCTATAAGAGAAGCAGCATAAGTATCAGTTTTCTGCATATCAATGTTATGGTATTTTAGCACTTCCACGATGGAAGGCCAATTGAAGCTTATCCAGACCCAATACCTGCTATGACCCCATATTCAAGACAGGAAATTACACCAAGACGGCCACCACCTAAGTACCGCTCAGTATCCGCAACTTTGAAAAAAGTCCTGATACCACTGTCAAGTTCTGCTGATGGAACAAACAAATATGTACTCGTTAAATGCATTTTAGTAGTCTTCACAATAACTTGTTTGAAAGGGCTTGTGCATTCGGGTATAAGCCATACAATTTCAACTGAACTTTTCCAAAATGAGGAAATAAAACTCATATAGTATTTAAACGTTATAAATGATAGCGATGTTTTCATGTAGTCAGTCATATGGAAAGAAAATAGATAATATATTTTGAGAAAAAAATTATGAACATTGTTGTATTATTGATCTTAATTTCAAAATTGTTCATCCTTTTTGTGCATGCTCTTTTGGGCAGGCAGGTCAAACTTTTAACATTTTACTGGTTCCGGGCTTCAGGCCAGTGGGTTATTTCAAATACTTTTTTATATACTGGCTACTGTGATTAATTGAAAAAACAGCCTGCACTTTTATATAGTCTAGTGAGTTCTACATTATGAAACAAGGAATAACAACAATCATAGATCAATTATCATGCAGTTTATTAATACACCTCTCAAGCCATCAGCAAAAAACAACAACAATACCCTTTGAAACAAAGCCCATTTCCATAACATAATTGTGTCTTCACAGGTTTGTCACTTTTTTATGACATAACATATTTGTTTTACTAAATAAATTAGTAAAATCAGAACCATTTAATGCTTCCTGACAACATATCAAACAATCATATCAATAACATTGACATGTTAAAGCTACAAGCTTCCATTATTTGTAAAACATAACAATTCTTTCAGCAATAAAGAGAATGTTGCCACGGATGGCCAGATTAATCAAGACGTTTGCAGTCAAGTTCAACCACAAGACAGCTCTATTTCAGGTATACTTTTAAAACTGGAAAGTTTTATACAACATTCTAGCTTTTGTTATTATATCAGACTGGACAGATTTGTCAGAAAAATTCTTTCGACAAGAATTTCACACTTTGTAAAAGTTACCAAAAATCACAAAACTGGGCTCCTGTAGCAAGCAACTGTCCTTGCACTTGAAAGAAGTATGCATGATTTTTTTTAAATTTGATTTTGTTCTCACCCATTTCCAAATGGAATTGAGTGTGACATTTCATGGCAGTGATACCATCCATAATGCTCATGTCCCTGATGGAAAACGGGCACTTTATTTCTAGGATACCCGTTTCCATTGTCTTGGAGTCGCACACTTTCCCATCGGGTGTGGCTCCAATGAATGGGAATGCCGGGTTGACTACAAGCCCGCAGTCATGCACATGATTGCCAGTTTGCTTCTGATACATCTGTCGGGCAACCTTTTCATTTGCAGAGCCATATGACGTGGCGGGTGATTTAAATGGCTTCTGTTTTTGAACAGAATCCACAAATTTCTGTATGAAAGACACGCGTCTGTTCATATAGCGGCCCAAATTGGACGCAGTAATTCTGTGCCTCCGCTGGTCCATCCACAACACACAGCTGTTCTGTTGTCTTGTGTTTTTTTCCAACTGGACAGCCTCCGACAAAGTCAACTCAACTTTTGACCAGTCTTCATCATCAGCCTTGCTCCAGTCAGTGTCTGTAACCACTGGAAAGGCCAGCTGTCCACAAGGAAAAGACTGACCAACAGGGTTGTCTGCTTGTTTAACCAGGGGCAACTGAAATAGATTAATGATACAAAATATGTAGCATGTCCATAAACAATAGCTGTATATAATTACTTTTGTTTCCAGATTCTGGTGTGGCACCATTGCAGCTTTTGGCAATCACAGCTGAAAATGACTCGTTGAAGAGGCAACTAGCTGCACAGATACTGTGTAATGAAGAACTTAGACGTGAAAATTTAAAGTTCAAAAATGTGATAAACAAGGTAGAGAAACAAAGCAGTGACAGCAGATGTTCAATGTCAGTCTTCAGCAACTGTATTTTTTCTGGAAATAAAATATATATGCTGTGGGAATGTAGAACATTGAAAAACAAAACTGATGTATGAATATACTTGCTATCAAAAAATTGTTGTCATAAATGTAATAAATATGTTAAATGAAATGTGTTGGTGTGAAAAAGAGAGCAAAATGCCACTACACAAGTTGGTTACTTTGTACTCAAAGAAATCCATGATTTACTTGTTGCATAAATGTGACTTGCAAAGCTGTGTTAATGTAAAAAATAAATAAATATATTTTACACTTATTGTTAGTTATCCTTAGTCTAATACCAGTAATCTGTTCATGAAAGTATATACCTGTTATCAGTAAAGTCTGCAACAAGTGGTCGCTTCTTTCGTGTAGTATTTGCGGGTTTTGATATCATGGTGGCAACTGGTTCTGGCAATATCTTTGCACCGCGGGGTCGATCCCATTGTTGGGGAAGAGACGTGCCGGCTGGGTCTACAGGCACCTCTTTCAAACCGAGCAGAATCCAATCTGTGATCTTGAACACGACTGCCCAGATGTGTGCACACTCACCAGATGCACTGCAAAAAGCGAAATTGTTTTTACTATTCATCATGACTTTTTTGTCTGAAATGACAAACAAAATCATACATTATATGTTAAATGCACGCCAGTCTCTTGTATGACCAAGGAATCATAGACCTAATTCTCATTCTAATATGATACTCGCTTCTATAGTTAAAGAACATATTTTTGTTGTTAAAATACACAATAAACAACGAAAAAAGTACTCCAGATTCCTAGTGCAGCTGAGCATAGTAAAATGTATTCCTCATTACAATTGCAAAATAAAAATTTGACAGATCATGTCATAAATTGAATAATTTAACGCCCTTGTGATTTAATTCCTACGCATCCTAACTCCATAACATTGTTTATTGACCGATAAACAACGATAAATCGAAAATTATTTCTTAAATGCAATAAAACATTTCCAACGCTGGAGCAAACATTGATACTGTCTATACTGCGTAGAGGTGTACAATATATCAATTATTATAATATAGTACTGTAGAATGTAGATCAAATGTAGTTTAGGAAATTTAATTAGCACAGTGATGCAATGTTTACATAATGATTTTTAACAATATTGAATAAGGACTTTCGACAATAGCTAATTATGATTAATTGTTTAAATGTTGGTTTTATACAATTTTATTACGAACAAAGAACACGTAAACTTGACATACCCTGCCGTGCAACTGCAAAGTGCATACGAAATCGAATCTCCCCTCCACCGACAAGTTGATTTTATGCGCATCGTCATTACGCCTCTGGCTTCGATAAACCCCGGCTTTAACCAAGATTTCCGTATCCAAACCTTTATAAAAATTCACAAAGGCAAGTCATTCGCAAACTGTCGCCTTTGAATTCGCTGTCGCAATGACGGCTTATATTGCAAAAAATGTTCGCCAAACGCGCTGGGAAGAGCACTCAACGATAGCGTGTCAGCCATTTTGTCGTCGAAAGTTGTCCAAAGGTTTGGTCACGTGATCAGTGGGCGGGGCGATCTCCTCGCTGTCTACTGGTTAATTGATCCTATACATCAAGGTCAGTGCCAGGTCTGGCAAGAAATTATCGCGGTTGGCATATTCTCTACATCAGGACGCGAAATCTAGCCTGTCATACATATTTTTTTTTAAACATTGAATGTCTGTGGATGCTTCGAAAAGCAATGTACTATAATACCATTCCATGTATTTGTACCGATGCTCTATGCATTTATTTATATACCGCTTACACATTGTTTTCTGTGTAGAAAAGTGTTATCAAACTTGCAAAGTGATTGAATGAGTGATAAAATCACCGGCCTATAAAACTTTCGTTCATTTAATGCATAATGTATAATGAAATGAAAGAAATTAAAACAGTCCGTCAAAAATCACAATCCGCAAAAAGTCGCCTTCCGAGTCAAGAATTGTCTGTTTCAATATCAGCAGCTATAGAATATATCGACACTTTCATAATTCTTGATAAAGGTTTAAACTGTACCTGTCTCCTTAGTAGTTATTTTAACTGGACTTTTGTCATCAACCTTGTTGTTTGTTTAGGTGAATTCTGTGCCGAACAGGACCCAATTCCTCCAGCTCTAGAGTATATATTTTACGCCAACATCTCATTTTTCCTATTAATGACTTTAGTTGAATGATAAGGAAACCAACAAAATTATCAAGTTAAAACTGAAGAGAAAAGATACATGTATACAGCTTATAAAATATACATGGATACAGATTATTTGTATTACAGAATAGTTAAGTTATAAGAAATAAACCTTGATAAGATATTTTGTATAAAAAATGTATTTTTCGTTTTGATAAACACATATCTGTTCAGTAATTAATTTGCACAGGTTTTTTTTTGCAGAGGCTTAACGGTAGTAATTCAATGGGAAATATTTGCGCGAGCTTCTTGTGTATATATATATGCGGTATAAAGGTATTCAAGGTGTGTATTTGACGGGAAAAAGATATTGCCAGGAAAAAGAAAGGATGAATACTGAATAACCACCTTACCACCCGTCAACAGTTTCATTCACTGTAAAATGTGATCGCTTCTTTTCATCAGCGATAAATTTTATATTTACTTAGATTTTGTCATATAAATAAAGATGCTTTGAATTTATAGTTATTTCCCTTAAAAGTCAATGCACTCTGCCACACTTATTTCCTAAACTGCACGGTTTGAAACTGAAACTGTTCAGTGGGGTTTCGTTTGAAGCGATGCACTCCAATATTCAAGTACGACAGCCGAATATTTGCTTTTATTTGTAAACAACCTGTCAAATAGAAACACCTATGCCTATTGGGTCATGGTTTTATTATTTTGTTGAATATGGTTTTAGACTAAGAAGAATTTTAAGAAAGATGACGTGTGATTAAAGGGTGTTTTACAATATAATTTTAATACCCGTCTCGACCCGAATTTTCTAATGAGGAACCGAACTGGGGTTAGTTTTAATGGAATCGAGAATGCGGATATTTTCTGGTACCCGTTCCATCCCTAAATAAAACTATACATTAAATATTGTCTTGTTTGACATTATGCATGCATGCATTTCATGTTATGTGTGGATTAGCGAGGAACTAGTTTGCAAACAGTTTGCCTGGAATCTTTTAGTCGATATAACATATGACCGGTTTGACCTGCGGAGTAATTTAAAGTTTAAATTTTAAATGCGCTCCAAGATGGTCGCCAACGGCATGAATTCACGGTTCGTTTGACATAGATCATTGATGAAACAGGTAAGGGCTCGAGTAAATCGTGCGTAGTTATTGCATTGCACATTTTCGAAAATGATATATTCTGCCATTTTATCTTGACGTGAAGCTTTGTCTTTGCCAATGGGTTTGACTTTTAAGGTAGGTACAAAGGTAGTATCAAAACGTATAAAAAATCCAAATATATTTTTTTTGCATTATATCTGCACACTACTCAAAATTTAAAAAAGCAACAACAGTTGTTCCAGAGTCAATCAAAAACTTAACAAGAAATTTGCATGGGAGTTTGACTAATTTTTAGGGATAGATCTAGGGTCACAAAAGGTATTTTGTGCTGCTAAAACGGAGCAGGGAAGAAATCTGGACCAGTCTGTTCTATAAAGTCCAGGGTATTTTTTAGTCTAAGGCTTGTAATAAAGGTTTTTAATCATAGTTATTCATTTTTCAGTAAATATTTGCAAAAACGTGGTAAATTTCAACATTTTTGTGTTGACCAGGCCATAGCAGAAGCTAGGGGAACCAAATACTTGAAAAAGCAGGGTGCAGCACGTGCTATTTTGCTCCTGATATTTCCCAAATTTTATTTTTACTGGTCGAATTCCTCACTCTAGAGCCAAGCATTTTTGGCTAAATCACACAGTAGGAGGTGCTTAAAAATGTACGGCCTGGGGCAAATTATGACTGGGATCTAAAATCCTATCAGTGTCAGTTTCCTGGGACCGAGAATCATTCGGCATGTCAAATTCATGCCTGTTGGAATCACTTTTAATCTGAATTCCGGTATATGCCTGCCGCTCTCTCCTTGGGGGAAAATATTGATGGGGCAAAACAGTGATGCAATTTAAGCATCACAGGGCGCCTTATTATTGTGTAAAGGTAGAAAAGGAATCTTACATTAAATAAATAAAAATAAATATGTATGATAAAGCTAATAAAACAGTAAGCTAATTTTATCCCTTAAAAAAATACAGAAAATAATCCTATCAATATGTAATGCAATAATCCTATGATATCTTACCGCCTCATGTTTGTCATCAATGATACTTGAATCATCTAAATAATTCACAACAACAACATTTAAAGAGTTGTAATGCAAGAAAATAAGCGTAAATGCATATTAGCACCATGCCAATTGGCAGTATTGATGCTTCGCGTACCTAATAAAAACAATCGTCAGGGCACATAAACACAAAATATGATTTGACATCATTTTGAGCTTGACTATTCGAAGAGTAGGTGAGCTTTCGTACTCGCCCCGGCATCGGCGTACGCGTCTGAACTTTGTTTCAGTTTTTATTCAAAAGTATTGTAACTGCAAAACTGCTTAAGTTATTCACTTGTAACTTAGAATATACCATTATCATCAACTCCATTGTCAGGGGCAGCAGTTCCCATAACTATGTTTTGTATTTTGACAGAGTTATGCCCCATTTTGACATTGATTTTCTTGTTAAAAATTATGTAAGTTATTCACTTGAAAATTAGACTATACATTTGTCATCAACTTCTGTGTGATGGGCAAGATTTCGTTTTGCAAAGATTTCCTGGTTTCGCCATGTCTATTTGTAGAAAGATATAACCTATATTTATAAATTTAATAACTTCTACAGGAGTTTAGAGAAAAATGTTTATAATTTCAAATATAACACAACCATTGTTTCTATTAACATGCATGGTTAGATTATTAAATATACATTGTCTATTCAGTATTAATGTTATTGTCTATGATCAAGTTTTCTGAATGCTTGTTGCAAGTATTTAAACACAACTGACATGTGCTAGCCTGCAATACTGCGAGTTATTTATTGAATGAGTCACTTTGTTGAACCTGTAATTGGAACAGGTAGCTTACTAGCCCGTCTGTAGATCTGCCACCGATTTCCACCAAATGCCACCAATTGCCATGTAAAACTGTGGCAAACGGTGAAACATCGATGTAAAACGATGGCAAATGGTTAAATGCCATCGTTTTCCACTAATCGATGGAAAATATACAGTGGCATTCTATGTAAAATAGTGGAAATTCAGTGGCAAACGGTGGAAAACTGGACTTTGTCATTTCTTGGAGTGGAAAATGTATATTTTGCATAGGAAAAAAGGGACTTAGAAAATTTTGCAAGAAAAACTGAGTGGCAAATGGTGGAAAAATAACTTATAAAGTTTTCACGAAAAATCTCTCTCAGAACTAAGTGTAACTTACACAGTGATTATTTTATTTGAACATGTGTATGAATAAAATATATGATTAAAATGTTCATATATACATTTTACATGGTATTTGATACATAATATAATTTTATATTATTTCTAAGGTAACAGACATTTTTCATGTCATATTATCATGTGAAACAGACATAATACAGTATTTGCATATCGATATCATGAAAATTTGTTCATCAGAAAAAACTAATCTCCTTCTACAAAGTTAGGAAGTTCTGAGATAATTTTGCTGCCGTCAACTTCAAAACTCATCAGTACTTGTTGAATGTAAATGGCCTTTTCCACTGTTTGTTCAGCACTGAAACAAATAAAAATATGAACAAAAAACACGTTCAAATATTTGGGAAATTTATAATTCAAAAATTCAGAACTAATTTGTATAATACTATAGTCTTAATTAAGCAAACACTACCTAATTCTTTTTCTATTAGCTTTCCTTACCTGGAGTACTCAACGATTTGAAGATGTGGAACATTTTCTCGAAGAAGCTTTTCTTTCACTTTGAGTTGTCGTCCTACAGCTAAAACAAGCGAAGTTTCAGTGTTCTGAAGAAAAAACTCCACTTCTAGGAATTTCTTGTTGGCTCTGGTTTCGCTGACGATGACTGTATATGAATTTCTTTTCTTTACTTTGGTACAACTTTTGCTTGAAACTTTAATGCCATTTACAACTATTTTCTTGACAAGTTTGTAGTGTGTCAATTCCATTCCCATTGACATTTGGTTGATGTGTACCTTGAGGTTGTCAGATAAGTCTTCAAGCTTGTATAACCTTTTAACTATGCAAGGATGGTTTGTGCCTTTTGTGTTCTCCTTGAATTGAAATTTAACGAAGTCTTGCACTTGGTCATTTTGTATAGCTGGTGCTGCATTTTCAATATGCTTCTGAGCCATGAGAATCCAAAATATCTGAAAACAAACATTTCCAGTTCCATGTATTGTCTTTTTAATTTCTCCATTAAAAGATTCAAAACTAAAACATGACCAAGCCCACATTGGTCCCCAACTGGCAACACATTTACTGATGTGCAACAGATTGTGCATGTTCAGGCCCATTATATTTTTTTCATATAAAGAGTCTGCAGTTTTCACAAATGTTCTCAGCAACGTCTCTGCCCTCTCAATGTCTGCTGTTGTGATTCCTTCGGTAAGAAGAATATATATGGCCTCCACTAACAGACTAAAATGTTTGAGGTACACATCAGGTAAAATTCCTTTAATGCATGGTATGCTGTAAAACAGAAGCCAAACTCTCAGTTCAGAAGCTTTCCAGTGTTTTAAAGTTGAACTTATTCTTCTTGGAAGTCTGTGAACTGTTTGTGGTGGTGTTAGCTGCATCAGCCTTTTGTCAACTATTTGAACAGAATGTCCAATGTTAAAGGGATGGCCTGAATATTTGTTGTCAAACCAACATGTCAGCAATTTTTTAGTGATACCCAGGAGAACGCCATGCATATAGTCCACTACAACATTCATATTGAGTTCAAAGCCATCCAAAAACAGCAACACACTTTGCCCTTGAAAACCATTGACAGCCACGCCACTTGCTTGAGCCTGTTTGCTGTCTTCACGTATACCAACACTTGTTCGTAAATTTCTTGTTTCTGTATATGGGAAAGCCTTGCAATGCCCTTTGCCACTCTTAACTTGAACACCTTTGTCAAAACAAAAAACACACGGAAACTCCCCATTGAATTGTGTCATTTTAAGAACAGATGATCGAGCTTGAAGATCCATTGTTGCAATTATAAGCTTTGCTCTGCTTTGTATTTCTTTGTTCCCTATTGCAAAAGAAAATCCTTCTGTCTGTAAATGTTCCA
The DNA here is from genome assembly GCA_027627225.1 of Congeria kusceri. Classification (NCBI taxonomy): domain Eukaryota; kingdom Metazoa; phylum Mollusca; class Bivalvia; order Myida; family Dreissenidae; genus Congeria; species Congeria kusceri. Next base: position 28,427,131 of record CM051035.1, read on the forward strand.
AGTCTTTCACCAATTCTTTAAGATATATTGTCATGGATAGTTTGCCAATGTCTTGCCACACACCCCAAAGAATCATGTTTTTTCTTCTAAATCTTTCGTGTCTCGGAATTTCATTAATTAACAGGTAAACAGGCCACATTGACACCCCAGAACTTTTGAAAAGCGGTACACCATCAGTAAAAAGTGTAAAAGTTATATTATTGTTATTACTAAGAAAATTGCCACATTGTTTTAACAGTTTGTAATTGTCTCCATCATTTACATCGGTTATATTTAAAGTACTCTGGCGATAATATGTTTCTTGTATCGAGTCCCACACTCCTGGTTTTGTGAGAATATCCTGAAGCTGAAGTTTCAAATCGCCAGTCATGAAAAAGCTGTGGCTCTTCACGGAAGGTGTCTTACCAGGGCAACCAGGTGTTGCGCATGTTTCACTACCTTTTAGTAATGTGTTCTTGCATAAATTGCAGAATGTGAATTATTTCAAGAAATCTTTTTTAAAGCCGCATCTTTGTTTAAGCAAATAGATGTTGCAATCAATCAGGCTACTTTCAGGTACATATAACTTCAAAAGAGACAGCAAATCTTGTAAGGCTGTGTCTGATAAATTGTGGCGACCAGCAAATGCTAGTACTGCCAACTCATGTTCTAATTTAGTAATTTTAGAAGTGTATTGACTCCGTGTGCAGTCGGAGCATTGAACAACATATAGCGGTGCATCACACGGTGTAACTGCACTGTGTGGCGAATGATCATCTTCATCAGTGTCTAATTCAATGTCCATATCAGAATCGAAACTTGAAAGTGTCGAATGAGTTGATGCCGAGTCATAATCTTCTTGCGAAATCTCAGCTTCAGATACATTTTCTACTACTGATTTCGCATCACTATTTTTGTCAGTTTCATCAATTTCCTGGAAACCACTGGAATTGTCTTTTACCGGGCCAGCATTTTCGTCGTCATGTCTTCTCCTGAAATGTCACAAAACATTAAAGTGAAATACATGCGGTGGCAACGTCTCCAAATATTTACAATAACTTGACCGATCAATGTAGCGCATATACACATCTGATATACACCGGAGGTCATATTGTTTCGATCCAAGCAGTTTTATATTAAAATCGTAAAAATTCCCGGAGTTCAATACACATCACGAAATGTTTATGGCCTCAATGCTGTGCAAGTCTGTAAATCGATCAGTCAGAGATACATAAATAGCCCCAGTCATGTTATTATCGATCGCATATGTTTGCTACACCTGAATGACTGCGATATAGTTTTAGGTCGGTCGCTGAGATCGCTGATGTCGACACCAGTATACACCACGATAACGATCATGACAACTGCATGTAATCCTCGTGGAAAACGCACATTTGCTGTATAATACTACCCAGAATCCCTTACCATAAAACAATATTAAGTATTAGTACAGTCTGTAAAAATGCAAGTGAGAATCGTTATAAACATGGATGAATCCATACAGGTAACACAACGCAAAATAAACGTAATTTATTTTAAATGTCTAGCGATGTTGGTAATAATTATAATGACTACATTTATAAATCCTTAAGACATATAATTAATTTAATATGAATTAAATCTACATTTTCTTTAATTACAATTGCGTAAATTTGGAACAGCTTCGGTACTTACTTTTTTAATAGCCAGGCAGTTGATCGTGGTATGCTTAGTTGAGAGTCTGTTTCATATTGCTTGTATTGTCGTTTCTGTAAATTAACTGAAATGAAATAAAATGTAATAAATATTGATATAAGTTTGTCTACGCATTGCAATGACGTCATTATTGACCAATCGGCACAATATGCCACAAAACAAGTAAGCTTATGCGAACCGGGATCTAAAATCCGACCAAAGTCTATTACCCCTGGACCCGGAATCATTCGGAATATCAAATTCCCACCTGTAGGGAATAGGTTCACGTTCAGTCTAAAGTCCTGTATATGCCCCCCACCCCCCCACCCCCCGCCTGAGGGATAAACATTGATATTTGCATTACTGCCAAAAAAATACATGCGAGTTAAATTTATTCATTTCATTTTTGTATTTTATTGTGAGTGAATGTGTAGCTGTCTGACGCCAAATCCGAAATGAGAAAATTCAGTCAGAAGTACGCAAACCGAATATATTGATTGGAAATGTCTATCTATTTTACTTTTCAAAAATCGTAAATACACTTTGTCTTGAAAGTGTATGCCATGTATAACACGTGCTTTAAGAAAAGAGCGCGAATTTGCTGCTGACACCAACGATGTCACGTTCCCAGCATGGGCAGCGTGCAATCACCGATATACTAGTATACTAACGTAATCGTAGGCGAAAAGCTCAGTACTTAGATGCAACGCAGGCATTTTTACAAAAGCAATGATGATACTTTTCAAATAAAAATTGAGTCTACGTAATAACCTTTAGTTCATTTGAAACCATTCCTTCACAACGCCCTACGAGTTATGCTATCAAAAAATGGCAAATGTGCCATTCAGTGCAAAGATTCGTTTAAACAAGTACAAAATGTACGAAATGCAAAGCATGTAAGTCATGTTTATTAATACTATACAGTACTGTGTAGAACACATGCGCGCTTACACGTAAAAACATGTTTGAAATTAGCAGACATATTAATTGCACAAAACATAAATGCACGTTGATGAATGTGTTCTGGTATAAGTGCAGTCAAACATTAGTCTTAATATTTGCGTGTCGTTTTTTTTTCTATTGACTTTTACATTTTCTTGAAGTATTTTAGATATATAGATATTAACCAACCAAGTAAGCATATTAGTTTGCTGCAAATAGTTTTAAAGATGTACGGTCTAATTGCAATCGCTTTAACAATTCGTATATGTGGCCAGTGGGCAATTAACCAACGATAATGTTTAAACAATTTCCCGTAGCGTAGTGAAAATCGGAAACGGTAACTGTATTAACTCACCAATAAATGCGTTGTGTATTGATGCCAGGTGTGTGACGAGTGTTTGTTTTCGGCTGAGAATCTTGCCGCATCCTTCAGTAGGACATGCCCATTGTTTTTCTGATATCTGACAGTTTCGTAGCGTTTCTTCGTTCACACTAAAACGAAGACAATTATTTATGACATTTATAGATTACTGTTATCGACTGAAATAAGAAAATAAATGATATAATTATGTGTACACGTTCTATCATTGCATAAGAGGCGAATCTATGAGCGCTGCTAGACTGCGAAACTGATTTACATGACGGAAAACGGCTGACTAACATAACTTATGTTAGTTAAAAGTAACAACACAAAACATATTACACTTTACTTTATTAGTAATCATGATTCTTACTTGTGATTTTGCTGTGCGTTATTTCCAGAAGAACTTTCCATCTTTAAAGATAATTCACCAATAAAATATGTGCAGTAAAATCAACGCATGCTGCTCTTTAAGTCAGCTTTTTCATTTTAATGCTTTCAATACTAGTACATGAAACCTAGTTATGCCATGTTCGATAGATCTCAAAAGATTATCTAATGTAGTCTGACATCCCGCTAATTAGGTTCTTATGCAACCAAACTAACTCATCAGTAATACCCGCAGTAAACATGGTAATCTTCCCTACACGCACATAAGTACACAGCTGCAAGATACTGCTGCGCTGTCAGTATCACGTGACTGGGTTTGAATGACCACGCTTTTTCTCAACTGATAAGCCCGCCCGTTTTCACAACGTCGCCGCCATTTTGGCTTGTTGTACACAGATTGGGTCACATTTATTTCTGATTTCGTTGTCCATTTAGAAGCATTTACAGGACAGCAAATACAATGGCAAACAGAGTTGGACTTTTTATTTGGATAAATGATGTTCCTGTTAGTGGAAGTGTTCTTAACCCTTACTGCGCGGGAACCGGGTAAACTCGGGTCCAGAATTTAGTGCAGTACGAACGGGAACCGAGTATACTTGTTTTCAATAGTGGTCTAATTTTTGTAGTTCCGGGAGTTTCCCCGATTTACGTCATCGGTATTTTTCAGTATTAACCAATAAAAAAAGGTCTTCCCTAATTTGAAACTATATGATTGGTCTTTATTTTTGATTTTATGACGTCGAAATGTAAAATCAACAAGTCTTGAAATTCAGACCAAAACGAGACAAAGAAAATGGCGGACGTTAGTTTTGATGCAGAACTATTGTTTGGTAATTCGGACAGCGATTGTGATTTTGAGGAATTTGAAGGGTTTGATGAGCAAGATATACGTGATGTACAGCCTGGACAATTACCAGAATACGATGCTAACCAGTTTGAAGGCGACAGAGAGTCTCCAGGTGACATGTTAGCAAATTGGTCGTCGAGTGTTGTTGAACCTTTGGTACCACCATTCGTTGCAGAAAGTGGTTTGTGCGTTGATTTGGAGATCGATTCAGTTCCATTAGACTATTTCTCGTTGTTTCTGAATGATGGGGACATGGATCATATTGCATTCGAAACGAATAGGTATTTTGCACAGCAACGAGCCAAAAAGCAGCCGTCTCGTTTTTCGAGAATGAACTCTTGGTATGACACTACTGGGCCTGAGATACGAAAATTTCTGGGCATGACCATTGTTATGGGACTCATTGACAAACCTGCACTCAGCAATTACTGGTCTACTGACAAGCTGGTCTGCACTCCAGAGTTCAGCCATATGATGCCACGAGACAGGTTTCTGTCTTTGTTGTCATTTTTGCATTTGGCAGACAACACGACAACACCCACTCGTGAACAAGAAGGCTTCGATCCGTTGTACAAGGTGTGTATATATTCATAACTAAACACTTTACATGTATATTTTATTTGCCATCTTGAAATAAAAACATACCACAAGTTTATACATTTATTCTGCATATATGTGTTTACAACAATGTTACATATCTACATTCAAATTTGACACAAGTCACATGAACAAATTGTCAGCCTATTTCAATAACCGAACGGTACCTAATTATTGTCTCACATTTTGTATGAAATTTTCTTTTAAAATTTTTAACACATAAAGCAACAGATACAATCAGTTCAACAAAGTAAAACAATAAAGTAACATATTTGTTATTCTGTCGTTTCAGGTGAGGCCCATCTACGACGTGGTAACAGCTCGCTTCAGGAACACGTACACTCCGGATCACAACATCGTGGTGGACAAAGGTATGGTGCCATGGAAGGGACGACTACGGTTCAGACAGTACATCCCAAACAAGCCCGACAGGTTTGGAGTGAAACTCTATGTGCTAAGTGAAAGCAAGTCAGGCTACATGTGTGACTTTGACATTTACACAGGAGCAGATTACGACCCCGATCCTAATGCTGAGGACAGCGAACTCACCCTCGGACATTCTTACGGAGTTGTAATGTGTTGTGCCATGCTTCATGAGGTATCACACTCTTGTGAACTACAAGATTGAAGACTCTGACTGAAAGTGAAACTGCTGAGCACTGTTTTTGTTGTGTAACAAAATGAACTTTATATGGAGTATAACCAGTACATATCATAACACACCTGTATTTACCTGTAATTACCTTGCATACCTGTTAATAATGAAATAATCAAATCTTTAATAAATAAAAACAAATATTAAACAATTATTTGATGTAATGATGCTCTACAGAGTAAACTGGGTATTTTGTAATATGCATTGTTCAAGAAAAATGTTGCTACTCTTTACCAATAATGGACAGTCAAAACAATTTACCTGTATTGTTAATTAGGCAGTATTTTTGTCTATTTTATGTCAAAATTTAACAATTACAAGCTGTTTGTTGTACTCTGACATTGTTTTATTATTTATTAAATAAAAAAGAGAGATTTCTAATAATAAAGCTAATAAAATCGTTCATTTGTTGAATTTTACCTGTATTTATAAGTTTATCTCACCTGTACTGGTGTAAAAATAACGACAGGTGAAAACAAGTTGCGTCAAAATGTCCGTCTTTCAATTACCTACACATATTATATAGGTTTTATATATCAAAGATAAACATATAATGGTGAAAATGAAGGTCAACTAACATGACTGTAAAACCAGGAATTCTCCAAAAAATAATCAGTACCAGGCTGCTGATAAGCCAAATACATATTCAGCGCAGTAATGGTTAAACTAAGCAATATTGTCTTTCCGAGAAGTGATTATGCTGAATATGCTGTTGGACAAAAGGTGACCGTAAAATGTCCAGGCCTGGGGAAACATGATGCTGTTATTGCTAAAGTTGGAGGTAAGAATTTAGTGGCCAATAAATTTGCAAGATATCAACAATGTGTATATATTTATGTATAGAAAGACAAGAAAGACTTTGAAATGCTGCTGAAGGAAACGAGCAGATTCACAGAACTACTAGAGGAATTGAATGTTGCAGCTAACAGACAAGTTTATTACAACGGTGACAAGAACGAAGAATCCGCAGAACCTGCAGATAGTTCTACAATTTCGGAGCAAAATGTACAAAAATTAAGAAACTTATCATTTTGTTATTGTTGTTTTATATATAGCAACAATGATGAAAATGTATGCAACATACATTTGTTAAATAAACAATTATAATAAGCTCAAAGAAATGCAATAAATATGCTAACTTCCGTTTTATTTGAAACATACAACGATCGGTTGTAATTTTTTAAGCAGGCATTAAAATTATGGTCACGTGATCGGCGTATTTACATCCAGTCGTGAATAATAGGCTTTGTTCTATTGGTTTGTAATTTACGACTGACCAATCGGCGAATGCGTAACATATTGAAGTCGGCACATAAAGCAAAATGGCGTCCGTACTTAGAAGTGAAATAGTAAACAAGCTGATGTTCAAGATTTGTATATAGAATTTATATTATCATCAAAAGAGCACTGCGAATAAGTTATTCTACTGGATTATTCATGACAACATGTATGTTGTTTTATTGATAAACCATCGCAAAATGTTATTTACGAGTTTGAATTACTCGGAGCTTAATGCGTTGACACTGACGGAATGTTTTTAGAAATATTTTTGCCACATGGATTTCGTTCATAGCAAGCTTTTGTTATCGTTAGGTGGAGCCGGTACGAAAGCAGACGAAGGTGGTAAAACCAAAGGCTGTAAAAAGAAAGACCGACTTCAATGACGAGGTGCAATTGAACAGCACGACAGTAAGTACTGCTTATTTTTACATACACATGTAATTAAATGAAATAAATTATAAATAGGTTGTGATTTACATTTTCGGTTTGGTTACTAGTATAATCCGATGGACATTGATAATAACTGAAATTCATCATGTTATTTATAATTATTGCATATATTAAATAACAAAAATAATTTATTTTTTTGTGTTTTGGGGGATGTTTACTACCGTATGAATTGACAAAAAAAATTGTGTTGAAATTTACTGCAGATTCACTTTTAAGTTCATTTTGTGTATTATAGTCATGGTGTCCATTCAGTTTTTTTGTACCAATTTTCGGAAAGTGTTTGCTTTTAGTTAATCCAGTACCCATTTGCTTTTTAGCAAAGCAATGAGTGGCTGATAAAATATATTTTTATAAATTATATTTCAATGAAAGCCAAGACTAACAAACTGCTGGGATACATGCATTATATTAAACTGCATATTTTACATATTTTTTTTTTATAAAAACTGTATTTCTATGTTTATACTTTAGTACACTAATTTAAAAATGATATTTGTTAATGTGACATCATGATGTCATCAATGCTTTTTTATTTAGTTAAATATTGAACTACATAAACATTAATTGAACGTTTTACTATAATCGAGCCATGTATGCTGTAAACAAAAAAAAACTTAATACTCAGTTCTGACAAGTTACTTTTTATATGCTGCAGACTGTACTAATTAAGCACCAAAAAAGTAAAAAGCTTTAAGATTTTTGTTTCAATAAATAATATGCCGCATCTCGCACCAGTTTATAAGCAAATGTGTATGTATTGGTTGTTAATCTGTATTTAAAATCTTTCTGGTAAACATAGATTCCTGCCCCCATCGATGGTCATTATTAAGAAATTGTTCTTTATAATGTGTTTATTTTTTCAGCAAAAGAAATTAGAGCAAGTTGCAGAAAATTTGGCATTATGTGACTTTTCACAAAATAGGTATGATATTACAATCTGGAGCTGATTATTACTTCTATCTTAGATTCTGTGCAGCTAATATAAATAATGATTTTTTTTATTGGATAATTTCTCTGTTTTAATACTTAAATGTTGTTTGAAACAATAATGAAAAATCTTCTATGCAGTGTTCTAGACCTGTAGTATTTATCATAGCCAGAGAAATTTCTTCTATGTTCAATAGACCTTTTCAGGTTTTGCAACAAAGTCTTCCTAAGCTATTGTTAACAGATTCATCAAATATCACAAACAGATAATAAGTTCACCACATGCTCTTTTGTGTTAAATACATTAACCGTTAATCACGTGATATCCATATACAATGATTTGATAAAATTGCAGATTAATTGCATATCATTGACGTTTGTTGAGGCGTCTATAGTTTTCTAATGGAATAATTTCAGGCTTGAGGACACTGGAAATTTGTTTACTGCAAGCTTGGCAGTGCTAGCTGACAGTCCAGTAAAACAGCCATCTTCCGGAAATGAGACAAGTTCTCCACACCCTATGCCACTCACTTTGTCTCCAGGACCATCATCTCCAGCTACACCAAGATGATTCTCCCCTGGACATCAATACCAGTGTTGCAATCATCAACAAGAATTATTCAGTTTGAGAGCATCTGTAACTAACCTGGAGTATTGGTGTAAACAGATGTGGGATGATTTGGCTGTAAGTTTTAGTTATTTGTTCTTTTTTTGTTACATTTAGGTACATTTTCATGCAACAATAAAATTGCATGCAATGTATGTGAATTTTATTTGAATATAATAATGTTGGTTATTATTTCAGTCTGTTAAAAGTGAGTTGGCAATAATGAGGCAAGCCAATTTTGATGAAACATCCAGGCGTACACAGGATGTGATCAAGGTAAAAAGTTATGCAGTTGTTTTGATTTATTGAATCCAAGGGAAATTTAACTGTCTAATGTGGTATCTTTTTATTTACTCGTTTTCTGAACTAAATGAAGTCCCTTCACCCCCTTAAATAAATAAATGGGTTTCTTTCTCAGAGGTGGAATCAACTAGCTTGTTTTTGTTGCATTTTGGCCTGTTGCATCACAGAACTCAAGCATGACGCAGCAGACTACCCCAGTATCAAGTCCATCAGCCACAAGCTCTGTGGCGACCTACAAGGGTTACACCAAGGTTATTGTACATACTTAATTGTTTTTTGACACTTTGTTTTATTTTAGGAACAATTGCTATAGCTAAAGCTGTATATACTGAATGAAAACCAAGAATACTTTGTTTAATTCAAAATAAGTAAAATACCATTCTGATCATCTTTAGGTAATTTTACTTCATTCACACATTTTAATTGTTAAAAAATGCAGAAATTTATATTGGACAAATTATCGTACTTTTTGTGTGCTGGTGCTCTGCAACATGTGAATGTTATGCAGTTTAAAATTACTCTGGCTAGAATTTATTTATAGAATTCCAAATCTGCTGCAAATACACGTATACCGTAGTGTATGTAATTTAACATTTGGAATAAATAAATAAACTTACATGCGCACAAAAAAGCACAACCTATGATTAATATTTCCTGTTCAAACTAAAAGAAAAAAAGATAAAATAATGTGGTGCTGTAGTTTATTCAAGTCTAACTTCCTGGCATTGAGTAAATTTTTCGTTGCAGAGTCAAGTAGTTGCAGAAATTTCCTTCTGCAAAAACTATAAGAAGGCGACAGCAAAGGCCTTCCGGTTGCTGTTCAACAGGGAGGAGGTGGAGGGGAGGTCGCTTAGTGGCCAGAGGGGGAACGCTGGAGATGCCAGGCCCCAAATAGAAGACAGACCAAAACTGTCCTTTCTTCAAGGTGACATTCTTTATAAACCTGAAACTGGTTATAATGAGGAGCAATGTGTTTTACAGTAGTTTTTTTCTGATGAATTATAGCTTTAATAATGGCCTTAAAAATGCATGATGTTTATCTCATTTTAACATCTCATTTTAATAAATTATAAATGTTACAAAAAGCTAAGATTGAGTAAATCCAGTAAACCATTGAAGTAAGCATTCTTGATATAAAATAGTTGTTGATTTTTCAGTTGGAAATAATAAGATAATTAATAAGAAAACACAAGTTAAAGAATCATAACAATATTTATGTATAAGTCATTTTTTTCTTGTATTACAGAATGCATCCTGGAGTGTTATCCAGCAGCAAAAAAAGAGGACATCAATGTGGTGCTGAGGCATCTTCTGAAGCCGTCACGAAATGTTTTTAATAATTAGTCCCTTACACTGTAGATGTTACTAATGTAGAAAAAACAGCCCTTAATACTGTGATAACTCGAAAAGTAATAAAGATATTTTCATAAAAACTTTGTTGCGGAAAATAGAAACACACTTCATTAGTATGGGACTCATTTAATGGTTGCAATACTGTCATAGCCTTGTTAAATTTCTGTTATTGATTGTTTTGTGTTTATATAGTAAAGATGTAAATATCAGAAAGTTATGTGACACAGTATAATAATAATGTTAAAATCCTAGATCATTGTGTACAAATTAGTAAGAACTTAGTGACGGTAATAATAAAATGTATTATATATTTGATTTTATATCTTGTTTGTTTTTTATTAAACATTACATGTATTTTATATTCATGCAGGTGACCACAAAATGACAATAGACATTTTGCCATCGATTTTCCACCAACGGTGGCAAACTGTGAAATTTCTTACATGGTTTTCCACTGGATGGCAAACGATGGAATTTCGTCCAAATACTCCACCGATTGCCACCGATTGTGGAAAACGATGGCAAACAGTGTAATATTTTACATCGTTCTCCACTGGATGGCAAACGATGAAATTTTGTCTAAATACTCCATCGTTTGCCACTGTTTGCCATTGTCTGTGGAAAACGATGTAAAATTTTACATCGTTTTCCACTGGTAGTGATCGGTGGAAAACGATGGAAAGTTTGTCCAAATACTCCATCGTTTGCCATCAAATTCCACCGAATGCCATCCATGATGTAAATTCTTCCACTGTCTGTTTTTTTTCATCATTTGCCACTGATTTTCCACCGATTTTCATGTCCAAATACTCCACCGTTTGCCACTCTTTTTTTCCATGGCAAACGCTGAAAATCTGTGGCATATTTACAGACGGGTTAACTGAGTATCAAAAAATGTACTAAGAAAATATTAGGAAATACTATCAATAAAGAACAATTATTTCTCTCATAAAAAACTGACAATTATGAGATACCAAAGAAAATATATTACTTACTGCATATTCCTATCTGTAGTCCCCAAACGAATGACAAACAGTTGTGCCAGACCCACTAGTTTCAGAGTCTAAACTAGCACATGAGTGACCAACCTACTGATTTTAAGGTTTCGGGTACACTGAAGAGTTGGGCGACTTACAAGAGAAAATTCAAATAATTAATATGCATAATTATTAGACCTGACCAATCGAATTTCAAGAATGGCCCCTAAACATCTGATCTAATTATAACTGTTGCCATATTTGGAGCATCCATGCTCACCTTGGAATGGCCTGTCTGTTGTTTATTTTAACAACAACAGAGACACTAGCAGAGGGTATAGCTGGGTCGAACTGTCAATTTTATCATTTTAATTATAAATTATTGTCTTAGCAGACAAAGAAAACCAACACAAGAAGCCCACTCATATCTCCTCACATGGCATGTGGTTTCTGCCAATCTTAGTCTCTCACACCTTTCTCACAATAGAACAATAAGAAATGACTAGTATCAGTTCTGTTTATTAGACACAGTTCTGTATATTAGACATACCTTTCTCACAATAGAACAATAAGAAATGACTAGTATCAGTTCTGTATATTAGACATACCTTTCTCACAATAGAACAATAAGAAATTACTAGTACCAGTTCTGTATATTAGACATACCTTTCTCACAATAGAACAATTAGAAATTACTAGTATCAGTTATGTATCTTAACATAAAGCATATACCTTTCTCACAATAGAACAATAAGAAATGACTAGTATCAGTTCTGTATATTAGACACAGTTCTGTATATTAGACATACCTTTCTCACAATAGAACAATAAGAAATGACTAGTATCAGTTCTGTTTATTAGACACAGTTCTGTATATTAGACATACCTTTCTCACAATAGAACAATAAGAAATGACTAGTACCAGTTATGTATCTTAACATAAAGCATATACCTTTCTCACAATAGAACAATAAGAAATGACTAGTATCAGTTCTGTATCTTAACATAAAGCACATACCTTTCTCACAATAGAACAATAAGAAATGACTAGTATCAGTTCTGTATCTTAACATAAAGCACATACCTTTCTCACAATAGAACAATAAGAAATGACTAGTATCAGTTCTGTATATTAGACACAGTTCTGTATATTAGACATACCTTTCTCACAATAGAACAATAAGAAATGACTAGTATCAGTTCTGTATCTTAACATAAAGCACATACCTTTCTCACAATAGAACAATAAGAAATGACTAGTATCAGTTCTGTATATTAGACATACCTTTCTCACAATAGAACAATAAAACATTACTAGTATTAGTTATGTATCTTAACATAAAGCACATACCTTTCTCACAATAGAACAATAAGAAATGACTAGTATCAGTTATGTATCTTAACATAAAGCACATACCTTTCTCACAATAGAACAATAAGAAATGACTAGTATCAGTTCTGTATCTTAACATAAAGCACATACCTTTCTCACAATAGAACAATAAGAAATGACTAGTATCAGTTCTGTTTATTAGACACAGTTCTGTATATTAGACATACCTTTCTCACAATAGAACAATAAGAAATGACTAGTACCAGTTCTGTATATTAGACATACCTTTCTCACAATAGAACAATAAGAAATTACTAGTACCAGTTCTGTATATTAGACATACCTTTCTCACAATAGAACAATAAGAAATGACTAGTATCAGTTCTGTATATTAGACATACCTTTCTCACAACAGAACAATAAGAAATGACTAGTACCAGTTCTGTATATTAGACATACCTTTCTCACAATAGAACAATAAGAAACGACTAGTATCAGTTCGTGGGGGCATACCAAACAACCTGCTTTTACGTGTGAAGCAAAATAGAACAATTTAATCAATTAACAAAACAACAACAAATGAAATGTATCTACAGTCATAAAATCAAATAACTAACTTCTCTACATTCAAAACATATGGCAAATCAGTGTTTCTTTATCACTTTTTATCTGTGTTTACTTAAGTCTCTCTTGCTTAGTAATCACATACTTGTCTAAGCACTACATGTATCTAACTGTGTTCACTTAAGTCTCTGCTTCTTGACAAACTTCTTGACGCCCCATGTTTTTGCATCTTTTCCTGAATGGTGACAAGAGGCACAAATTGGTCTAACAATTTAATACTTTGTATACAAATCCGCAACATACACATGATTGTCGTCAAACAAATTGTCTGGAGACCCACAGTGAATGCAGACTGGTAGGAGGTAGTGTCGACACTTTGCTGAGTAATAAGCTATTTCAACCTCCCAGCTGCAGGTCACACATCTCGGTACATATAGGCCAGGTTCATCTTCCAACTGATCTCCCCAGATATAAGACTGGCAAGTCTTGATGTTTTGTAAGCTTTTCTCCTGCAAAAGTATGAAATAAGATTTGAATATGTATAAATCAAATCACATATGAAGACAGTAAACATCTGTTTAATATAAATATAATTATTTAGTTTAAGATGCATTTGTATGTTATTGTTGTTTACAACTATTGAAGCAAAGTCATTTAGTGTTATAAAATGATAGTGTATTCCATAGTCAGAAGTACAGAAATCAAAGTATCACTGTATATAAAAAACTAAAGTGTTTGATCAGACAGCCATATGATTTTTAGCTAGCTGGGCTCCAAGTTGCAAACCATTTTAAGAGCCAATAAGCAAATGTCATCTTTATTTCTGATGAATATGTATGGTTGGCATAAGGGTAATAATTACTTGATTTCAATAATTGTATACTGATTTTACAACGTACATGGAAGTAACACTATGATACACAGGGGGCCAATGATGGATTGATTACCTTAAAAAGTGGTAGCCTTGTTACAATCTGTAAGCATAAGGTAACAAAGCTTCAGGTTCTTAAAACGGACTGCATTGTCACAAAAATGTATACCTGTTGCGGGTCATGCTTGTTTGGACTGAAGACGCATCTTGGCTTGTTACATTCTCCGCACAGGGCAGCATCTCGAAGCTTCTCACTCTGATATCATATGAAAAAAATGTTTATGTTAAGTCAGCTTATGTTGTTTATTACAAACAACATAAGCTGAATACTTTTTCATGTGGTAAATGCCTGCTGCCTACCTGCAAAAGATGTTGGCAACATTGTACAGTATTGATTACCTAATTACCTTTTCCTGGGTTCTCTCAAAGGCCAGGTGTTATATTGCAAAGGATAGCAGACTGCTATGCACTTATGCCGACCAGCATGGGTTCGATCCTAGTTCTAATCATAGTTTACTCAATGTCTCCTTATATGATTTTACAGTTTGAAATAACGGATTGGCCACTAACATACAGGAAATAAAGCTCTTTTGAGTTGCAAAAACAATCATATATTACCTTCAAAAAGTCTCTATTCTGTTTATCTTGATCTTGTAATTCCTCATGATAGGCTCCAAATGTCTTAGTTGATGGTATGTACTTGTCGTGAGTCAGGGCTTTCCCAAACAACTGCAATTTATTTTTTGCCGAAATAAATACCTTGATCGATTTTTATACTATGGTTTTTCCAAATTTGAGATTAAATCTCAATGGTCAAACATTGTTCCAAATGTCCAAATATTTTCAGACATCATTGATTCCAGTTTATAAACCTTGGCTGAATTAAATACAATACAATATCATTTAATCATTATATTAACCATAGAAAATCTCTGAACATGTAAGATGAACTAAAATGTCAACAACTAAATGCCTTTCTATTCAACAAGAGGTAGAACTCAATTATTTTGTCAAATGAATTAAGTACACGTATGTACTTTGATTATGCCAAATAAATTGCAATCATTGTGCATAAGGTACTCCTAACCATCAAATTCTATTGCAAAAGTATGCAACATATATGTGTCATTTGCACAACTTCTAAAATTAGGCAATAAATAATACCTCACTGAATGATAAGTAGTGTTCTCCACTTTCGTCTGGCTTAGGTTCAGGAAGAAAACTGAGGCTGTCAAAGACATCCTGATCTCGGACAGGGTTGATTGAGCAGTACAGACATTCATCAGATGAGCACTTTTTCAGCTGTAGGCAGTAGTGGCTAGATTCAGCATGCTTCTCCAAGAAATCATTCAGAACATTTGAAACTGCTGTTAATGGGCAGTGTTCAACATTAAAGGCAATTCTATCTTGTCAAAATATGCCTGTATACATGAGTGTATTTTTACCCATGACTTCAAGACATGACGTGTCATAATAAAAATATATTAAACATACTGTATTCACCAACATTGTCAATAAAGCATTTTCTTAACAATAACCAATAATAATGTTAAATGATTTAAGATATTAAATATAAAGATACCCAGATAAAAAATGTTAAATGCATCTTGTACTATTGAATGTTAAATACACCTTTTTTGGGTACTTTTATCAGGTTATACTATTCAATAAACATAAGCATATACAACATAAAACAAAAACAAATATATAGGAATAGTATCATATTAAAATCGGACGACATTTAATGCAATATGTGTTTACAATTGAGTAGATTGCAAGGTATACATACAGTTATTAATAAAAATCCTTTGAATGAGGAAAACAATAATTATAATACAAGCACATCATGTACGCATCCTTCTTTAAATGAAATTTGTGTGCTTACCTGCAGATGCTTGCTTTTCTTCAATTCGGCGCTTTTTGTATCATGTGAAGCTACTGGACTGTCTGCTCCAAAGCCAACACCAGTGATATCTAAGAAGGTTGTGATCTCTTCATCATTTACCCCCTTTGTAGTCATAACATGTTTTCTTTTCAAGCTCATTTGTGAGAAACTTTTATTTACAAGGTCAACCACAGGTTCGATACTTTTCTTGAAAGCCTCTTTCAGACCGTCTTTTAGTTTGGCTTGATTTCTGACTCTGTGGTCCGGTCCTTCATCAGTATAAAGGCATATAATTGGGGATCTTAAATTTATGCCATCTGCAGAGTAGGCATTTTTAGATCTTATCAGTTCAATTACTTCAGCAGCATGTCTAAATGGACTGGATGGGCTGAATACCTTTTCCTTTGTTGTCACATGCTTGTCCCCTGAGAAGAAGCTAGCTTTTGAGTTCCTAGGAATGTCTGTGACAAGAACAACTGAACAAACAAGACCTCAAAGTTGAAAATCATGGTCAGTGGCAACAAGGACTGGTTCCTCAGCAGGAGCTAACACCTTTTTATGTCCTCTGACTCCAGTCGATATGGGGATTCCTGGTCCACCTACGGAAACTATTGACTTGTCATCCATGCATAAGAACATAGCACTATCTCTAAACTGCACACAAAATTCTGTCATGTACTGTAAATATTTTACAGCATAGTGTGCATCAGGATGTGAAACTCCTGCCTGGTGCGTCTGCACACGGAATTTCACATTGAACTGACCAGTGTACCTAAGGGCAGTTTTATGAAATGGATTACTGGGACAAAACTGCAGTCTGATTGTTTCATTACTAGGAATGGGTGTACCATCTGGCACTTTTTTAGCAATTTCATTCTTCCAGGTCTCTATTGTGTTTGCCAATGGCAAGTAAATTTCATCACATATTTGCCTTTCACTGACCTGTAAAACCTGTTCGTCAAAGTAGTTTCCCATTTCGTCAAAAAAGGCATCATAATATGGATCAGAGCCATTAGTTGCTTGTAAGTCTATGAACATCTGATAGTCATCTGCTCGAATGATCTTTGATACCCTTTCATTAATTTCTTTTTCACTGGAAGAATTAGCACTTTCTTCATACCCCGTTAGACTAAAATACATGTGTCTAATGACTGACTTTGGACATTTCACATAACTTATAAATTTGTCATTCTTTTCTCATGGCCATGCTTGAGAATTTCGGAAGATCTTCTGATATTTCAGAGATAACTTTCATGTTGCAGTCCATTTTGTCTGCTGTCTGGCCTACTGGAACACCCCAAATGAAATTTAATGTTCCTATGCTTTCCCCATATGCAACCCTATATAACATGATCGGTTTCGACAGACGTAGGTTTTTGATGAATTTGCGACATTCAATTTGATTATCGGGACAAAAACTGTCAAGATGCACGTAGGTATAGTCTGGAGTATTCACTATGGTCTCATTCGAAGATCTATATTCTTCTTTGACATTGGAATCAACAATAGGATCGATGCATACTGAGGATCAGTCACCAGAATTTGCCTTTTCTCTTGGTTGATATGTGCTTTGGTGCTTTTGGTTATCACTTTCAAGCCTGTCCTTGAATTTGTTTGTGATTGTGCCAAGCTACCCATGACTTGTGCCAACTTTTTGTTTCTACTGTCACTCATGGATAACAAACTAACGGCAGAGAATAGATCTGCAACCAGTTCTATCATTCTGTCAGCTTTAATAACTGGAGGTCTATGACGGAGCTTTGAAGTTGTTGTAGTTCTGAAATTTGTTTAATTCACATGGGATCTGGCAACCAGATTCTTTAAGTCTCGGGTGACAGTGATCTTCATACCACAGTGCATTACTGAGTGATTTTAGAACCTGTTTACCGCTATGTTCAACAATGTCAGCCGACCAACCACAGCCAGTTTCTTCAGCCTAGTCAATCAAATCAGAGTAGAGTTTTGAGGACCAGTAAGTTTTTTTACGTTGTCATTTTTTTGCACTTCATGCTTTTTTGGCATTATAGACCTCTTTGACTTTGTCATTAAACGCATTAGTCGAATCACAGTTAGTACTTGTAGACGGAAGGCGATTGGAGTTTATAGTAAACTCAACACATTTTTTATTTAGATCGATGGCGACACTCAGTTGCATGTGAATGTTATACATTTTTATTTGCTACATACTGCCAATCCGATTGCCTACTTTTACTCATTGAACGCATGAGGGCAACATTTCATAGCCCGAAGCAGTGGCCGCTGAGCGAAATAAATCTGCAAAATAATTTGTAACAGGCTGATTCAGAGCAATTGGAGAAAAATTACATTTTCGTTGAAATCTTTTGCAGACACGACCAAATAAATGAACGCCGCTATTTTTTTAACCGTAAACGTGAAATGAGAACTGTCAATGTCGTAAAATATGTAAGCTAGACTAAACTAAATCGATTTAGAAAAGCTGGAAAAGCAAGTCGATGAGAACTTCATTTTAAAAAATCCGGTGCTGGGCAAATTTTAGGTGCGGGCGCAAAAAAAAAAAGATAATTTTTTTTTTTCACTTTACGATTTTTCGGTATGGTAAATTGGACGAACATCAGATCAATTTGTTATGGCCTAACCAATGTTTTAAATCCAATCGACCTTATCCATAATTTTCAAACCTTGCACAACAGTGTGGTCTTCATCTGTACCAGTTCTCAGGTGAGTGCTTTGGGCCATCTTGTTAATTATTTCTATAACAGAGCGAAAGAAAATCTGCAGACTGTAATCCACTTAATTTTAGTCCGGTCCAGTCTTTATAGCTGGCTTAGTGGACTGACAATCCACTGATTTCAAATTAATTCGTGAAGACTGTAGTGACAGCACTTTATAAATGATGTTTAATGAAGCAAATTGATGGACTTGCAAAATTCACCTCACTCATAAACTTTTTGCGCATGATTGATAAGATCACTTTACACAATTCATTATTGTGTGCAGAAAAAGGGTTACATTACACCAATATTTATGTTCAGATACGGAATGCTGCTATGATCGTTGAAAAAAAAGAAGCTATTTCCAATTTTATTTTAATTCACCTTTTAGGATTTTAGGTGAGGAGATCCTGTTAGATAAGAAAAAAAAATCCGGCCTTATTTTTCAGCAAGTAGTTGCTAAAAAATGCCTGGACAATAATTGTCCACTTTGTACTTATTTTAGCAACGTTTGAAGTCCCATTACTCAAAGCAAAATCATTGAAGGGGAACATACACCTTATATGCCCATCTTCTCTTGGTAATGGAGCTTCACATAAAGTTCATTGAAATCTGGGCAGTAGTTGCTTAGAAATAGCACAGTCAAAACTGTACACTATACACTAATTTCAGCAATCTTCTAAGTCCCATAACTCCAAGAAAAATCATTGATGCAGAACTTCCTGATACTATGTGCACATACTTATGGGATGTATCTTCCCATAAAGTTTAATTGAATTCTGGCAAGTAATTATTGAGAAATAGCCCAGAACACGACTTTTGCATTACTAATTTAAGAAATCTTCAGTCCCATAACTCTGAAAAAAATCACTGGAGCAAAACATCCAATTAATATGCATACCTACTCTTGGTAATTAAGCTGCCCATAAAGTTTCATTGAATTCTGACCCGTAGGTGTGGAGAAATTGTGCTCTTTATACTAATTTCAGAAATCTTCAAAGTCCCATAACTCTAAGAAAAATCAGTGAAACAGAACGTCCTGGTAATACGTACACCTCCTCTTGGTAATAAAGCTTCCCATAAAGTTTCATTGATTCTGGCCAGTAGCTGCTGAGAAATAAGCCAGACAAGAAAGCGGTGACTATTAATGCGCCCCCAAAATTGTCCTGGGAGCATAAACAAAGTGAACAATACTATCAATAAATTAAGATAGCTACAATTTATTTTGTATAATCTTTCTTTTTTACATAAATAAATATATTTTAAATCATAAATGTAAATTACAGTATTACATCATTTCTGCAATCAGTAAACTATACATGGCCACAAAATGAGAAAGAGAATCCAAATGTGCTGAATATTTAAGTTTTCCTTCCTAAACATAATAAAAATATGCAATTTGGTAATAATTAACAAGTATTGTTAATAGTAATTTAATTGTGTCAATAAAGCTAAAATGAGATAAATAAATATAACTTTGGTATAGTTACATAATACTGAGGACACTGAGGCAAAGCATAGGAGACCACAGTGAGAGGTTTAACATTCAGTAATATTTACATTATATATTTGTGTATTCTTTTAATTAACTATGCTGAATTTGTAATAGTTTACAGTATATAATACAATTATAATGAACTCCACTCATTTTTATAATGATTTTGACTGGTAATATTTTTTGAACAAAAGCAACAAATAGCTGAAACTACTGTACAAAAAGGTATATTATGTTGTCTGACTTATTCTTACCATATGCTGTGGCTATACACAATTGCAGTGACTTCAATATGGAATTACAGTCTAGATTTCCAACTTGTCACGTGGCTGTTAAATGCAGACACAACATGGTGTGGCATTAGATAAAACTACCATCAAGTTTGTGAACACATGATATAACATGATCAAAAGTTTGGCTCCATGACATCATCAGTTTATGTATATCACATGATCAAAAGTTTGGCTCCATGACATCATCAATATATGTACATCACATGATTAAAAGTTCGTTGTCCTAGTGACAGCCTCAGTATATGCACATCACATGATCAGTTGGTTCCCCATTTACTTCAGGCTTTCACTCCCTGTTTTCTCCACTCCTCAGTTGAGACACAGCTCATTTCAAATATGTCCATGGAAGCCACATGATCAGTTGGTTTCCCATTTACTGCAGGCTTATATATACACCATATAATCAGTATGTGCCCAACATCATCAACAGGTGTGCATCAAATAATCAGTTTGTAGATGTCTCCATGGTATCATCAGAATAAGAAAGTCATGTAATTAGTAGGTACCCAAATTACATCATCAATATATCACATACGTTGGTTGGTGCTCCATGACATCATCAATATAAGTGCATTGCATGATCCAAAGTTTGGTGTCCTAGTGACAGCATCAGTATATGCACATCACATGATCAGTTGGTTCCCCATTTACTGCAGGCTTTCACTCCCTGTTTTCTCCACTCCTCAGTTGAGACACAGCTCATTTCAAATATGTCCATGGAAGCCACAGAGCACGCTCCTATGTACGCTGCATGATAGCGCTCTGGCGAAGCATGCACCTACGGAACAAGTAGACAATGAATTAGCTTGTGTAACTTCAATTTAAATTAAAGTCTGTATTATTTAAAACAAGGATATCAGAAAAACTGACGGATGTTCCAAGGCAGTCATATTTGTAAAGTGACTGAATATTCAAATAAAAAAACAATTACAATAATTATATTAATATTTGATTTTCATATAACACACTATTATGTGATGTTAGAATAAGACGTCAAACATAGAATAAACTACATTATTATACAAATGTTTTATATGTAGTTAAGCATTTGTAATTTTAAAGTTTTGCAGAGTAATAAGTGCAATAGGCACCTGCATATATAATTACATCAATAAAATTTATTTTGCATCAAAACTGTATACTTGTATGTATTAAAAAAAAATTCACAATAAAATAGAAACCGTGCCCATGCACGCATGGACACAGTTTTAAATATAGTAAAAATGATTAAAGACATAATAAGTTTTTACGAAAGAGTTATGGAATAAAAGCAAATTATTCTAGCATTCACAGAATATAACCAATATACAAACAAAATACCATGAAATGCACAATTTTATAGGAAAAAAAGAAATATGTCAATTCTATGTTTGATGTCTAATTCTAACTTCACATAATAGAGTGTTATATATAGTTCACAACAAAAAATATCTTTAAAAAAAATATTTGGTGTATGTTATGTGTTCAATATAAATTGAATACAGTGTACTCCCTCTATACCAAACACCGACCGGACCAGACCATGTGTTTGGTTTTCAGGGAGTTCCGGTTTACTGAGGGTTTGAGGCAAAATACAAGAATGCATATAGATTATATTAATTTATTCGTTTCATTCAGATTTATTCAAATATGGCGTTTTATGACAGTACTAATTTAAAACGTAACGCATTATTATAACATACAACACATTTTGAAATCAAACCAGATTGTTAAGTTTGTCAAATTCACATGCATTTCTGAAACGACATTTCTCCCGCGCAGCATTTTTCTCCCACTGTTCACTGTAAGTAGATTTTCTACGAATTATGTCACTAACTGTAGACCTGCCTACCCCATACTTTTCACTCAGAACCTTAAGCGAGGGTTTGTATATAGATTCTGTATCACTTATCAATTGTATTTTGTTTTCAAGAGTTACTTCAACCCATCAACGTTTAGAAGGTGGCTTAGACATTTTAAGACTGTACTAACTTTGCAGAAAAATGATAAGTCGTAAGTAACTTCGAGCATAAATACTTTTATCATTTCTTTCAAGAAAGCCAGTTCTGCTCAACATTGCTTTGATTGCTGTGATGCACTGTTAATTCGATCAACATCATTCAAATTATGTTTTAATTAAAGTAATCATTAATAATTATTACATCATTAATAGTTATCACCTGAGTTATATAAATTGTTTGTAAAATGTTTAAATATTTGCTAAACAAATAAAAACAGTCTAATTAACATACTTAATAGGCAAAGCCCATTTATTTCGCGACTAAACACCCTTATCTGGAGTCCTAATATGTTGTCAAACTGTTGCCCTTAATTATTGGATTAAGCGTGCAATCACCCTGCGGCAGGACAATTGCACGCTAAAGATAATCAGTAACATCAGATTGTCACACATGTTGTGTTTACAGAGGTCAATTTGTACTCCAAAACAAAGCGATGTATAATACCTGCTGTTTGATATTCAGAATACAGAGGTTCGGGTGTACCGAGGGTTTTTGCACATTAAGCATATAGGCAAAAAAATGGTACCAGAGTGTCTGTTCGGTTTTCAGAGAGTTCTGTTTTCTAGAGTTTGGTTTTAAGAGATTACACTATATAAAAATGAAGACCTTGTTTATTATGATATTCCAGTGATTTGTTTAGCTCACCTGAGCATGAAGTGAGCTATTGGTATATGGGACCTCTACGGCGGCGTCTGTATGCCGTCAACAATTTGGCCAGTTATCGCGATAAAAGACTACATTTTCATCCAATCTTGACCTAACTTGCACAGTTTGTGTATGACAATAAAACCTCGGTTGGTATTGATAATGAGCCGAATTGAGAAACATTAGAGTTATGGCCCCTTGTTTGTGTGGAAAAAATGCAAAAATTGCCTTTTTCATTCATAGAGACTTCATTTTTCTGCCAATTTTGACCAAACTTCCACGGTTTGGGTATTTTCAAAAGATCACAGTAGAAGCCAACATGGGGCCGGATTGATTCACAAACACCAGAGTTATGCCCCCTTTTTTGTTGACAAATGGGCAAAAATTGCCACTTTACCTTGATTAAGACTTCATTTTTTGACCAATCTTGACCAAACTTCCACAGTTTTTGTGTGACCAAAACATTTCAGCATGAGCCAAAAATGGGTAAGTTTAGGCCACAAACACCGGAGTTATGGCCCCATGCATATGGAAAAAAATGCAAAAATGGCCTTTTTGTTTATGGAGATTTTATTTTGCTTCCAATCTTGACCAAACTTTCCACAGTTTGTATGTGATCATAGGACTGCAGCAGAAGCCAAGAATTGGTCAGATTGGGAAACAAACATTGGAGTTATGGCCCATTTTTGTTAGTGAAAAAAATGCAAAAATTGCCTTTTTCGTGAATTGAGATTTCATTTGTCATTCAATCTTGATAAAACTTCTGCATGTTTTGTATGGCCATTAGATCTCAACACAAGCAGCAAATGAGATTAGCCACGAACAGTAGTTATATTCCCTTTATTGTGAAAATTAATTCAAAAATGGATTTGATTCAAGACAGGGACTTCAGTTTTAACCAGTCTGGACGAAACTTGCACAATTTGTATGTGACCTTTACATCTAAAGGAAATTTGAATTAAAATTTGAATTGGATGGGTAAATGGCAATACACTCTACTCTTTGAAACAGGCCGGCAAGCATGACATGACGTTGCACAGCGGTTGCCATTATCTTCAGAACTACAGCATTAACACTGTTCTTTCGAAGTTGCCTTCAAAAAGTTGGATTGAGAAAATTTATCCAGGTCCATACTTATTATATGAGAGTAAATCAGCTAGACAAATTATTTAAGGACATTAATGGCGTACATTCCCACAAGCTTTTCACAGCATTAAGACTTTCATATTTGCCAGTACTCTGAAGTATTACAGTTGGTACATTTGTTGGAAAGTGGAAGGGGCATAAATTTGTTAAAATACAAAACTGTGAAAACATTATATAGTTTATACAATTTTAAGATTTTGGAAAAAAAACTTTAACCACAAAACCTATGTCAAACAGAGTTATGCCGATTATTGAACCTGATGCTGGAGTTGATGACAAAGGTATATTCTAAGTTTCAAGTGAATAACCTATGTAGTTTTCAAGATATAAGACTTCTGTATATAAACTTTGACCAGAAAATCTATGCAAAAAGGGGCATAACTCTGTCAAGCTTCACAACCAGATTTATGAGGAATATTTCCCCTGCTGCTGCAGTTGATGACAAAGGTGCATTCAAAATTTCAGGTGAATAACTTTTGTAGTTTTGAAGTTGTAAGACATTTGAATATAAACTTCAACAAGAAAATCTATTTGAAAGAGGGCATAACTCTGTCAAAATACAAAACAGAGTTATAGAGAACTTTGCCCTTGTTACTGGAGTTGCTGACAAAGGTATATTCCAAATTTAAGGTGAATAACTGATGTTGATTGAAGTAACAAAATTATTTAATATAAAATTTAATCACAAAATCTATGTGAAAAAAGGGGCATAACTCTGTCAAAATACAACACAGATTTACGGGGAATGTTTCCCCTGACACTGGAGTTGATGACAAAGGTTAGTTTCAAGTTTCAATTGAATAACTTCTGTAGTTTTGAAGTTACACAACTTTTGAAAATAAACTATAACCAGAAAATCAAAGTGAAAAAGGGGTATAACTCTGTCAAAATACTAATAAAAACTTAAACCAATACAGACGCGGACGCCAACGCCTGGCGAGTAGAAGAGCTCACCTATTCTTCGAATAGTTCAGCTAAAAATGAAAATAACTTTATTGGACCAGTGCATTGTCAGTGCTATTTGCTAAGCAAAACGTGTGCTATATACGGAGTAAAGTGGCCCACAATACATGGAACGCATTGAAAAGTGTTCCGCATTTTCAACATACGATCCGACTTTTAGACTGCAGTGTAGACGAGTTTCTATTTTTTAGCACACGTAACAGAATTTACAATGTTGCATTAAAATAAACAAAAGGCAGTCTGCAATCTTATTTCAGACGTCTTTTATTGTAAACAATGGAACGTTTTTTAATACAATCTTCAACTTCGGAACAGAAACCTGAACCTTTATATAAGCTCCACCACCCAAAATAACTAAAAAAGATTGTGATAAGAAATATGATTCAACTAAACGTACAAGAAGTTTTCAGCAAACTTGGCTAAATGATTTCCCATGGTTACGAATTGACGATGATCAAACTGCTACATGTAAAATATGCAATCAGTTCCCTCTTTTGGCAGATACTAAGAGTAGTCTTAACACAGGAATGACTCATATTTATATATGGACAAGTGGATTTCATTCACGGACAAGTTAAATTTCATAATAAGTTGTCCGTGGACAAGTAAGTTTTTTTTAGATTTTGCCACCCCTTTTCAATAAAAGATGTAGTCTTTATTGCCATAACGGTCAAATTGTTTACAGCATACGGATGACAGATGACGCAGGAGAGGTCCCCTATACCAAAGCTCACCAAGCACTTCTTGCTCAGGTTAGCTCAAAAGTTCTAAATTTTGTAGTGCAAGTTAAATATTTACCAACAATAGATCCAGTGTTATTTGAGCCAAACAGACTGACCTTGTACATAAGCCTTTGCTTTTAAATATACATTAGTTAAATTGAATGAAGTTCACTGTTATGCTCAGTCTATTAATCACGGTGTTACAACGAATTGGTAACCTCTCCGGCAAAAATAGCGAAGGGAACTTTGAGGGCTTATAGTAATCGCATCGTCCATCTGTTCGTCTGTCTGTCCATCTGTCACGCTTCTTGTGCATAACTCCATTATTATTGAAGGCATTCAAATGAAACTTTTTAAATGATAGAGGACAGTGTGAGGAAGGGCAGAGCACAAGGACCACAACTCTTTCTTGAATATTTATGGATATATTACCCTTTTTTATTTTCTTGTGTGAAGCATTAATTTTCTATTGCAGAGCATTCTAAACCATCAGTAATGAAGGGATTCAAATGAAACTTCGTAGAATGGTACTAGACAATGAGAGAAAGTGCAGAGTTCAAGGACCATTACTCTTTCTTCAGCATTTATGGAGTTATCACCCTTTGTTAATTGTTTGTGCAGAGCATAACTCCATTAGTATTCAAGGGATTTAAAATGAAACCATATATATTGATAGAGGACATTGAGAATAAGAGTAAGTACAAGGAACATAACTCTTTCTTCAATACATAAATTTATGGAATTACTGCCCCTCAGTCAATTTACTTGTGCAGTGCAGAACTCCATTAGTATTGCAGTGATTTAAAATAAAACCACATGTATTGATAGAGGATGTTGAGAGGAAGTGCAGAGTACAAGGACCATAACTCTTTTTGTAGAAAGCGTCATTTTCGCCAACATGTCACCGACATTGTGTTGCCTTCCTCTGACAAGCATATGCTTTGTGGGCATATGTCACATCCTGTGACAAGTCTTATTTATGTATGCAAGTATACAAATCATGCGAATATGTCAATTATGCGCTAAATTTATTGAAACTACATGTATATTATGCCCTAAACATTAGCATGTTTCAGGTATGCAACGGCATGGTAGATTTGTTTTACAAATGCAAATGTGAACTCAAATGAAGGAAAACAATTTTAAACAGTCTTAAAACATGCATATTTTACATCTGAAATCAGTACCTCTAAGTACCTCTATGTGTACTGTGTTCTACCAATGCCTATTGAGTGTATTGAAGGTCCAAAAATTTTCAAAAGTAAACACCCAGTACAATTATAAAAACTGTTTATAATATTTGAAAACCGCACAAAATAATTACAACACAGACATCGATTCGGAGAGGTTACAGGTACCTCCCAACTCTGACGGCAGCCAAAAATTATAATAGTTACATCGGTTGTTCGCATATAAAATTATAGATAACAATATACACACCTCTGGGAATCATAAATAAGTTGAGCCAAACTCCAGAAAAAAGAAATATTTTAATGAAACAAGTGGAATATTGTCAGGAAATATCCCAGAAATTAACAAACAGCAGCCAAAGTAAGCTACTGTTTTCACTATTTTTAGGAAACAGATAATTTAATACAGTAGATTCCGCTTAATTGAATAGCCCATTTGTCACGTCCGAATATTCAAATATCCGGAGTATTCATATATGCGGAATCAGTCATATTTCAATTATTTCAATGTTAATCAGATATGTTATGATCTTATTTAATCCATTTTGATGATATAATGTCAAACCTGTTACGTAACAAAATGTTTCATACTTTAGAATGCTAATAAATATGCAGAAAAGCGTTCATAGATGTTTGTTATCCATTATACGGTGCATTTGAAAAATAATTCACTTGTAATAATCACTAACAGCTACATTGCTTTCTAGATGTGTACTTGCGCTTTGTTTGTATAATGTATTACATGTAACAAAACTCATTGAATTGCTTTATGATTAATTTTGATTTGGTATGATACATGATGCATAGGGTTTATATACACGAATTGAGAATGAAATGTCACACTCATCACTTTATGCAAACTGTCGAGTAACACGCGTCAAAAGTTTGTTTCCGAACTGCAACCAATTATCATAATGAAAACTGTGAATTATATCAGTTTCATTAATCAGTTCTAATAAAATCTAATTATGTTTTGTAACCGGAGACTCCAGTGTATGCGCTGTACTTGACCCGCAAATTACACCTATAAGTCACGTGACATTCAACAGACGCTGCATTCATGCGTAGTGTGAAATGATAACAAAGGCGGTCATAGAAGCGTGACTGTCAAAACTTGCGATATGATACGTATCCTCGGAGATTATGTGATTATCGAGCGGACTATACGCCTACAACTGATAATTGGCTATTCAATTAACCGGAGGACACCATATTTTCTATCAGATTAGGCGGAGTTTTTACAATGGGAATGAATGCAAACGGTTTGGTGTTTTCAATCTCTATTCAATTAAGCGAAATATTCAATTATCCGATATTCAATTAAGTGGAATCTACTGTACTGCAAATTCCTTTGTGAAATAGTAGTACTTGGTCCACAGCGTTCTGTTATACCAAAATATCATAGAATTTGGCGACAGTAAACTATATATCGACAAGAAAGTAATGTACCTGTATTTCTCTGATATACTGAGAGGGAGGATTTTGGGTTATTTTTAAAGGAGAGGTTACCGATTAACTCCGTGTTAATGAGCGGTAGGTTGGGAAAAAAATGTTTGTGTGATTTGGGAAGTGGACTTGCAAACATGCATATTTTGCAAGCAGTATAAATATGATTTAAATAGGAAACTGACAATACCTTTTACAACTGGACAATCGTCTTCATGTCATTACTGAAAAGCAAAAAATATAAACGGTTAATTGCCACCACAGGCATAACAAGAGGGTCAAGATGGCACTGTGGTACTCTCCTGAGTTGAAGGTGATCCAAACATTTCTATAAAATATTTTTGAAATTGTACTAGTATTTTTCATTTAACTCATATAAGAAAAACTTATCTGACTCCTGGCAACTATGTTTTGAATCATCCAAACTGATTGTAAGGAATTTGGGTCACCCCAAAAACCTTTGTTTTAGAAAATTTCCTGATGTTTAATGGCTACTCTTTCAAAGAATCAAAATGGTTTAAATGATTTTGGTAGAGGTCCAGCTATGAAACATTTGTGTGAAATACTTTTAACAAGGTATTGCAGAAATGTTGTTGGGTCACCAACAATTCTAGTATGTGCCCCAGGACCATTTAGACCCTGTTATTGTTAATGCCTCCAAGGAGGGCCTAAAGAAATCACTCCATCAGTCCTCAAGTACAGTTTGGTTGTTTGTAGGTGTTTGTGCGTGAGTGTCGGATTGGGCCACAAACACTAGAGTTATGCCCCCTTTGTAGGTAAGGTTAGACAACAGACACCGTAGTTATGGCCCCTTGTTATTAGATAACTTTAAAAGTTAACTAACAAACATGATTATTCGAATTGGACGTCCAAGATAGATAAGATTTGTGAAATGGTTTGTTTCAATACATATAATTAGGCAAGTCAAAAGGCATGCTGATTTAGTATTTTTAGCTCACCTTAATGCGAAGTGCTTGGTGAGCTATTGGTATAAGTGGACTGTTCTGCGTTGTCAGTATTTTGTAATGCATCCACATTTGGGATGACGGACGGTCCATGGACGTGATAGAGACTTCACTTCTCATTCAGTCTTGACCAAACTTGCACTGTTTGTTTATGACATTAAAATCTTGAACTATTTCAGTAATGGGCCAGATCGGACCAGGAACACTAGAGTTATTCTCCCTTTTTCATGATAAAAAACTGCAAAATGTGCAACATACAGGCTTAATTTTTCATCTGATCTTGACCAAAGTTGCACAGTGTATGGATGAGCTTAAGATTTAAAAATAATTCAAAAATGGTCTATAAAGGAGTACATATATGACTGTTATTACCCCCATTGTTGAGAAAAAAATGCAAAAAAATGGACACTGTGGAAGATAGAGACTTCATTTTTTGTCTACTTGCACAGTTTGTGTATGAACATAAGGTCTTAGTTGAAGTCAAATATGGGTCAGATCAGACTAATAAGACAAGAGTTATTGGTCCTTGTTAGTGAAAAAATCAATAATTTTTCAACGATTGGTTTTCAGTCTCCATAGAAAATTAACTTTTCATTCAATGTTGTCTAAACTTGCACTGTTTATGTTATGACCATAAGATCTCAGCTGGGTGTAATGACAGGCCAGAAAGAACAAGGATTACTAGAGTTATTTCCCCTTTTAATGAGAAAACTTGCAAAAAATGCACTTTGTGCAATATAGAAACTCCATTTTTCATCTAATGTTGGTCAAACTTGCACAAATTGTGTATGACCATTAGAGCTCATAATAAGAACCAAATAATTGCCTAGATTTGGACACTAACAAGGGTTATTGTCCCTTGTTTTTGAAAAAAAGGAAAAAATAAGACTATCAATATAGAGACTTAAGTTTTTACTAGCGTGGCAACAAATAGTATTTAGTAACAGGTTAGTTGGTTTTGGTATATGAGCTGTTAACGGGTAAGCTAAACATCATTTAAAACACCTCAACATGCAATTAAAATGCTAATACATCCATTATGATGATAAGTTTGATTGACTATCCCTAATCGATGATAAAAGTAAAGCTGACAGGTGTCTTATTGCTGTCACTTGTGATAGTTTTAAGGGCCCTCAATCAGTTTTGGGGGAAGGGGCCCACCGCCCTCTGGAGGGGGAATTTTGACTGACCGGGAGAATATTTTAATATGGAAGTTTTTACAGATTAACTGATTCGAAAACTCAACCTGAACAAACTCGCGTCTACTTGTCGTTTGGTAAAAACGTCATGTAATATTTACGGCAATTGAAACTCATATAAATATAATTTTGATTTTTTTTAGCACAAAAAAAACAAAGCTCAGAATCTACCGATAGCGCTTAAAATTTGTACTAGGATGCGGTATACATGTAACATTGCAGCTATACACGCATTTCCGCAAGTTTTTCGTGAGTTGGCCGGCGTTAATAAATAGTTAGCGCGTTTTTCTAGCCCAGTATGATTTTATGTAACGGAGATATGAAACTAATATAATTAATATCAGTATGCAACACATATTTTTTGGTAAAATTTATTTGCAGTCCCGCTTTTTAAATTATTAATTAATTTAATGTATTCATTTAAAAGACCGAAAATGGAAATACACTACAACTCCATTGCATCGGGATATGCAGGGTCCATGGATTGCAATCGCGATATAACTTTTCAGGTCATTCATGTGCATATTACATGTAAATCAGTTATCACAACACATATACTATATCGCCTATTCAAATTTTACTGTTCACACGTCATAAACAAAATTTTTGAATAAAAGTTGTATAGCACATACCAACCAAATTTTTGTATTGCCATCTTTTGCGGTATAGATAACATTATTGTCGTTCAGATAGGTCAGTATTGATTTAAGACATACGGGTACTTTGTACACCTTCCATGTGGACAGCGTGTAATTGGGCTGCTAATTTAAGCGACAGCAGTGAAAGAACGTTATTATGGGTGGCATGCGCTATATAAGCTGATGATGTCAAACTGTTTCACTTTGATGTTGAACGGATTGGTTTATTGTTTATCGCACGTAACATGTGTCAACGAAATATTAGCGATGTAGAGATCTGGACTAAAATGGCTATACTTATGAGGCGGAAGATTATTGGCATTTTAACTCGGTTTTCTGTTAGTTTTTTATATATTTTTTTGCAGACCTCCTAGGGGGAATTTTTCCATTTTTTAGGGGAAAAAACCCAAACTTTTTAGGTGGGGGAGTGGGGCTGATATTCGGGGGAAGTGGGGCCGATATTCGGCAGCAAAAATCGTAGATTGAGGGCCCTGGTTTTAAATATTGTTCTATAAAAATAAGGAACAAAACATCCCATGTGGAAATCAGCTGGATGTTTGAACCTCACATGATTGTAAAGATTGGATGAAACTCTGTGTAATGTAATTGTGCTTGGGCATGGTAAACATATCACCTATTGCTTCAGCCTGGATCCCTAAGGTTTCGACTGTACATGCATCAGTATTGTACCTATCAATTGCCTGGTGAAGTAGGCCAAACAGGCGTTTGTATAGCGCCTGTCAGTTGCCAGCTTAACTTCAGAAGGCTTGACAGGCATCTGTATCAAACCTGTCGATTGGTGAACAACAGTAAGATATCTATCTAATGTGGGTCAGTTTTTCACACAGATGTCAAAGCTGGTCTCTGTCATTGTCCGTACTCAGCTGAGCGCTTTGGGCTATCATAGCACGCTTGTTAGCTCACCTGAGCACAAAGTGCTTGGAAAGGGACCTCTCCGGCATCGTCCATCGTCTGTCATCTGTATGCCATCAACGATTTGGACCGTTGTCGCGACAAAGACTACATTTTTTATTCAATCTTGACCTTACTTGCACAGTTTGTGTATGACCATAGCATCTCGGTTGGTATTGATAATGGGCCAAATTGGACCAGACACCTTAGAGTTATGGCCCCTTTTTTGTGGGAAAGAAATGCAAAAATTGCCTTTTTGGTTCATAGAGTCTACATTTTTCTACCAATCCTGACCAAACTTCCACAGGTTGTGTATTATAAAAAGTTCACAGTAAAAGTCAACATTGGGTCCGATTGGGCAACAAACACAAGTATTATGCCCCCTTTTGTGTGTAAGGTTAGGCGACAGACACCAGAGTTATGGCCCCTTGTATGTGGAAAAAAATGCAAAAATGTTGTTCTTAGAGACTTTATTTTTCTTCCAATCTTAACAAACTTCCACAGTTTGTATGTGATCATACGACTGCCGCAGAAGCCAACAATGGGTCAGATTGGGCAACAAACATTAGAGTTATGTCCCCTTTGTTAGTAAAAAAACATGCAAAAGTTGCCTTTTTGTTCATCAAGATTTCATTTTTCATTCAATCTTGATAAAACCTTTTTTGCAAACACATATTTTGTATGGCCATTAGATCTCAACACAAGCAGCAAATGAGAAAGGCCAGGAACACAACAGTTATATCCCCTTGATTGTGAAAATTAATGCAAAAATGAATTTGTTGTAAGATGGGGACTTCATTTCAACCAATCTGGACCAAACTTGCAAAATTTGTCTATGACCATAAAATCTGAAGCTCATTTCAATATAGGACGGGTAAATGCGATACACTCTACTCATTGAAACAAGCCGGCAAGCATGCATGACCTTTGTGCAGTGGTCGCCATTAACAGCATTAACACTATTCCTCCTGTATTGCCTGCGAAAAGTTGAATACCAAGGTAGAGAAAATATATCCAGGTTCTAACTTGTTCTATGTATGAGAGTCAATCAGCTAGAAATTTATTTAAGGACACAGTAAGGCTTTCGTCTTTGCCAGTCCTCGGTTGAGCCCATAGGACCATCATGGCCCTGTTGTTTTTCAATTCAGAC
This sequence comes from Congeria kusceri, assembly GCA_027627225.1. NCBI lineage: Eukaryota > Metazoa > Mollusca > Bivalvia > Myida > Dreissenidae > Congeria > Congeria kusceri. Next base: position 28,460,584 of record CM051035.1, read on the forward strand.
AATACTAATGTTGTAATTATACTCCAACCCCCTCCCTCCACTTAACAAATTTCTCCGGGGGGTATACTGTAATCAGCTTGTCTGTCTGTCCATCAGTCTGTCTGTTTGCATGTTAGGATTTTTGTTTCTGGAGCATTACTTTCAAACCCTATTAGATTTTCAGCTTTAAAACTTAATAAATGGGTAGATGTTTGTTAGGTGAAGTGCAGTGCACATGAATTATAACTAGCTGCAGAATTTATAGAGTTATCCTCCTTGTCAGACCATTTCTTAATCAAAACGCTGACAGCAAAACAGCGTAGAAAGACTGTTCAGGCCTTTTTCTATAAGCCTCATGGGTCAGAATATCTGACCCATTCCCAGTGCAAAATATGGTTGTTTTTTCTCAATTGAAAAAATAAATTCCCCTCAGCTATAGAATTTGGTTTGGCACTGTCACAATCTTGAAGAAAATTACATGAAGAAATATTTGAAGAACAAAAACATTAAAAATCTTCATGGCATTTAGATATATATTGCTAATTTATCAACTAATTTATGAAAATTGATACTGACGACAAGATTTATTTGTACATCCTTTTCCAAATTAGGCAGATTTTGCGTTAAGAAATTACCAATTTCAAACCTGGTATTTTTTCCCCAAAAGATCAGAAAAAGGCCTGCTGTTAACGACAAAATAAAGTAAAAGCATGAGAATTAATTTGAAATTGGGACTACCGGGTTCAAGGAAAGTGCAAGCTTATTCAACTTTATAATGACAGTATTTGATCGTGTTCTATACAAATATTGATGGTTTTACACGTTTTACCGTTTAGGCATAGCTACAAAAAACAAGAGCTGTGTCAGGACAGCGCGCTCGACTATTCAACTGTTTTGTCATAGTTATTGGCCTTTATCACTAAAAAAGAGGCATAATTATGCTATAATGCTGGTCACTGTTATGTGCCTTGTATAATGACCTTGAAGACATGTGAAGTTTTAATTGAATATCTGTAACAGATATAAAGATATGGAGTTGTTGCACGCAAGCTTTAACCTGAAATTTCCAAGTACAAAAAGGGGTATATATCTGCCAAATTGCAGGTCAGAGTTATTGGCCTTACATAATGACCCCAAAGACATTTTTGAAGTTTCTGTTGAATATCTGTATTAGTTACAGAGATGGTAACATTGTTGCAGGCAAACCTTAACCTGAATTTTCTCTTGCATGCAAGCCTCCACCTGACTTTTCTAAGTACAAGAACGGGGATAATTCTGCTAAAATGTTGGTCACAGTTATGGGTCTTGGCCAGTTACCTTATATAATGACCATGAAGGCATCTGTGAAGTTTCAATTAAATATCTGTAGTAGTTATAGAGTAATAATTTAGTAATTTTGCAGCGATACCACTGCGATGCCAACAAACCGGTGAGTAGTATAGCTTGAGCTATTCGGTGAGTAGTCGATGTAAAAAATACCTGAATCTGTGAACAAGTCCCTTTAAAATTATTAGGTGTAAATAAGTGTTCAAAATAATTACGATATCACTCATAAATATGGACAAATTGATCAACAATTTTTTAATTTGATCGAAGTTACTTTCAAAATGGCAAGAATCCTACTACCCGTAGAGTTTAAAACAATGTTTAATACAGGATAATCTAGAGCTATCACTGAATGTGATTAATACCCCCACATACCATTCTTGACACTCAAGAAGAGCTTTGCAGTTGTATTGCTTTGACACAGAACATTTTTTAAGGGGAAGAAAATCATTGATAAATATTTTAGTACATGGAAAAAAAAGTTTTTTTTAAAACAAAATCTCAGCAATATATTTCGAAACTGCACCGTTTAATTTAAATGTGTGTTGCTATTAAAGTTTGAAAATACTGAATAGTGCCCAGTGTTACACAATAGCGAACAGCTTCAGTGCCTTCAGTGCTTTGTTTATTTTTAGTTTCTTAGAGATTTTTGGAAAAATGTCGAGTTGGAAGCAATAATCAGAGTCAAAATGACATTCTTTTATAAACACAAAGTTGTATACAATAGCCATGGCAATGTAAATAAAAAATATACTGTGAACTGAAAACACTTTTACCCATATATTATATATATATGATATTGTGAAGGTAGGGAATTTTCGCCTTTTCGCAAAAATTGGGTAAGCCGATCTGAGAACCTAAAAATCAATAATTCTGGGGCTGTATTCCAGCAACATCTTAAGCATATCTTAAAATAAATTCACATATAAGTTTTTTTTGTACGGGTATATTTTTAAAACAACGTAAATTAGTGTAAGGAAAATAGTAGTTATCAGAAGTTGATAAATAGTGAACGATTAGCAGAATTTCATGTACACGAGCAATAAATGCTTAAGAAATGTGTTTATTTTATGTCTAAGGATAAGATTTAACTGAAGATTTTTCTGGAATACAGCCCCTGGCTGTAATTTGTCTTTAACAAATTGTGAGCATTTTTATTAGTAGAAACAGGACATCAATAAAGAAATCGCTTAAATGGTAGAATTGTATAGTGTAAGAATTCATAGTTAAAATGTGTGTTTTTTACTTACTAAAACACTTCCAATCTTTGCAAGAGACGTTGCCTCTGAAAAATAAAGATTAATTAAAGATCAGTATTCAGTGTATATAATGTATTATAACAATGTTTCCATAATAATTACAACAAAAATGAATGCATACCATTTACTTTCATTAATTGGGAAATTGTTTTTCATGGTTTTTATGATAAGCTCTGTCTCACTTTCAGTAATGTATGTCAGTAATGTATAACAATATTAAAACAATTCTCTTTTAAAATGTTTTTATGTTGGTTTTAACTGCCATAAGAACAACGTGCTCATGGTCAGCTTTTGTGATCACCTATTTCTGTCGTCCCTAGTCAACATTTACCTATAAACACAATAGACCACATTTATTGCCCAATCTTCATGAAACTTGCCCAGAATATTTGTTCCAATATTATCTTGGATGAGTTCTATGGGTCATGTGGGGTCAAAAACTAGGTCACTAGGTCATATTGAAGAAAAAGCTAGTGAACACTCTGGAGGCCACATGTTTTTCCCAGTCTTCATGAAACTTGCCCAGAATATTTGTCCAGTGATATCTCAGCCGAATTCGAAAATGGTTCAACTCCATTTAAAAACGTGGCAGTCTCCCTTATATGGCTATGTTGAAAACTTTAATAAGCTTGTGAACGCTCTAGAGGCCACATTTTTGGCCCAATCAACATGAAACTTGATCAGAACATGTATTCATATGATATCTCAGTCAAGTTCGAAACTAGGTCATGTTGGGTCCTAAACTAGGTCACTGGGACAAATTAAAGAAAGGTTGTGAACACTATAGAGAGCTTAAAACTGGGTCATATGGGGTCAAAAACTAGGTGACCAGGCTAAATTGAAGAAAAAGCTTGTGAACACTATAGAAGCCACATTTATTGTAATTTCTGTTTAGTTCCTTAGCCCCTCAGGTGAGCGACCTAGGGCCTTATGGCCCTCTTTTATTTCTTTGTACTTTGTTTGAATTACTAAATTTAATAAAAAATCAACTTACTATGTCAATCTGCTCCAACCTGAAAAACATTAAAATATAATTTTCAGACTTGAGATGACTTAATCAAATTTTAGTACCATTTTAGTACACTGCAGATCCGTTATATTGGAAAATCCAGATCAAACTGGATTTATTTATGAAAGTGGCGTAAAAGGAAAATATAAAAGTACATGAGAAACAATTGGGATCCACGGCCAATTTGCGATAAATTGGATATTGCAAAATAACGGATCCCAATATAGCAGATGTATAGAGCACATAACCCATTCCATATTTTGAAAGGACTATTTTTAGCGACAGTGCCTGGTGGATTCCTAGACTAAGGCGTGCATTAGATAAGATTTTAGTTACAGTGGACACTAGTCCCAGAGTTAAAAAAATAAAGGGGTATTTGATTCTTCATGGGCAAATATAAAAACGATAATGTTTGTTTTAAAGGTTTAAAGGTGTGTTTTGAAACAACACTTGGTATTAAATTAATTCATGTGTACTGTATTTCCATCAATAAATGGTGTGAAATTCAATTTTATATTCAATATATACTGTAATCGACAATGTATTACCCGCACCCATGTATAACGCTCATCCGATTTTTGAAGCAAAATTTGGTGGAAAAAAACTAGAAAACAATTTGCAGCTGTTGTTTGTTAATGTCCACTGCTGTTATTTTACCAACTTTTGTCCAAACTGAATATAAATATTCATGTTAATATTCATTAAAACGTAATATTCAATAAGTTTATGCCATAACACAATATCCATTTTAATTGCAATACATGTATATTTCTTCAATCCCTTGCAAAAACAATGGTCTGATTTTATAGACACCCTTAAAATTTACTCTAGAACACTAATTAATTTAAATGCTCTATTGACAGTGCTTGCTTTGCTCAGGTCCAGTAGTATTGATTGATGCTTTTTTTCACTGACCATGTGCTGATCATGTTACCAGCTTAACTGCCACAAACCACTAGAAGCTGGCCCCTGTTTGGCAGTCATATCAAAGACTTTTTGAAGTTTGATTGACACTGTTGCCATGGTGTTGCTAATGGCTAGCAGATTTAGAGGCCTGGCTTATTGATGTTGTTGCACTTTCACCAGTTGGAACAGGTGTTATTGTCAATGACTATGTTTATTAGAGGTGCAACGATATACTGGTATAGCCCGATACATGCAATTGCAATATCTTCTTGCGGTACGATTTTGCTGTTCCACAATATTTTAAAAAACTTTCTGTACAAAGCACCATTTAACAAAATACGAAAATAATTTGTAAATTATGATAAGTTATACACTAAACACATTAGTTCAACTTGAAAGTAAATATTCATGTTAATATTCAATAAGTTTTCCCTCATAACTCAGTTACCATTTCAATTCCAATACATGTTTATCTCAGCACCCAATTTAAATCTCCCATTTATCCACTGCAGCAAAACAACATTCTGATTGTTTGACACCCCTTGTCATTTCCCCTAGAACACTGAATTCATTAATGCTCTATTGACAGTGCTTGTGTTGTTCAGGTACAGTAGCAATTATTGATGGTTTTGGACACCACTTATTACAAACTGCTAGACAATGGCAGAGTTAGGTAGTCACATCAAAGACTTTTTAAGTCAAAACGCCACACTGTTGCTGCTAAGGAAGGCTTGCAGATTAGGAAGCCCAGTTAATTGATGACACTACACTGTACACTGTCAATATTCTTAGTTTTAACAAGTGGTACCTGTGTTTGTAAACGATTTTATTGTTTGTTCAAATTTAAAAAAAATAAATGCATGGTAATTAAATGCACTTGTTTTATTGATAAAAAAATAATTTATTTACAAACAAAATATAATGAATATATAATTAACAAGAAATGTCTTTAAAAAAAACAATCGGCTTTGAAATTAATATTGAGATGTCATTTAAAAATTAACTAAACAGACAGCCAAGATTATCAGTTACGTGACTTCTCAGACCCCAGATTTTTCGGACACTATAAGAAAACATCTCGGACCCAAAAGTTAAATTGAGATAAATTTATTAATTTAGAAATTAAATAAAATTATCATTAATATCTATGCCGTGAATAAACCAATTTTACAGCTCAGTGTTTCCACCAGTGATATATGAATAACCAACATAATTGTTATCTGAATTTGTCAAGCCAATTTAACAAATTAACAATGTTAGAAAATAATTTCGGGAATGGATTAAAATTATTATGTATCAGACGAGTCTATGTAGTTATTTATAGTACTGGTAATATACCATTCATGTAAGTTATTCAATATAATAACAATTTGAAGTCAAATAAGCATTTATACTGTGAATCCCAATAAAAAGCAATAGTCAGGGAACATTCAGCGTTTTTTTAAATGTTAAGACTTTATTTTTGATAACGCAAACATAAAAATTCATTAGACTATGAAGATTTTTAATTATATCAGTACAAATATGATATATCAAGGGTTCCTGTGTACAAATTGTGTATTCATGCTACGCGAATAACAATTCGACGTTTTCCGAATCTTCTTTCATAACACTTTATCTATAGAAAATGTAGCATCTTTTTACAGATTCAATAACATCTACTGGAGAAGTTGATAGAAAGATTCAAATATAAATAATCATTAATAAATCGTAACCACAATTTTAATTTAAATAAACAGTAAGTTTATAAATATAAATTCCCCATTTATTGAAATTTTTAGGTTTATGACTCTCTGAACGAGTATATTTACACTGCTATGCAACGGTGTCAAGCTACGCGCGCTATTTTTAGAATGACACTACTGCTTCTGGAATGTGATTAACTCGCTAGAATCAATGGGCTACATGGAACGGCAACTCTGTGAATGAGATTTATGAATGGGAACATTGCACAATTGCTATTTATAGAGCGTACAGCTTATAAAAAATGTAGGCTAAACAAAATAGTTATTTCCTTACGTGAATGAATATAGCATTCTGTTTATGGCATACAATGAGAAAATAGGTTCATAATTAGCCTCAGTTCTAGAGTATTTGTCAAGGATATGTTTATAACTTCATTTTGACCGCTTATGTTAACAATTATGTAAATTTTTAATCCCCAAAAGTATGCAGCAGTTATTGGTATCCGTTAAACCATTGTTTGAAGTTTGCATTCCTAAAATTAAACTTTGCCCAATTCTATTGGCATTCAATTTCCCCGCTGCATAATTATTGCAAGAAATCTAGGTCAAAAGTGATCTTAGACAGCTACGCCGAAAAATGCTTATTTTTCTGAAATAGTATCATTTGAATACAACGTTACATAATTAACTGTTGACAGTACCAGATCATAATACAATGTTACATAGTAAACTGTTGACAGTACCAGATGATGTGCTTTAGTACAATTGATGCAGTTCCCTTCGTATAATATGATTAAAATAAGCAATTAATAATGTTGGTGATCATAACATACTATTCACTTATTCAAGATATGTCAAGTTACAGTTACAGTTTGAAGTTTGGCAACTGGACATTTAAATAATCGTTTTTAACTGCTTGGTGTGGATGTAGTTACCTGTTTTACCGTATTTAAGATACCAAACAGTAAAATAGAGTAAATACATGTACTAGATGTAAATTATAGGTGTTCTTTTATTGTCTATTAATTTTGTCGTTATGTATTCAATATGTATTCAATACGTTTTGCAATACAGGTTTAATGTATTGCAATATATTGAAATACAGGTTTTGCTGTATTGTTGCACCCCTAGTGTTTATAAAGGATTTTATTGTTTATTCAATTTGGAAATACAATTGCAAGGTAATTAGAATGCAATGTTTTGTTAATAAAAATACTAGTAATTAAATATGAAATAAAAATAATGAAAAATAACTAAAAAAACAACAAAAAACATGACTGTTCATGACTGTTACCGTGCATAACGCGCACTAAAATTTTAAAGCGGAATTTTAGGGTAAAAACACGCGCGTACTACACGGTCGATTACAGTATTGCTTCAGTATTTTAAATTAATGGAAACCCAGTTTTTAAGTTGCTTCCAAATTTTAACGAAGAATAAACAAGAAATATCTTTAATAAAGATATTCGGGCGTATGTTATGCAAAGTGTGTAAATTGAATATCCTACACAAATTTTTAAAGTGATGCACATGGTGATTTAGTTTATAAACAAAACGTCTCATTTCTTCATAGATCGTCATTCTACATTTAATATCATTTTTCGATATTATTTAAAATAACATAATTAAATGAATGTTCATTATCAAATAACAATCTCATATTTTTATGTGGCTAGCTCCTGAAACAGTATTATGTAATATTTCTATATTTGGAATAAATACAAAGAACAGCATTATTTCATGTCAAAGCAATGAACTGATGAACTGTCCCATGTTTAGATCAGTGCTACTTGATTAACCCAAATAAATCAGGTCTACTCATCTGCGCATCAACCTTACGGACTTAAATTTTTCATCAGGAATCATTTTAAATCTAAACAATATAGTATTTGTCAGGCGAATCAAAACTTACTAGAAGTTACATTGTTTTGAAGAAAATAATAACGAGAATGAATATCAACCTAGATCAAATTTGCATTGGAATAAGCATTTATACTATGTGTGCCAAATGAAAACACACGTCAGGGAACATTCATTGCAATAAAAAATAATGATTTGTTTCATTTTGTTGTAACAAAAACGTTAAGTTATTTTAAATAGTGGCGAAAGGTAAACAAAGTAAATAGGTATGTTTGGATTATTTCAAATTGTCTAATTTTTCCATTCACCTCCAAAAGGAAATTGAGCCAATTTTTTAACAGGCCTTAGAGAGGATTTCTTTTAAACTAGCTGATTTAATGGTAGGAATTATTAATTTGGGACTTCTGGCGGGACATTTTCACAACATTTGATAGGATGTTAAGAAAGGTCAAAAGCTGGGTTAAACAGCTACGCCGAAAATTATCTCCAATACTACTCTTATATGAGAGCACCGTTGAGATTATTGCTGCAAATAATATACACTATGGATTCTTTTTTTTTGCCTTAAATCGAACACTATTTCAATTCAGTGTCAATGAAGGAGAGTTGTGAGGGTTTCCTAACAATCAGAGTGAAATTTTGTTGTCGACTTTCCAAGCTTACAATGCAATGCTTGGTGAAATGATGAAAATAAATAACAGTGATTTCGGCAACCTTGATATTAACATGTACTACCTGTTTTGTTTCCATATTGGCATTAGTGGAAGTAATTGTTTTCTATGTATTTCGTTCATAAATGATACCATTTGCAATCATTAGTATCCTGTAGCAGATTTAAAAACAGTGTATTGGTTAATAATAAAAAAGCGTTATAAACAAAATTGTTGCAATCATAGAACTGTTGAACCAATGTTGAGGCATAATTAATATTTATAAACTGTCAAGTAACATCTTGGATACAGTTCCATATCTTGTAGACCAACCACTATCAACTGTAAGAAATACAAAACAAAAATTGTCTCTTTTCTTTAAGCACATGTTCCACATGTAAAGTACACATTTCTCTGTGAAACAGGTAGTAATCAGATAATGGAATCTGATTCCACATTATAATCAATTATTGTTTCCAACAGATGTTCCAACACAACGTGTTTCCAGTTTTGTGCCATGCCTATTAGACAAACAATAAGACATTAAATAAACAAAATGGGACTTAGTACTCCTATCAAGGTAATGGTAAACATGTCACAACTTAAATTTTTCAGAAACAGTACACTTCTGTGATGAACAAAGGCTGCAAGTCGGGGACATACATGTTTTACAAACATCTCCTGTTTAGTATAGGGTTTCAATTGTCTTAATAACATGAAGACCATCATTAAAAAAAAAAGCTTCATTTTCTCAAAATGAACTGGATTCTGCAAATGTTTCCGATTACCTACGATTGATATGCTCCCTTAAGAATTTTGGTGCTGTTAAATTTATACTTGGTTGTCAAAATGAAGTGACAGCTCAATGAAATATGTGCGGTTGTTAAATGTGTATCTTTGTGAAAGGAAATGTTTTTGTAATGCATTACACTGCAGATCCACTATATCGCGTTTCCCGGGGTTCATAGATCGTGATAACCATGTAGCTGGATCGCGATATAATTTGTCAGGTCATTCATGTATATATAGATATATATGTATACACTAAACTATTTTTTGCGAACTCAGAACATAAACATCCTTAATGTGTTATATCCATATATAAATTATTCCATTTGTTTATAAAAATATAAATATTATATCTTGTAATAAATTTTGAATCACATTTGATAAAATTTCATATCTGAAACGCCTATCAGAATGTTACTGTTTATGTGACAAACACAAATTCTGTGTACACTTAAACTGCACATGTATTTTATGTAAATGTGCTCAAATGTATGTCACCTCATCTACATGGAAAGTGTGAGTGTATTGACTGCCATATAAAAACTTTGTTGGGCAGAGAACATTAAGATCTTTACTTTTGTCATATCTCAAATAAATGAAATTGGGTATCTATATCGCGCGACAATGTGCAGTTCGCTTTTTCTCTTTAACAAAGGCACGGTTAGGGGACTCACTGGACCACCTCATTTCAAGGTGTTAAGAAATTGTTCGGTGGTCACTTCTGAGACGGTCCAGTGGTTCAAAAATATTTTGTATTATTGTCTTATGATAAAGGTGCTCTTTAAGAAACCGGCCAATGTCATTACCAGTAGGAATGATAAAAGAACACGCATTCATAGTTTTGTTAAATAATGTACAGAAATAAAGGCTGTATGATTTTTATAAACAGCAGTCACTGAAACAATATGTCTATGATACTCTATGTACTTACATGTTTACCCATCTGAGATCTTACTACAACCTATTATGAAGTGTGTGACGACTGAAGATGATCACAAATATAAATGTATTCACATACACATTACATGTTTTGCAGTAATTTGTAGTTTTGGTTAGTTTTCTGGGAATTTCTTGAAATGAGGTGGTCTGTTGGTGCCTAGGTAGTCCGGTGGTGCTGAGTTAGTTGATGTTCATGAAACTGAAAGTAGACCCAACCAAAGCTTGTCAAGATTCATAAACGTCGAATTACTTATAATGTTCGGATATTTATAGACTGTAGAGGAGGGAAAACAAAAAAGAGAGAAATATGTGTCAATGGCGAAATGGGCCACACAATAGAGTACATTGTTGAAGAACTACTTTCTCTAGGAAATATAGATACAGTCGATGAAACACTGTATTTTTAGCTCACCTGAGCACAAATTGCTCATGGTGAGCTTTTGTGATCCCCCATTGTCTGTCGTCTTAAAATAGATTAAAAGTGTCAACTTAAAAAATCTCTGAAACCACAAGGCTCAGAGATTTCATATTTGGTATGTAACATCCTATAAAGGTCCTCTACAAAAATTGTTCAAATTATGCCCCTAGGGTCAAAACTGTCTGCGCCCTGGGGTTTCACATGGTTTATATAGAATATATAGCAAAATGACTTTAAAATTTTTCTCCTCTGAAACCGCAAGGCCCAGAGGTTTCATATTTGGTATGTAACATCCTATAGTGGTCCTCTTCAAAGATAGTTTAAATTATGCCCCTGGGGTCAAAACTGGCAATGCCCCGGGGTCACATGGTTTATATAGAATAAATAGCAAAATGACTTTAAAAATCTTCTCCTTTGAAACCGCAAGGCCAAGAGGTTTTATATTTGGTTTGTAACATCCTTTACTGGTTCTTTGCATAGTTTATTTAAATTAGCCCAGGGGTGAAAACGGCCACTCCCCGGGGGTCACATGGTTTATATAGTATATAGAAAATTACCTTAAGAATCTCCTTTGAACTCACTGGGTCCAGAGATTTGGTATGTAACATTCTATAGTGGTCCTCTACAAAAATTGTTCAAATTATGCCCCTGGGGTCAAAACCTTCAATGCCTCAGGGGTCACATGGTTGATATAGACTTAAATAGCAAAATGTGTTTAAAAATCTTCAAATTTCGGGTGTCAAATCTGGCCACACCTCAAGGGGTCACATGGTTTATATAGACTGAACTCTAACTAGCAGAATGACTTTAAAAATCTTTATCTGAAACCACAAGGTTTGTTCAAGATTGTTCAAATTATGCCCCTGGTATAAAAATTAACAAACCTTGGGGATGCAAATTCCAATTAGGTTACAAGGTCTCTATTTTCGGTTTCATGAACATCAGCAAACTCAGCACCACTGGACCACCTCAGCACCACCGGACCACCTCATTTCAAGAAATTCCCTGAAAACTTATGAAAATAACAAATTATTGCCAAACATGTAATGCGTATATGAAGACATTTATATAGGTGATGATCTTCAGTTGTCACACACTTCATAAGTGTTGTGCAAGATCTCAGATGGGTAAACATGTAAGTACATAGAGTATCATAGACATATTGATCTATGACATACAGTTATTGTATACACCCTCCACATGGACAGTGTGTAAATGGGCTGCTAATTAAAGCAAAACGGTCAAAGTATATTGTCAAGGATGGCATGTGCGATATAAGCTGATGACGTCAAACGGTTACACTTCAATGTTGATCAGGTTGAGTTATTGTTTGTCGCACTACGAGAGTGTGATAAAAATGTAACCATGAAGGCACAAAAATCTGGACCAAACTAGATTTATTTATGAACTTTGGGTGACAGGAAAATATTAAAGTACATGAACAAAATCGGGATCCACTGGAGATTCGCGATATGTTGGATATTGCAAAATAACTGATCGCAATATAGCGGATCTGCTGTGTATGTTTAAATTGATAAGAGAAAATACAAATGCTTATTTATTACCACAACAATTATTAGTTACAGTGTTACAGTAATTAAAAGAATCAATAACTAATGTTATTGATCAGTAAACAGTGTCACCCATACAGGGCTCGACATTAATGGTTTCTTAAAAGAATTTAAGGTAACTCAATAATTTACTTTATCTTGCGTTCCAAAACAGATAAACAAAAAAGTCTCAGTGAATGGTGACCAAAGTTTAAAATTAAAAATATTTAGACACATAATTTAAATTATGGTCAGTATTGCAAATACATTTTTTTTATGTTGTTGGTTTCTGTCGAGCCCAGTCATATACCAAACATTCAACGATCTATAAATCAGGCCTGGAAACTACATCGTTATTTTGATTATCAAACCAAGAAATATAATTGTGTATGAAAGTATTTTACTTGCGCATTTCAAGGATTAAGAAGGAGAACTTGTAGTCAAGAGGCCTGATTTTAATAGAACAAAAACATTAATGAAAACATTCTTACTGAACTGCTGCATCTCTTCTCTCTGGATTAGGAAAACGAAACTGTATAAACATGCATTATAACTGTAAGCAGTTTAGAACAACGCATGGTTTGAATTTGATGTGAATATTTGTTAAGATTTCTCTTACGTTTGTTCATGACGACACCTTTTTAGCTCACTTGAGCACAACGTACTCATAGTGAGCTTTTGTAATTACCTTTTGTCCGTCATGAATCGTGTGTTGTAAAACATTTACCTTGTGACCACTCTAGAGGCCACATTTATTGCCCATATCTTAATGAAACTTGCTCAGAACATTTGTCCCAATGATTTATTTTTGGATGAATTCGAAACTGGGTCATGTGGGGTCAAAAACTAGGTCACTATGTCAAATTGAAGAATATGTTTGTGAACACTCTAGATGTCACATTCTTTGCCCAATCAGCATGAAACTTGCTCAGAATATTTACTCTTATGGCATCTCTGTCAAGTTTTATATGGTTCGGCTCTGTTGAAAAACATGGCCGCCAAGGGGCGGGGCAGAGAATAAGTGTATTAAGTTTTAATGAAATCCTTCAAGACATTCCTGAGAAACTAGATTACTGAAAAACTCAAACCTATCCAAATAGCTCATATGTAAAATTTCTAATGTGTAAAAAGTCTAGTAATTTTTACAAATTTCAAACTAGAGTTACCAGACTTTACCTATAGGTTCATTTTAATATGGGGAATAAATGTTTAAAGTTTCGATGAAATCCCTCAAGCCATTTCTGACAAACTATCTCACCGAAAAACTTCTGCTCGGGGCAAGTAGAATTGCTTGTCTTTTCTTTGAAAAGTCAAGCTAAAAAATGGGCAAGATCCTGCCACAAGCACAAGAGTTATTGCCCCTTGTTTAAAAAAAGGACTTTATTTATGGTATTCTGCTTTCCTATCTTTTCAGCCTCTCCGGTCTTGACGTCCCGCCCCCCTGAATAATGGAAAATGGTTATTATTGATTAAACTCGGGTAAGTTATTGGTATTGTGAATTATTTGTATTGTGACAATGATCTCATAAAAACAGTAGTTTATGCACCCCGCATCTTGATGCGGGAGGCAAATAGTGATTGTCCTGTCCATCCTTCCGCCCATCCTTCCGTCTGTTCGATACTTTGTTTCATTGCGAGATCTCAGGAACTAATGACCAAGATTTGATAAAACTTTATACGCAGCATCCCAATAGGGTGGACACGCGCTCATTGTCAGGATGTTCCAGCCAGATAATGTTTCAGGGAGTTATTGCCCTTTGATTAGAAATAGGACATTTTCTAAGGAAATTTTTGTTCCTGCGCAAGATCTCAGGAACTAATCACCCGGATTCAATGAAACTTAATATGCACCTTCCCTACCATGGGGATATGCGCATATTGTTAGGTCCTTTCAGTCTGATGATTTTTCAGGGAGTCATTGCCCTTTTGATATTTATTATAATACATTTGAATGGAATATTTTCATTTCTGCAGGAGATCTCTGGAACTAAGGACTCTAATTCATTGAAACTTTATATGCAGCATACCTACCTAGAGGACATGAGCATATTGTCAGGTCGTTAGAAAAAAAAAATGCGGGAAATTATCACAGTTGTACTACCTTAATGAAAAAGTGTCAGAAAAGAATTTTGGAAAAAAATGATACGAGAACCGAGAACCGTAAGTGATAATACCGCACCTCCACTGCCCAACCTTTATAGACCATTGCACTGCCCCATGAATGAAATCAAACCTAACCGAACCCTCTCTTTGCATACATGCGCTACCTTAATTATCAAACCTGTCACAACAGTATGGTTTTGTCTTTGCAAGTACTCTGGTGAGTGTTTTAGGCTATCATGGTGCTCTTGTATCCTACTTACCAGCATTGATGATGGCATCTCTGAAATAAAACATCATTAAATGTTTAAGTAATTTCCAGGGAAATGCAGATAATGTCAACATTGTACAGGTAAGTTTTCCCAAACAATTTGTACAGTTATTCCTCTTTTTAATATTGCAAAAACATGTTCATATTAGAAAGAAATATGCATATCTGGACCAAAACATCCATGTTTTTAGGGGATCTGAGTCTAGAAGGACATTTACTGTATACAGAAATATCAATGCTAGTGCATTATGTGTTAACTATTTCCACCATTTGTACCTGGAGTTTGTTACAATAACTCTTGTTTTCTTCATAGTATTTGATTCATGGTATTTATGGTAGTTTGCAAGTGGTTGTGCAGACAAGGATACAGGATTTAGAGTTAGAGGAGGCGGACAATTTGTTATGTTACACCAGCTTGCTTCACAAATGTTGTGTTACATTAGTCACATGCCTAGAATACGTTTACCTCTCCAACACCTCTTCTCTTTGTACTTCAGGTTGTAATTCCCCTTCCATAGCCTCTTCTACTGCCTCGTCTTGAAGAATTACAAATTTTAACTTCAAAATGAATTTACATCTAGTTCTGTTTGATACAAAATTGAAGACAATATACAGTTAAGTAGTATACTATGTCTCCCCCCACAAAGTGGGTAGGAAGACGTATTGATTTTGTGCTGGAAAGACATACAGTTATTTCGAACACTGTTGATCTGAATTCCTTGTGATTTTGAAAATTATTTTCGGTCCCTCTTTAGATCACCTTAGCAAAAAGTGCTCAGGATGAGCTATTTTGGTCTGTTACCTTCGTCATCTGTAGTCGTCGTCAACAATTAAGAAAAATAATCTTTTTCTATGAAACCGTTTGGTTAAAATTAAACAAACTTGGTATGAATGTTCATTGCGTGGTCCTCTACCAAACAAATTCAAATTCTCACTGGGTCAAATAAAGAATATTTTGCAATCTAGGAGCCAATTTTTTAGCTCACCTGAGTACAACATGCTCATGGTGAGAATTTGTTATCACTTTTTGTCCGTCAGTTGTCGTGCGTCGTCACAATTTACCTCGTTTACACTCTAGAGGCCACATTTTTTGGCCAATCTTCATGAAACTTCAGAACATTTGTCTTAATGATATCTCGGCCAAGTTCTTATCAGGGTTATGTGGTATCAAAAACTAGGTCACATTTCTTGAAGTCACATTTTTTGCCCAATCTCTATGAAACTTGGTCAGAACATTTGTCCCAATGATATCTCGGCCGAGTTGGAATCTGGGTCATGTGGGGTCAAAAACTAAGTCAAATTGAATTAAAAGCTTGTTAACTCTCGAGAAGTCACATTTTTTGCCCTATCTTCATGAAGCTTGTTCAGAACCTTTGTCCCAATGATATCTTGGCTGAGTTCAAAACTGGGTAATGTGCGGTAAAAAACTAGGTCACTAGGTTAAATGGAAAAAAAAGCTTGTGAACACTCTTGAAGTCACATGTTTTGGCCCAGTTAACATGAAACTTGGTCAGAACATTTGTTCTGAAGATACCTCGGCCGAGTTCAAAAATGGTTCCGCTTCGTTGAAAAACATGGCCGCCAGGGGTGAGGCAGTTTTCCTTATGTGGCTATAGAAAAAGCTTGTTTACACTCGGGGCAAAAAATGTGACTTCAGATCAACATGTAACTTGCTAAGAACCTTTGTTCTTATATCTCGGCTGAGTTCGAGATGGTTTCACTCGGTTAAAAACCAGGGCGGCCGGGGGTGGGACAGTTTTCCTTATATGGCTATTGAAAAAGCTTGTGAACATTCTAATAGTAACATATTTTGCAAATCAACATGAAACTTGCTCACAACCGTTGTTCTAATGATATCTTGGCTGAGTTCGATAATGGTTCCACTCTGCTGAAAAACGTGGCCGTGATGGGGCGGGGAAGTTTTCCTGATATGGGTATAAAGAAAACTTTAAAAAGCTTGTGAACACACTAAGGGCTTTTTTATTACCCAATCAAGACATGATTTACATATTATATGAATGCCAAATTTTCCTATGACCGTTGTATGACCATAATATCACAATGGTAAAAACAGGATTATAATATTGCCTATAATTACCCCTGATACGGACATGGTCAAAACAGTGTTACAGACATTTCATGGTCAGCAGGGTGACCATGGTCCAAATATGGTTAATGTCTGATATGGCAATGGTAATAAATACAGTAGCTCTGATCTTTAAAGCATGCACAGTACTTATTGTCGAATGTAACCCTCATTGTCGGAATAACGAGTCTGTATAGATAAAACTTTTTTTTTTGTTTTCTTGATAAATAAACTATATTTTTTCAATGTTGATTTTCTTATATATAATATTCAATGGCATTTTACTTGTGGGTAATGCTTTAAAGCTTAAAATTTACAGGTGTATAAATAAACACAACAACCAAGGGTTGTATTATACTGATATCCAACTTACTTTTAAGGAAATAAATGTCAGATTCACTCAAAATTGACTGGTCATGTTCTTTGGACCGACGGTTTTTGGGAAGTCTGGGTTATGACAGTATTGCAAACAATAATTATCCCCTACCACTAAAAACCCTTATCAGAAATTTGTGCCAGGTAGATAGTATTTTTATGATCAAATGTTATGTATTTCTTTGAGTTACTACATTATTAAGTGTTCTTACCATTTTTAGCTCACCTGAGCACAACATGCTCACGGGGGTTTTTGTGATCGCCTTATGTCCGTCGTTCTTTCGTTGTCATTATTAAGGCAAAAAAAAAAAATTGTGTATTTTGGCAACGGTCTCAAATATAGAGTTTACCCTGTACCTGTGTATGTATGTTAGGTCACAAGAGCAAAATAATAGATTTAAAAACTGAAAACTTTACAAATCTTCTCTGAAACCACAATGCTTGGTGCTTTCATATTCGATATGTGACATCCTTTAGTGGTCCTCTACAAATACTGTTCAAATGATGCCCCTGGGGTCAAAACTTGCCACGCCCGAGGGGTCATTTGGTTTATAATGACTTAAATAGCAAAATGACTTTAAAAATCTTCTCGAAAACCGCAAGGCCTAGATGTTTCATATTTGGTATGTAACATTGTAAGGTTGTCTGCTACAAAGTTTGTTCAAATGATGCCCCTGGGGTCAAAATTGGCCACAGCCCGAGGTCACATGGTTTATATAGACTTACATAGCAAAATGACTTTAAAAAACTTCTCCTCTGAAACCGCTTCGCCCAAAGGTTTCATATTTGGTATGTAACATTGTATAGTGGTCCTCTACAAAGATTGTTCAAAGGATGATCCTGGTGTTAAAACTGGACACACCCCGGGGGCCACATGGTTTATATAGACTTAAATAGCAAAATGACTTTAAAAATCTTCTCTGAAACTGCAAGGCCCAGAGGTTTCACATTTGGTATGTAACATCATATAGTGGTCGTCTACAAAGATTGTTCAAATTATGCCCCTTAGGTCAAAACTAGCCATGCCCAGGTGGGGTGGGGGGGGGGGGGTCACATGGTTTATATAGAAAATCTTCACCTCTGAAACCGCAGCGCCAAGAGGTTTCATATTTGGTATGTAACATCCTTTAGTGGTCCTTTACAAAGTTTGTTCAAATGATGCCCCTGAGGGTCAAATTGGGCCAACCCCGGGGGTCACATGGTTTATTTTGAATATGAAGCAAAATGACTTTAAAATCTCCTCTGAAACCAGAAGGCCCAGAGGTTTTGTATTTGATATGTGACATCCTATAGTGGTCTTCTACAAAGATTGTTCAAGTTATGCCTCTGGGCTCAAAACTGGCCACGCCCTGGGGGTCATGTGGTTTATGTATACTTAATTAGCAAATTGTCTTAAATCTTCTCAGTAACCGCAAGGCCCAGAGGTTTCAAATTTGGTATGTAACATCATAAAGTGGTCCTCTACAAAAATTGTTTAAATTATGCCCCCCAGGTGAAAACTGGCCGCACCCCAGGGGTCACATGTTTTATATAATCTTAAATCTCAAAATGACTTAAAATCTTCTTGTCTGAAACTGCAAGGCCCAGAGGTTTTGTATTTGGTATGTAGCATCCTATAGTTGTCTTTTACAAAGATTGTTCAAATTATGCACCGTGGGTCAACACTGACCACATCCCATGGGTTACATGGTTTATATCAACTTATATAGCAAAATGACTATAAAAATCTTCTCAGAAACAGCAATGCCCTCAGCTTTCCTATGTTTGGTACGTAACATTGCATAGTGGTCCTCTCCAAAGATATTTCAAATAATGCCCCTCGGGTCTAATCTGGCCACATCCTGAGGGGTCACATGGTTTATATAGACTTAAATAGCAAAATGATTTTTAAAGTCTTTACCTGAAACCGCAAGGCCCAGAGGTTTGTTCAAGATTGTTCAAATTATGCCCCTGAAATAAAAATAAGCCACACCTTGGAGATACAAATTCCAAGTGGGTTACAAGGTATGAGGTGAACGTACTAGGGCCCCCAGGGCCTTCTTGTTTTGGCTTTATAGCAAGACCTTGCTTTGGAATGCATATGGGGTGGGTGGGGTCAAGGTCACTGGTACTAAAAATATATAAACGGTTTCCGCTCGATAACTTGAGAACGCATTGAGATATTTTAGTGAAACTTAATACATAGATACCTTATATCGTGACCTTAAGTGGGATTGCATATGGGGTGGGTGGGGTCAGGGTCACTGTTACAAAAAATAGAAAAACGGTTTCTGCTCAATAACTTGGGAACGCATTGAGATGTTTGAATTAAAATTAATACATAGATACCTTATATCGAGACCTCGCTTGGGATTGCATATGGAGTGGGTGGGGTCAAGGTCATTGTTACTAAATATAGAAAAACCGTTTCTGCTCAATAACTTGAAACACATCGAGATATTTCAATGAAACTTAATACATAGATACCTTATATTGAGACACCTCGGGATTGCATATCGGGTGGGTGGGCTCAAGGTTTCCATTACTATTAAGAGGGCCTTGATGGCCCAAAGGGCTCACCTGAATACTTGCAAAGATGAAAGCCTTACTGTTGTGAAAGGCTTGTGGGAATGTACATCATTATGTCCTTAAATAATTTGTCTAGCTGATTTACTCTCATACATAGAACACATAAGGACCTGGATATATTTTCTCTACCCTAGCATCCAACTTTTCGAAGGTGAATAGTGTTAATGCTGCAGTTGTGAAAGATAATAGAGACCACTGCGCAAAGGTCATGCATGCTTGCCAGCTTATTCCAAAGAGAAGTGTGTTGCATTTACCTGTCCTGTATTGAAATTCACTTTAGATTTTATAATCATAGACAAATTGTGCAAATTTGGTCCAAACTGGTTGAAAATAAAGCCCCCATCTTGCAAGAAATTCATTTTGGCATTATTTGCATTAATTTTCAAAATTAAGGGGATATAACTGCTGTGTTCATGGCCTGTCTCATTTGCTGCTTGTGTTGAGATCTTATGGCCATACAAAACATGGAACTTTTATCAAGATTGAATAAAAAATGAAAATCTCAATATTTGCATTTTTTTTCACTAACAAATGGGCCATAACTCTGATGTTTGTTGCCCAAGCTAACTGCTGCTGCAGTTATATGATAACATACAAACCGTGAATTTTAGTTAAGATTGGAAGAAAAATAAAGTCTCTGTGAACAAAAAAGGCAATATTTGCAGTTTTTCCTCATACAAGGTGCCATAACTACCATGTCTGTGGTCTAACCTAACCCATTTTTGGCTCCTCCTGAAATCGTTTGGTCACACACAAACTGTGGAAGTTTGGTCAAGTTTGGAAGTAATACATATAAAGGTAAAATGACACATTTTTGCCTATTTTTTTACAAAAAAGGGGGCATAACTCTGGTGTTTTGGGACCAATCTGGCCCTATGTTCACTTATACTAGATTATTTGATAATAAACAAACTGGAAGTTTGGTCAAGATTGGTGGGAGAATAAAATCTCAAAGAATGAAAAAGACCATTTTTGCATGTTTTCCCATAAACAAGGGGCCATAACTCTAAGGTTCCTGGTTGAATTTGGTTCAATATAAATATCAACCAGGATGTTATGGTCATGCACAAACTGTGCAAGTTAGGTCAAGATTTAATGAAAATGTAGTCTTTATCGCGATAATGGTCCAAATTGTTGACGGCATACGGACAACGGCCGCCGCCAGATAGAGGTCCCACATACCAATACAGGGTTCGTACAGGTCCTGGAAACTCCTGGAAAAATGTATTGTGTGTTCCAGGGCCCTTGAAACTCCTTTAAAATCAAAGAATCTAATTTTAGTCCTGGAATACTCCTGGAATTTCTGCAGATAACATAATAATGTAATGTTTACGTTCAGTAATAAATTTAAAAAAAACACAACAACATATTATTGAACATACAAGTTTTTTTCTCTTTTCGTGTTCTCGGCTTCATGCCTACTTTCACTTTCCAAGAACGTTCTTCAACAGAGTTATTTCCCTTCACCATTCACCATTTCCGGCAAGCATGTGGCCTGGTTTTCGTGCTGGCAGAAGATCGGTCCATTTTTTAAAATGCCTGGCGGAAAGTGCGTGTTCAGTGATGCCTGGCTGCAAGTTGATGAATACAAACAATGGCTTCAAAAAGAACAGAAGGACCGACATGCTGCTTTTTGCACTGCCTGTGGAAAATCAATAGACATTGGCAACATGGGAGAAAGTGCAGTGAAAAGCCACGGTAACGGTAAGATAGAATCTGATTATGTTGTAAATAGAAATTATGTTGTAAATTTATTTTTGTATGGTTGTAATAAATTTATTTCTTTAAGCCAAATTTTAACATTGCAAAAAAAACAAAGTTATAATTATAATAATATAAAGAAACTTTAAGAAAATTATCAGGTAACGGCTGAGATTTATTTTAATTGTCTAACCTGTTAAAGTGTTATGGTTTTTGACCACTACTGACACTAGGGTACAAACATTAAATAACTATAACATTTTAAATCACCATAATATAACCTATATTCCTAATGCCATTGCTTGCTTTGTTGTAACAGGTGTGAAGCACAAAAAAAACTTGCTGCGGGAAGCACAGCAGTTGCAACTATTAGCAGTTTTTTCAAGTCCCATCCTGCAACGACCAATGACACCATCTCTGACTCTCACTCAGCTAAACCTATCCCCTCAACTTCAACAGCATCTACTGAGAACAGCATCAGCTGCACGGAAAAAGTACCCAAATCATCTTGAAAACCAGAAGCAAGAGGAAGTCCGCATAGAAGCAGGAAAGAAAAGAAAAGCCGAAGAAGATGAACTTTCATGTCTGAAAAAAAGGAAACTGATGAAAGATGCTGCCAGCTTGGAGCATTCTGCAGACCAGAAAGCTAAAGATGCACAAGCTCAGAGAAAATTTGATCTAATAGTTGAGTCTAATACTCTGAGAGACAAAGCAAAGGAGATGAAGAAAGATGCTGAGGAGTTGTGC
The DNA here is from genome assembly GCA_027627225.1 of Congeria kusceri. Classification (NCBI taxonomy): domain Eukaryota; kingdom Metazoa; phylum Mollusca; class Bivalvia; order Myida; family Dreissenidae; genus Congeria; species Congeria kusceri. The sequence continues at coordinate 28,482,802 of CM051035.1, forward strand.
AGATTAATTTCAAAGAAGGAGTCAGAGTCTCAGAAGAAGTGATTAAACATAGTAACATTAATTACAACATGAAAATGTTGAAATGAAAGACTGTATATAAATCAAATGAAGAATAATTGGACTTGACTGAAACATACCACTACAATAAATAATTTCAAGCTGGTCTTCAATTACTGATCAGTGATAAGACTCAGTATTAACGTTTGAATGGTCCTGGATTTTAAACATTATTGTCCTGGAAAACTCCTGGAATTTTGTGGTATGTTTTGTGTACGAACCCTGTAATAGCTCACTAAGCACTTCATGCTCAAGTGAGCTAAAAATAGACAAATTGTTTGTGCAGAAATTAATGCATTTCATTTGAATTTTTTTTTTTTTTGGAATTTGCACTTTTCTTGTTTAATATTGGTATGTAACATTCTATGATGGTCCTCTACAAAGATTGTTCAAATGATGCCCCTGGGGTAAAAAATGGCCATGCCGGGTGGGTTACATAGTTTCTATAGATTTAAATAGCAAAATTACTTTGAAAACATTTTCTGAAACCGCAAGGCTCAGTCCATGGTTTCATATTTGGTATGTAATATTGTATATGGGTCCTCTACAAATATTTTTCAAATTATACCCCTGGGGTAAAAAATTGGCCACGCCCTGTGGGTCACATGGTTTATATAGACCATACAAATCTTGTCCTGAGACTGCAAGGCCCAGATCTTTATACTCGGGTAAGTGCTTTCGTGCCATTTAGCCCTCTTGTTATAAGCCATTATGATGCCTTTAACTCAGGTGAGCGACCAAGGGCTATTGTTGCCCTCGTGTTAAATAACTTGGTAGAAATGTTAAGGATAATGAGACTTTATGTCGCGCACAAGAAACATGTCCTTAGGTCCAAAGTCAAGGTCTTACTTAAAGGTCAAAGGTCAAATAGAAGAATTTAAGCTATAGACCCTGTCCGGAGCATAATTTTGTCCAGTATGGAAGGAATTTCAAACAACTTGGCACAAGTGTTTAGCATGGTGAGACAGTGTGTGGAGCGCAAGAACCATGTCTCTATGTTCAAGGTCAAGGTCACACTTTAAGGTCAAATGTCAAATATAAGAATTTAAGCCATAGACCCTGTCAAGAGCATAATTTTGTCCAGCATGGAAGGAATTTCAAAAAAGTTGGCACAAAGTGTTAAGCATGGTGAGACAGTGTGTCACGCGGAATAACCGAGTATCAAGGTCCAAGGTCAAGTTCACAATTAAAGGTAAAATGTAAGAATTTAAGCCATAGACCCTGTCTGGAGCGTCATTTTGTCCAGCATTAAAGGAATTTCAAATAACTTGGCACAAGTGTTGAGCATGGTTAGACGGTTTGTGGCGCGCAATAGCCAGGTGCGTAGGTCCAAGGTCAAGGTCACACATAAAGATCAAAGGTCAAAGAATTTAAGCCATACATAGACCCTGTCCGGAGTATAATTTTGTCGAGCTGGAAGGAATTTTAAATAACTTGACAGAAGTGCTAAGCATGTGGAGACGGTGTACTGATTGCAAGAACTAGGCCTTAGGCCCAAGGTCAAAGTCACAATTAATGTTCAAACCTCAAATTAAAAAATTTAACCCAAAGACCATGTCCGAAGCATAATTTTGTCCAGCAATGAAGGAATTTCAAATAACTTGGCACAAGTGATAAGCATTATATGGCGGTGTGTGGCGTGCAAGAACCAGGTGTCTTGGTCCAAGGTAAAGGTCACACTTAATAGGCCAAAGGTCAAGTATATGTTAAGATTTGTAAAGATTTCTTTGTCAGGACTAAAACTATTGATTGGAAATTTGTGATACCTCAGCTTACTTCCCAGAATAAGAGAATACATTAGCATAGTACAATATCAAGGGAGATTTATTTTGCAAAATATTTATTATGCACGGATAAAGCTGGGCCATGTACAAGGGCTTTCCGGAAAGTTCATTAACAGGCTCTGATAATATTTTAAACATGAACTTATAGACCCTTTCCACATTCCCGTTATCGAGTATTGTAGGAGTTGTCTCCATTGATAAAGCTAATTTAGAACGAGGCTGACGATGTATTGGCTGTAATTGTCCATAAAGGAAAATAATGTTCAGTGGAGAAAATGTTGAATAAACGCATAAAATGTTGTTTTTTTTCATTAAACTTGTCTCTGTTTTATTCACTAAATTATGTATATGTGGATATGTTGCAAAAACTTTAATTATAATGCTAATACTGTAGCAATCACAAATCTGCTAACAAAACTTTGTTTGGCATAATGATTATGTTACGTCATATTCAGATTTGAATTTTAAATGATTGAAATAAGTCATTGCGGTTACATAATTAATAAATAATTAATTAATTAATTAATATTTAATTAACAGAAGCAGTTTATTTATTCCGGATTCAGTGTCGGCTGGGGTAATTATATTGACAGCTTGACAGTTACATACAACATTAATAATATTATTATTATTAATGTGCAAGAAAGTGATATCCCAGACTATGCTTTTTTGTTCTTTTGAGTGAAGCAACTTACGAATTCTACCGATCGAGTTAACCAGAATTAAATAAGAAGTTTTTTACTTTGTACTCTCTAATGACGACAGAGAAATAAAACATCATTATTTAATATCAAAACGTTCGAAAGCAGTATTAATTATCGTTTCTATATGTCTTCAAACTTTGTGTACAAACACATGTACATTCCACTGATAAACTGTCATGAGTTCAACCAAATGATCAGGATAATTGCAACTAAAATTAAATTTTGTCTTAAATAAAGGTTGTTGTTTTTTTTAAATGATGGTTATTTCATTTGTTATCAAGTACATTCATGAAGTCAGTTGCATAGCTGCCGAGACAATGACCTGAGTATTACTTCACTAATTGATGCTTTTTGATTACGTAATTTATTTTAAAATTGGGACCTATATATGCACATGCTGGTTACATAATAATGGTCATGTGTTTATACAAGCTTATGATCTTATAATTGATAAGACCAGGTTTAAACAATACGAACTCCGTCAGTCTCAGATAAAGTGCCCAATTTTAAATTACATTTTTTTCCATTTTAGCGACGATATACTAATTAAATTGACACTCTATTATCATATATCATAATTATATTATGTGCCATGCTATTTCTGTTTATTAGAAAGTAAAATAAGTGAATCTTTATAACATTTTAAAAGTAATAAACTGTAAATGACCACTATGCAACCAGTATTAACCACTATCAATACATTGCAAGCCTCGTATTCGATAATCGCTAAAAATGGGAATATGAAACTCGTCTATTTATATGAAATCTGTGAAACATGCACTTTGATCTGTACTTAAAAATCAGAAAATTATGCAACTAAAACAAGGTCTTGTAAGGAATTGTAAATTACATCACCATAGCAACAGTACATGGTAATGTATGGATCACTTTGAATTATTTAATATGCCTTTGTCATGTGCAGTTGAATTTTATACTTGTACTAAAAGAAATTTTACCAAATTGATTTTACACTATCATCAATAATACATTAATGAGATATCAAAATTTCAAATGCTTTGCTCAAGTTTTTCATTTTTAGGCCATCAATAATGGGGGGGCATATAGAGTTTATCCTGTCTGTGGCTACGTACGTAAGTATGTACGCTTGTAAGTTTATACATATGTAGGTATGTGCGTATGTACGTATGTTCGGATTCTTGCCCGGACAATAACTTTGTCCAGCATTGGAGGATTTTCAAATAACGTGGCATAAATGTGAAGCATAATGAGACGGTGTGTTGCACGCAGGAACCACCAGGTTCCTAGGTCCAAAGTCACACTTAAACGTCAAATGTCAAATATAAAAATTTAAGCCTCCTATCCATGTCTGGAGCATAATTTTGTCCAGCATGGAAAGTGTTGAGCATGGTGAGACGGTGTCTAGTGCCCAAGAACCATTTTTTCTTATGATATCTTGGCCAAGTTAAAAAATGGGCCTCAGGAACATTTGTCCATATGATATCTCAGCCGAGTTCGAAAATGGTTCCACTCCGTTGAAAAAACATGGCGGCTAGGGAGCAGGGCAGTTTTCCTTGTATGGCTGTATACACTAGAGGTCACATTTATTACCCAATCATGAAACTTACTTTGAACATTTGTTCCAATAATGTATCGGTCGAGTTCGAAACTGGGTCATGTGGGGCAAAAGCTTGGTTACTGGGTCAGTCTGATGTCAGTTTGTTGTCAAAAACACCATTTCGTAAGGGAGGCTAATACATTGTATGTTATACCTTTTCCATTGTTGTGTGGACAACATGATCCTGTCAGATTTCTTGAACCACAATTTGCTATATTGCTGGCATTTTTGGCTCCCATATTAGTTGGTTCTAAGTGAACCATATTGATTAATTACCATATTTATTGATGCATGCTCATGTTTGTTTACCTCTTTGCAATTTACAGATAAAAGAACAGCTCAATAGATTTTCTAGTACTTTAAACTCAACTTACCTTCATACATATATGTTCTGAAAAAAAATAAAAATAAATGCATATATGTGTTAATCTTTAAAAGCTGCAACGTCACACATGGGGAAAATGACAGAAATGAAAAAAAAAATCTATTCTAGAAAATTACTATATTATTTGATACAACTGACTAAAATAAAGTTGACACATTAACACAAGTTTGACACACATTGCTTTATTCATTACAATGCATTGTTTCAACCCGATTTTAGAAGCGTCTCGAGACTCTTCAACTATTTATAACTCTTAGGTTGTTGTTGTAAACTTACCATGTGGTCCTTACAACCAATCGATTTAACTTCCAGAGTTCCGTAGTTAACAAAACACAACTAGCGCTTAAAACTTTCCAAAACATGTCAAGGTATTTAGCGGCGCAGTTAGAGTGTCTGCTTCTCACGCAGAGGACCCTGGTTTGTTCCCGCGAAGGAACACTGGACTTTTTGCTTAAAAATTAGTTTGTGCAACTTTTTCCAATATATTTCATGTAATGATTTTAAAAAGAACTATTGATAAACAAAAACAGTTAAAATATTATATAATCTTTCATTTTAATAGTAATGGACATGCAGAATTAACATCACATCTTCAATATCATACACCCAAAAGTAGTAGCCTATTTTTAGAAGGCTTACCCAAACGAGTCGTAAAGTCTGCTATTATTTGTATTGTCATTATACTATAAAGCCGTGTTTGATCGATTGCATTAGATGATTTTAATTACTTTTACATAATAAACAAGATTTTTGACCTTACTCATATTTCTCTCATCATCTGTGAGATAGCAGCTTTAAATATGACAGACAGGCATAGGAAATGACAAACAAGCACAATAGGGCAGTCATAAGTTACACTTTTGCAGGCATGAAATGACCCGGCAACCAGAATGGCATGGAAATATTACAAATTGATTAAGTCAGGAATCTATTAATTCCGGAATGGTGCAGTGGTATAATTATTTTAACCCTTTATTGTATTAAAAAGTTGTCAGTCTACGTAAATTATGATTTTAAGAAAAAAGCTATTTCACAAACATAAATCACAGTCCCATTACTTTGGCAGATTTGAATATGAGGTTTTTAGACTGTTGTTGGAACGGTATTTAGAGAGTGTAAAAACCTGTATCAGTGGAAAACTAATTCTTATCTTTGCAGGCAACAAATCAATAAAAAGGTAATTAGAAAGGGTCCTTTAAACAGCTAAATGTCACTTTTAATTAGTTAAGCTAAAACACGTCCTGTGTATTATCATCATTGTATTTACATTGTGATTTATAACAAGAGTTTTTAAAAAAGTCAATTATAAGTGTTACTCAAAACTTGAATCACACCCATGATGTTGCAACTTACTTGTATGTAACCAAAATATTCACCAGTGTCCTAGAATGGGAGCACTTAATTAATGAGCTCCATGGGTAATTTTAAGCTCACCTGAATACGAAGTACTCCGTGAGCTATTTGTCTATTGAATGTAAAGACTTGTGTAACTGAAATTTTGTAAAAAAAATTCTGGAGAAGCAAAAATTGTTTCATTAAAATGATACATATTTTTCAGTATACCAAATTTCTGATAAGTGTTATTATGACATGTGAAAAACAAAGAAACTTCACATTGAAATATCTTGTATCAAACAATTAATAATTAAACCCCCACTTTTTATGCCCCAAAGGCAACTTCAGGGTCATATAGTAATCGCACAGTCTGTCCGTCCATCCGTTATGCTTCTTGTGCAGAGCATAACTGCATAAGTATTGAAGGGATTGAAATGAGACTAAATATAGTGATAGAGGATAATGAGAGAAAGTACAGAGTACAAGGACCACAACTCTTTCTTCAATAATTAGGAGTTATTGCCCTTTGTTTAATTTTCTTGCGCAGAACATATCTCCATAAGTATTGGAGGTATTCAAATGAAATTTCATATAATAATAAAGGACAATGAGAGGAAGTGCAGAGCATAAGGGCCATAACTCTTTCTTAAATATTTACAGAGTTATTGCCCTTTGTAGAATTTTCTTGTGCAGAGCATAACTCCATTAGTAACTTAATGAAACTTAATATAATGATAGAGGACAATGAGAGGAAGTGCAGAGCACAAGGACCACTTTTCTTTCTTCAATATTAACGGAGTTATTGCCATTTGTTTTATTTCCTTATGTGAAGTATTAATTTTTGTGTGGAGCAGATCTCCATTAGTATTGAAGGGATTCAAATGAAACTTCATATAATGATAGAGGACAATGATAGGAAGTGCAGAGCACAAGGACCATAGCTCTTTCATAAATATTTATGGAGTTATTGCCCTTTGTTTTATTTCCTTATGTGAAGCATTAATTTTCTTGAAACTTGATATAATTATAGAGAACAATGAGAGGAAGTGCAGAATACAAGGACCACAACTTTTTCTTCAATATTTACAGACTTATTGCCCTTTGTTTTATTTTCTTATGCAAAGCACAACTTTATTAGTAATGAAGGGATTTAAATGGAACTTCATTTAATAATAGAGGACAATGAGAGGAAGTGCAGAGTGATTTAAATTACAACCGCATATATTGATAGAGGATGTTGAGAAGAAGTGCAGAGTACAAGGACGGTAACACTTTTTGTAGGAAGCGTCATTTTTGCCAACTTTAACTGGCATTGTGTTGCCTTCTTCTGATAAGAATTTGCTTCTGGGGCATACGTCACATCCTGTGACAAGTCTTTTTGAAAAAGTGGGGGCTATATAGGAATCACGCGTGTTGGTCTGTACATTGGTAAGTCCCATATTTCGTTTAATCTCCATAATTTCATAATGCCTGGAAGGATTTTAATACAGCTTCAGATTATTATTCTCAATGACCAGACATTGTGTCGCCTACATGACAAATGCATATCTGTCAAAGGTCACAGTTCAAGGTCAAAGGTCTAATACTTATATTTTGTTTCTACTCCATGACTTCTTTATGCCTGGAAAGATTTTAATATAACTAAAAATAATTATTCCAAAGGGCCAGATGATGTGATGCATGACTCATGCTTGGCCTTCAAAGGTCAAGGTCAGAATTCAAGGTCAAAGGTCAAATACAGGTATAATACTTGTATTTCGTTTCCGCTCCATAACTTCATAATGCATGGAAGGATTTTAATTCAGATTATTATTCCCCACGACCAAATAATGTGTGGCGCACATGACCCATGCTGTCAATCAAAGGTCAAGGTCACAATTCAAGGTAAAAAGCAAATTATTGTATTTCATTTCCGCTCCATAACTTAATAATGCCTAGTAGGACTTCAATATAACTTCAAATAATTATTCCTTATGACCAGTGTCGCATACATGACCTATGCTTGTAGGTCAAATGTTAAGGTCACAATTTAAGGTCAAAGTTTTTATATTTGCATTTTGCTCCTCTCCATAACTTCTAAATGTCTGGATGGATTTTAATAGTACTTTAAATTGTTACTCCACATGACTAGACAATGTGTCACACACATGTTAAATGCTTATCAGTCAAAGGTCACAATTCAAGGTCAAATATGTGAATCATTTCTGCATATACTTTACCTATCAAGCTCATTTTTCCTTATATGCTGGTCATTTTGTCATTCAATACATTTTTCCATATCAAAGTTCTACATCTGTGTCAAAGCTCTACATCTGTGCCAAACCTGTGTGGGGGGGTATTAATCACCTTAACGATAGTTCTAGTTTAAAAAAGGAATAGTTACGTTAAATTTAACACTAGAATAATTAATGCAAATAATCACATAAGTATTCTTGATGTACTTTGTGACTTAAGATTTTAAGTCCAAAGTCATTTAAGTGCTGTTACGTTAAAACAGGAAATTACATTGTGAAAAAACATTATGATGTTTATCATGTATTCTTCAGGTTTTTAATGCATTTTGCAAAGTAATTTGTTGATTTTGTATTTGAGTGTTGTAAAAATATATGATTCAGACTACAAAAAGCAATTAATTTAAAGATATGCATTTTTACACTTACGTGATTTCTTGCACTTCATTTATTTTTTGCTAAAGTTGGGTTACTTCCCTTTGAAAAATGCATTTATGTTATGTCAGGCTCTGTAACTTTCAATATCAAAATTCAAGTATGAGAATATACTGTATCAAAAATTGTTATGTAAGTGCTTTTATGTCATTTTTTCACTAATTAAAATATATGTTTTCACTTATATTAATTAAGGCAGTTGCTCAAAAACATCATTTTTCCCTTAAAAGTAGTTTTAATATCTTAGTAATTGATGCATATCACACACAAAAAAACTCAAAAATATGAAATTGTACAAATGTTAGTTACATGACTTTATAAATTGGTAGATGTATTTGTAATTTAGGGGACCTTTCTTGCATCGTCTGTGGTCCTTATGCTGTCAAACATTTGGACTGTTTTCTTAATAAAGATTAAAGTTTTTGGCGTAGCTGTCTGAGATCACTTTTGACCTAGATTTCTTGCGATAATTATGCAGCGGGAAAATTGAATGCCAATAGAATTGGGCAGATTTTCTAATTTTAGGGAATGCAAACTTCAAACAATGGTTTAACGTGTACCAATAACTGTTAAATACTTTTGGGGATTAAAAATTTACATAATTGTTCACATAAGCGGTTAAAATGAAATTATAAACATGTCCTCGACATATACTCTAGAACTGAGGCTAATTCTGAACATATTTTCTCATTGTATGCCATAAACAGAATGCTGTATTCATTCACGTAACGAAATAACTATTTTGTTTAGCCCACCTTTATATAAGCAGTACGCTCTATAAATAGCAATTGTGCAATTTTCCCGTTCATAAATCTCACTCACAGAATTGCTGTTCCATATAGCCCATTGATTCTAGCAAGTTTACCACCGCATTCCAGAAACAGTAGTGTCATTAAAAAAATAGCGTGCGTAGCTGGCAAACCGTTTTATAGCTGTGTTAATATACTCGAACATGCATCAATAATAGCGTTCAGAGAATCATAAACTTAAAAATTTCAATAAATTGGGAATTTATATTATAAACTTACTGTTAATTTGAATTAACATTGTAGTTACGATTTATTAACGATTATTTATAATTGCATCTTTCTATCAACTTCTCCAGTAGATGTTATTTAATATGTAAAAAGATGCTACATTTTCTATAGATAAAATGTTATGAAAGAAGATTCGGAATACGTCAAATTGTTATTCGCGTAGCATGAATACACAATTTGCAATACTAATTATACACAAGAACCCTTGATATATCATATTTCTACTGATATAATTTTAAAATCGTCATAGTCTTATGAATTTTCATGTTTGCATAATCAACAATAAAGTCTTAACATTTCAAAAATAGCTATTGGGATACACAGTATAAATGCTTATTTGACTTAAAATCGTTATTATATTAGATATCTAACATGAGTGGTATATTGACAGTACTATTAATAACTATATTGACTCGTCTAGTACATAATAATTTTGATTCATTCCCGAAATTATTTTCTTACATTGTTAATTTGTTAAATTGGCTTAACAAATTCAGATGACAATTATGTTAACCTTAATTATTTTGGTTATTCATATATCACTGGTGGAAACATGGATTTGTATGATGAATTTATTGAATTTTTAAATTTATCTCAAATTAACTTTTGGTTCCTTGAAGTTTTCTTAGTGTCCGAAAAATCTGGGGTCCAATAAGTCTCCTAATATTGGTTGACCAACAAATCTGGGGTATGTGAAGTCACGAAACCGATCATCTTGGCCGTCTGTTTAGGTAATTTTTAAATGACATCTCAATATTAATTTCAATGCCGATTGTTTTTTTAAAGACATTTCTTGTTTATTCAATATTGACCTAACTTGCACAGAAGCCAATTGTGGGCTGATTGGGCCACAAACACCAGCGTTATGGCCCCTTTTGCTTTGAAAAATAGGCAAAATTTGCCATTTTACCTTGATAAAGACTTCTATTTTTTCCAATCTTGACCGAGCTTCCACACTGTGTAGGTGACCAAAAGATCTCAGCAGAAGCCAAACATGGGTAAGGTTAGGCCACAAACACTGGAGTTATGGCCCCTTGTGTGTGAAGAAAGATTTCCAAAATGGCCTTTTTTTGTTAATAGAGACTTTATTTTCGTTCAATCTTGACCAAACTTCCACAGTTTGTGTGTGATCATATGGTCACAGCAGATGCCAACAATGGGCCAGATTGGCCTCTTTGTTTGTGGAAAAAAGCAAAAATTGGCTTTTTGGTGCGTGGATATTTCATTTGTCTTTCGATCTTGATCAAACTCCAATAGGTTTTGTATGGCCATAAGATCTTTGCAGAAGCAGCAAATGGGACAGATCTGGCCACCAACACTGGAATTATTTCCACTTTATGGAGGGGTATTTAGGTAACAATTCCTACATGAATGTTGAGTGTTCCGACATGCGTGTTGACTATTCTTGTTGGATTGTTTATTATGCGCGATTGATATTTACATGTCAAATAATTTTAGTTTTATTTACATGTCAAATATTTTTAGTGCTATCGTTCTTTCTAATAAACTCTTAATCCTTGATGAAATTGCCACTCATCTCACCGATATGTTTAGTTTATGTTCAGAAACACTCAGAACGCAGTACACATCCGCATTCGGATTAATCACAAAGCAGCAGGCAGTAAGTATAATGTAACATACAATATTGCAAAGCAAATTATGACTGCAGGTGGCACTTGTTCGTTTTCCATATTTTGAATTGTTTGTAAAAAATAGCCTAAATTTCTGATTGAATTGTCGACTATTTTCAGAGTTTCTTCCCTTTGTTTTGAATGTTTATGGAAATTTAAAAGGATACTACCATTTAAAAGTATGAAATTGCGAACAGTTGTGCAAGTGTAATAATATACTAATAAAGATAAAATATTGTGCAGCTGCCTAAGTATAAAGTCTAGATTTTACTAATTATTACTCATATACATTGTATATACTTACATAGTATATAGTGTATACTTCAAACACTATATAACTCTATTCAATCATGATTATTATGTTTAATGTTTTTACAAGTAATTGGGTCAGCTTTTTTAATGTTTGTTTAAATTTTGTGAACATTAAATTCAAGTCTTTTCACTATATTAAAGCTGCTATGTCGCAAATGGGGAAAATCACAAAAAAGAAAAAAAAAATTCAATTCTAGTAAATTACTGCATTATTTGATACAACTAATTGAAATAACACTGTTGACACATTAACACAAGTTTGACACACATTGGTTTATTCATTACGACGCATTGTTTCAACCTGATTTTAAAAGCGTCTCGAGACGCTTGTCAACTTTTATAAATTTTATGTTTTTGTTGTAAAATTACCAGATAGTAATCATTTTAGCTGCTGGAGTTGCGTAGTTTACAAAACACAAGTAGCGCTATGAGATTTCCAAAACATGTGAACGTGTTAATGGCTCAGTTAGAGTGTGTGCCTTTCTCGCAGAGGACCGTTGTTCAATCCCTAGAAGGAACTCGGGACTTTTATGCTTAAAAATCAGTTTGTACGACTTTTTCCAAGTTGAATATCTTTCATTTAAAATAAAATCAATCAATGAGCGGAAATAAAACAAGAGCTTTCTCAGGACAATGCGCTCGATTATTCAACCGCTTTGTCAGAGTTATACGCCTTTATCACCACAAAAAAGGGGCATAATTATTCTAAAATGCCGGTTACAGTTATTTGCCTTGGCCAGTAATCTAACATAATGACCATGAAGACGTGTAAAGTTTCAAAAGAATATATGTAGTAGTTACAGAGATATGTACTTGTTGCACACAAACCTTAAGCTTAATTTTCAAAGTACAAAAAGGGGCACAGTTCTGCTAAGTTGCAGGATAAAGTACCGTAAATTCTCGCTTATAGGAAGCCCCCACGTATAAGACGCACATACAATTTCAGATCCTAATTTGTGGAAAAAAAATCTGCGATTTGAAAGCTTCTAAACATCAAAATAGTAAATTTCGTGTCCATTGTTTATTGACACTGAAAATATTTTTGTCATGAAAATCGCAATGAAGATACATTGAATAACGTGTGTTTTCGCTGTATTGCAAGGTGTTGAAAAGTCTCAAATGTGAACAGCTTTATTTACTCTGCAAGTGCTAATTGTCTGCTTGACAAACACAGTCAGTTTTGCAAGTATCATCAATGACACCATCCATATTGTTTGCAGAGCAGTATAAAAGGTGTGAAGTAGTTTCGACAGTTGGTGTTTATACTACGGTTCATATTTCTTTTGTATTATGTTTCATTGTATATATAATTTCGTAAAAATAAGAAATAAGAATATAAAACACATAAAATAGAATATTTATTATAAAATGCACGCAAACCTTAACCAGAGCATTACACTGACGCTGACGAACAGGTGAGTAGTGTAGCTTGAACTTTTTGGTGAATAGTCAAGCTAAAAAGGGGTATATTTTTCTCAAATGCTGGTCGTATTTTGGGCCATGGGCAGTGTGACCTTTTATAATGACCCTGAAGATATGGGTGAAGTTTAAATTGTATACACTGCAGATGCGCTATATCGCTATTCGTTATTATGCGATATCCAATGTATTGCAAATCAGTCATGGGTCCCGATTTTTTTTTTCATCTACTTCAATATTTTCCTATTACCAGACAGTCATAAATAAATCCAATTACCGTAAATTCTCACATATAGGAAGCCCCCGTGTATATGTGCAAAAATATTGTAAACAGTACGTATGACTTTCCAATTTTGTACTATTTTCTAATGATAAATGTGCTTTTTAGACTGTTGGCGCAAGCCAAAAGGATTAAGTAGTTGTAGTCAGAAATCGGTCTTAATGGACCTACTTCTTTACTCTGCAGGCTACGAGTCAGTTAATCGATAAATTGCTGCGCTTTGCTTGCTGAGAAGTTAGGCTCCCTGTTATTGATGCTACCTTCCATGAATAGATGACAAGAAATTGATCCGACTTTAACACTAATAAGCCATAATAATAATCCAGTTAGTCCAGATCTACAAGTGAATTCATGTTGCATCTATTCACATAGGTATGATAGCATATCTGTTTGTGCTGTTTACTGTTTCACTGCGTACGTATTCATCCTATCGCGTAAATTTAACAACAGCTAGACTCGGTTTCATAAAGCAGAGCAATTGTAAACACTGGATTGACGATTGCTATTGTTTTAAGAATGCATATGAATTGTGGAAAAGCATTGTACTTCTAAAGAGAGTTTTGAATGTATTTTACTAATTTAACGTATTTTTAATTAAATGGGTATTGATATGTGATAAAAAGCCCTGAACATTGATTCAAACTTATACGGTTCATCGACTATTTTTACCTGTTGTAAATTGACTTGTATGCATATAAGTCTGTTTGGTTTTTAAATAGTTTGCACAAAAAAGATTTGCCTCACACGAATTAAAAAAAAAAAATGATGAGAATGTCGTAGAAAAATAGCATTGAATTAGACTCCCGCTATATACGTTTTAATTTGCAAAAGACAGTGACCTATATCTCCTTCTTCAATAAGGTAACTGGCTTATACCAATTTACTTAAGTAGAGGGTGTATTTATGAATTTCGATATTTGTTTTGTAGAAATTGCATAACATACAGGTGACTAACTTCAGTAAATGTTCCTTATGATAAAAATACTCTCATTATTTATTTGCCCTTGGTTTCTATTCTCGCCAACAGTCTTTCTAATATGTCAGCGTTTTGATTAAGAAATCGGCCAATGTCATTACTAGTAGGAGTGATAAAAGAGCACAATTTCATAGTTTCATTAACTAATGTACAAAAATATAGGCTGTAGGATATTTATAAGCTGAAGTCATTGAAAGAATACGTCTATGATACTCTATTTACTGACATGTTTACCCGTCTGAGTTCTTACTAAAATGCATTATGAAGTGTGTGACGACTGCTGAAGTACATACGAATTACATGTTTTGCAATAATTTGTAATTTTGGTTAGTTTTCTGGGAATTTTTTGAAATTGGGTGGTCCGGTGGTGCTGAAGTGTGTTTTTTTTATGATTCCTACTGGTAATGACATTGGCAGATGTCTTTAAAAGCGCGTTTATCATAAGGAAATAATACAAAATTCGAAAGTCATACATACTGTTTACAATATTTTTGCACCACAGGACCACCTCAGAAGTCACCACCAGACATTTTCTTAACACCTCGAAATGAGGTGGTCCAGTGAGTCTCCTAACCGTGAAATGTAACGTGTATACAGAAAAGATCAGACATATAGAATGATGTCAAAGATCAATACTGACCTATCTGGAGGACAATAACGTTATGGACACAGTGTAACTGTTTATTTTTTGTATAAGAGAACATTTTAACTGCACATCGTTTGCAATATACATACCTAATTTTGTTCTTATGCGCTCAAAACTTTTGTACAAAAGTAAAGATCTACTTGTTCTATGTGCTAGAAAGTTTTTACATGGCAATCAAAACACCCACGCTTTCCATGCGGATGACGTGAAATTGTAAATGTCAGCTTAATTTTCGCTCTTTTTTTCTAGCCAAACAAGGGATTTACATTAAATGAACGTGCAAAATAATTGTTTATAGAATTTGTGTTTACGTTAGTGAACAATAAAATTTGGATAGGCGTTTGAGATTTCTTATACATTATTTGAAATTAATTACAAGGAGTATTAATATATTTTCTTATAGAAATAGAATATTTACTTATCGATATAACACATTATGAACGTTAACAACAATGAAAATGGTGGGTTAATTAAGTTTAGGTTTTGAAATCGCGAACATCGGCTAGTGTATATATGTATATGTACATAAATGAACTGACAAGTTATATCGCGATCCGGCTTTATCACAATCGCGATCCATGGACCCTGCGAATCGCGATATAACGGAGTTGCAGTGTATCTAGTAGATATACTGATATTAACTTGTTGCATGCAAACCTTAACTAGTGCATTACGCCTATAAGTGGAATAGCTATGGACTGTTTGGTGACTATTCTTGCAAAAAATAATGTGCGAAAAGTAAGGCTGTTCAAGGTTGAGAAACCAGTTGCTCAGGCTGTCAGTCAACATCAATGTCTGTCATCCTCTGGCAACATTGCATTGCATACCCATCTTCTGTCGTGACTACTGCCAATTCGATGAGGTTCTGAAATAGTTGAAAAAAAATTCTGTATGAAAGAATGTGTACATAAAAAAATTTATCTGTATTAGTTAAATATTTATACCCCCACAAACAAAGTTTAGATGCTGTATATAGGATTGAACTTATCTGTCTGTCCGTTGGTCTGTTTGTTTTTTGGTTTGCAGATAATAACTCAAGAAAGGTTTGACATATTCAAATAATTTTGTACACACGAGAAACATCATAAAATAAGGTCAAGTTCGACTTTGGTTACAAACCACTAAATTTTGTCCAAGTTATGGCCCCTTTTTGACTCAAATTCCATAAAAACATGGATTTCCGGACAATTACTCAAGAATGGCTTGACATATTCAAACAATTCTTGGTATACCTGTGTAGCATCATAAAATACAGGTCAAGTTCGACTTTGGTTACAAATACAAAATGTTTACTCAGTTATGGCACCTTTTAGACTTAAATTCCCCAAAACGTGGTATTCGGACAATAGTTTCTGGAAGGCTTCACATGTTTAAATTATTTTAGTACATATGTGTAACATAATAAAATACAGATCAAGTCCAACTTTGGTTATAAACCATTAAATGTTGACCGAGTTATGGCTCCAATTGAAATAATTTTTTTCCAAATACACTGATAAACATTCACAAATTAAAGCATTCTTTATAGCAAGACCTCGACTGGGATTGCATTTGGGGTGGTTGAGGTCGAGGTCACCATTACTAAAAATAGAAAAACCGTTTCCACTCAATAATTTGAGAACACATTGAGATATTTTAATGAAACTTCATACATGGGACGGGTCATTCCACCATTACTAAAAATGAAACGAACAGTTAATGTTCTACAGCTGAAAAATGCATAAAGGTATTGTTATGCTACTTCAAATGTAGATACCTTATATTTAAACCTCACTAGGGACTGCATATGGTATATATTAGGGTCAATGTTACTGATACTTAATATGGAAAAATGTGATGTCTGCTCAATAACGCAAGAAACAATTGAGCTATTGTAATACAACTTCATATAGAGATCAATTATAGCAAGATCTTGCATAGGATTGCATATTGTTTGTGTGAGGTATAGATCAAGAGACGTGGCTTGGTATTACTTAAGGGATGGGCGAGGTCAAAGTCACCATTACTTAAAATATATTATAAACATGCTTTCTGCTTAATAACTCAGCAGTGGATTGAGCTATACTGGTAAAACTTGTTCACTTACATAAACATACTTCTGTTCAGGGTCAGTATTCTTAAATGTCCTTATAATTAACTAAAAAAGCAATGTTTTAACAACGTTTTACTTTAGTGCAATTCCTAGCCATAGCTCTATGACCTTCAACTTGAATCGAGAACTTGATTTTATTATTGTGTTGACTTATATGCATTTTATGCATCGAAAAATTTGGATTTCAAGGAATCCCCACATTTCTTGTTATTGTTATATACCTCCGCACCATAAAAACCAGCGTTTACAGACAAAGCTACTGGAATTGCTGTCTACAATACATCCGGTTTTATTTTGTTGTTGCTTTCATAAATTGGGCAATGTACAACGTACATTTAATTGCTTTTGATGAACATTTAACTGCTAAAACATTTCTGTGACCAGTCCCAATGAGCAGGGGCATCCTATGGACATATCTCTAGTTTCCTTATAGGTCCTTCCGTTCTGACACTCCTTACTTAATAAGCCAGTGTAGCGTTCAAATTATTGTCATTGTTGAGGAGACTCTTTGTTCTGTTCTTTAAATGTTTTACATATAACTTCATTGTCATATGTTATCCTACTGTTGTAAGAATTAAAAGCATTTGTTAAACCCTACTCATAACTCATATTTTGTATTTTATATTACTTTTAATATGTGGACTAGTAGACGTAAGGTTGGGTGCAGTGAGGTCTCAAAATTATTCAGGTCCAATGGTCTGGTAACAAATAAACTTAATGTCGAACCATGGTATGATTATATAATAAAATAATTTTTCTGTGAACAATAAAATAACTGCAGTTAAAATGGCACAAACGAGAGAACAAAGTATGGTATTAAAGCGGCAGATATTCTGACAGCTATTCAAACAATATTCTTTGTTATTAATCAAATATACTGTTTGAGTATCAACAATATTTTGATTGAATAGTTAAGAAAAATATATACAAAGACAAAGAATTGGATACACTATTCGAACTCGCATCTACAAAATATTCCGCATGTGCGTAGTGATACATTATGAATATTCATGTTGATATTGCTACTCCTTCTAATTTTCCTTTTGCTGCAAAAGTGTCATCAATAAAAACTGTTTCACAAACTGCCCTTTTAAAATGCACTGTAACCACTTTGCACTAATTGTAATGATAATTTTTTATTATATGCTTTTCAATGAAATATGGAATTTTTATTGGTGAAATTAAATTTTATATTTTCACTGTTGGAGCAGTGAAAATATAACATAAAGCGGACTTTTTATTCCATAAATAGCATCGATCTACAAGTAATGGTTTGCAACTCTTGACAATTTTGTATTCATGTACAGTATGTACATGCATGTGTTTACATAAAACACATGATAAAATTCAACAAAATTATAATTTAGCGACAACGACTCACAAAATGTGGCACTTTTTTCCCACCATACTAACGAGTGACAGTTTTAAAAGTATTTATGACGTCTCTTTTGTGACATAAGAATACACTGACTTGTGACATTTAAGCTCATCTCACGTATTTTTATGTATTTTATGTCCAAAAGCATAAAATAAAAAGAAAATTTGTTGATTTTAATTTAAGATCTTATTTGTTTCACTGCGCCACTCGTGAAAATATCATTTTCTATAAACACTTGTGAAATAAAATATGATCTTACACCAAAATCAACAAATATACTCTATATAATAAATATAACCTAAAAGAGATAAATATATTCTAGTCAGTTGAATATAATGGAATTTCTTTAGAATTTCTGTGCCACCCTGGAAGTGCAATCAACTTCAACCAACTTTCTTGTTCTCAGTGCAATTGAAGCAATATGAATGAAGTATAAGATCTTTGCAAATCACTTTACTGACAAAAAAGTTTGTTCATAGTTTTACACAATTAGGGCAAAGTGAATTTCTGATGTGTTTTTTTCAGGTTAATGAACAATAATACAAAACAAGACTTACCTCCACTGCATCCATTTGCATTGGTTCTTCAACCCTAAAATGCAAAACACATTAAATGAATGTTTTGTACATTTTAAAATTGTGTGTGTGTCTCTTTTTTTATGCCCCTGGTATCTAGATGTCGGCAATGATTGATCGACCTTTACCTTATTTGGACTGTCCAACACCAACCAGAATGATGTGTGTTTGTCTAACACAACATCTTGTTTTTGGCTCAAAAGTGCTCAAGTACACAAAGTGCTAAAGATAAAGATGAGTTATTGTGGTTGTCGTTCGTCATCAACAATTACTTAAAACGACTTTTTGTCTGAAACACCTGGGCGGATTTGAGCCAAACTTGACAGGAATGTTTCTTTTTTTGTGTGTTTTTTTTATAAAATTCATTCAATGCAATGGCAAATAAAGAAAACTGGTTGCAAAGCTCCTAACACTTTAAAAAATCTTCTTTTCTGAAACCACATGCTCAATATCAAAATAATTTCACACAAAATTTAATGTTCATTGGGTGATCCTCTACCATCTTCCTTAAAATAATTTTGATTCTTTAAAAATCGTGGCTTTCAGGGGGATGGGGGAAATTTGACTGTATATGGTAATATAGGCAACTTTGACAATCTTCTTGTCAGAAGCCACTTACTGGATTTTGAAATATATCACAGAATTGTTCATTGGGTGACCATCTACCAAATTCATTCAAATAATTGTGATTCATTTACAAACGTGGCTGCTAGGTGTGTGGAAGCTTGACTGTATATGACCATATAGGCAACTTTGACATTCTTGTCAGAAACCACTTAAAGAATTTCAGAATAATTTCACAGAAATGTTCTTTGGCTGTCCCTCTACCAAATTCCTTGAAATCATTTTGATTTGTTAAAAAACGTGGCAGCCAGGGGGCATGGCAGTTTTCCTTACTTTCCTCATATGGCTATTCTGAAAACTTTAAAAATCTTCTTGTCTGAAACCACAAGCTGGATTTCAAAATAATTTCACATAAATGTTCTTAGGTGACCCTATACCAAATTCCTTGAAATCATTTTGATTTGTTAAAAATCATGACCGCCAGGGCGCGGAGCAGTTTTCCTTACATGGCTTTACTGACAATTTTTAAAATCTTCTTGTCTAAAACCACTGGCTAGATTTCCAAAAATGATTTCACAGAAACGTTCCTAGGATGACCCTCTACCAATTCCTACCAAAGCATTTTGATTCGTTAAAAAATGTGTCGGGGCAGTTTTCCCTACATGGCTATATTGAAAACTTTAAACTTCTTCTAGTTCGAAACCACTAGTTGAATTTCAAAATAATTTCACAGTAATGTTCCTTGGGTGACCGGCTATCAAATTCCTTGAAATCATTTTTACTTGTTAAAAACATGGCTGCCAGGGAGCGGGGCAGTTTTCCTTATATGGCTTTACTGACAATTTTTTTAATCTTCTAGTCTGAAACCACTTCCTTGATTTCAAAATTATTCCACATCAGTGTTCCTATCTACCATATTCTTGGAAATCATTTCAATTCATTAAAAATAATGGCCACCAGGGGAAGGGACATTTTTCCCTTTATGGCTATATTGAAATCTTAAACAATCTTCTTGTTAAAAGGCATTATTATGTTTTACACTCAGGTGAGCTACCTGTGGCCATCTTTGCCCTCTTGTTAACTTTGAGCAGTTTTAGTATGTTTCTTGGGTGATAAGGACAGTAAGTGCCACACATAACCCGCAGAATTCGCGCTGTCGTGACAAGCCTTTGATCAATATTCGCGAAGTGACGTCACAAAAGTTCGCAACGATTCCCGAAATATGGCCGGCGGCCCCAGCGCGCGATTTCGCGAAGAATATGTAACGGAATTTCGTCACGATTTTACAGGTATATGTGCATCTGCTCTTCAAAATTTAAGAGTTGTACAGTTTTAACGGTCTTTTAGCAACATTCTACATTGTGTGTTGCACAGAGTATGTTAAATGTAGATATATTATTTTTTTATTTAAAGCACTATTATATGACAGTATATTAATCAAAGAAAAAAGTGAAAACGCATATAAAAGTCACAATGAATTTATATAGAGTGTATATACGTTTAGGTTTACATTTACAATTCGGACAATAATCATTAAATCAACTTACAATTATAAATCACTGTTCTTCTGTTCACAACATATAATCACCCCTTTTACGTATATGCCACATTTTACTAATTTGCTTAATTTGAATTTGATATCACTTTTACAATAATATTAACTGATGTCCATTTAAATAATTTATTAGTTAATCGTTATTTAATTGTTTCGATTGTTATGTGAATGTGTATATGGGGTTCATGTGATGATTATAAAAACGCATTATTATCTTATTCATCGTGGGCATAATTATTTCAAACATTCCTTCTTTTATAATATCCATTCAGATTATTTGTTTACACGTACATATATGTCATCCTCACCCGTTCAACAGCATATTCAATTTTATCGTATTTATAATCATCATAAAGATGCAAATCACCGACGTTTTGACACATTTTATAATAATCGTGTACTTGAGTTGTTCTGAAGGTGGTTATATACACGAAAGTGTCTATAATTATTTGTAATGTATGGTTTCATTGTAACATGTATTTACAAAATTTACTTATTGTTACTCATCCGTAAACAAAATTAATGTAAATACACAATGTATATGAAATGAAAACCATCACAGTGGTTATTGTTGCCTCTTCTAAATTTGGTGTTTGCTAAAGAAAACATAATTTGTTCTGCAGAGTACCGGTTCCCAATGAGGGGTGGGGGTGAGTGCGTGTAGACCATAGCTACCTTTCTGTGTTTTCACATGTTGTGCAGGAGCGTAGCTGGACCCAAATTAGGATTACGCACAATTCTAGGCGGGCCGGGGTCTAAGTCTTCTCTGACATATTTGGTGGTATTTTATCGAAAACAACTCTATTTATGTATACAATTTGCCACAGGCAAGACCAAAGGGGAAGTTAATCTAATATCATTGTCAGTTGAAATGGAGCCACCCTTGTATTCCTGATTTTCAAATAACTTGGCAGAAGTGATAATCATTATTAGGGGGGGTGTCGTGTGCAAGAACTAGGTGCCTTGGTCCATTCTGGAAGTCACACTTTAAGGTAAAAGGTCAAGTATATGTATAAATGTTAAGATTCTGGTCCAGGCAATAACATTGTCAAACATTGAAGGATCTGCAAATAGCTTGGCAGAAGTGATAACCATTATAAGACAGCGTGTCATGCGCAAGAACTAAGTCCTAGGTCCAGGTCATACTAAAAGGTCAAAGGTTAAATGCAAGAATTAATACCATGGACTCTGTTCGGAGCATAATTTTGTTTGACATGGAAGAATTTTGAAATTGTTTGCCAGAAGTAAAAAGCATCATGAGGATATGTGGCTTGCAACATCCAGGTACTTTAGACCAAGGTCAAGGTCGCACTTAAAGGTCAAAGGTCAAATATAGGAGTTTAAGCCAATTTCATTGACTGAAGTATAATTTTGTCCGGCATGGAAGAATTTTTAAATTACTTGGCAGAAATGATAAACGTGATGTGCAAGAATCAGACCTGAAGCTGAAAGGTCAAGTCACTAATGACAGTCAAAGGTCAAATAATTGTCCAGAGCATAATATTGTCATGTATACAGGGATTTTCTGATAAATTGGCAGACATGACCACCATCACCAGATGGTGTGTCACATGTAAAAACCTGACTTGTGAAGTTAGTAAATAACTTCTCTTTATTAAATGACTGTACAAAGCATAATTTGAAAATGGTCCAAAGGCAATTTGTTGATTCTTCACAGAATGATTTAAGATAGCAAGAGTATGTGAAGCATAAAAGAACCTAACTCATAATGGCCCAACAATTTTAATTACTACACTTTATTGACTTTTGTCAGTACTGAAACTATTGATTGGAAATGTGTTATACCTCGACTTACTTCACAGAATAAGAGATTACAATATCAGAAAGTGCAATATAAAAGGACAGTTCTCCTTTTGCAAAATAATTTGTATGCTTATAGTCAAAGCGGCACCATGTAGAACAGGCTGCATAGGTGGGGGCAGCCGTGTCTGTGGACACATTTCTAGTCCACTATAGAAATTATGACAATAAATTTGTGTAGGCAAAAATTATTGTTGGCGAAAGGCCCTTTGTCTGTGTCAAAACATGCGTCGTGGGGGCATCTGTGTCTGTAACACATCTAGTTTTAACTGCAGAACTCTTGAAAAAAAAGGTCGGCATGAAAAAAAAAGGGTCAGTTACTAAGGGCCACCAGAATCATAACTAATTTGTTTTTGGCCTTGGTACAGAATTTAACATTGTTTTGCAAATATATGTGATCATTAACAAAAATTATTATATCTACTCTGTTTTAACTGTTATGTGCCAGTATTGGTATCCTAATTTCAGATTTTACAAGAAACTGCCACCTAGGGGCCGGTTTTGATGACATAGTCCCTTTAAGCTACAGATGTTGTTCTTGTGCACAGCATACATCCGACAATTGAAAATCCCTCCTTGCCTCTGACAAATATTAGACTTTTGACATTGAACTGTGACCTTGATCTTTAAAGGCCAAGCATGGGTCATATACGCGACAAATCTTCTGGTTATGGTGAATAATAATCTGAAGTTATGTTAAAATTCTTTCAGGCATTTAGAAGTTTTGGCGTGGAAACAGAATTAAAATATTTGACCTTTTACCTTGAATTGTGAGCTTGATCTTTGACAGACAAGAATCGGTCACATATTTGACACATTATCTGGTCACAGCAATTAATATTCTCAAGTAATATGAAAATTCTTCTGGACATTAGAAGTTATGGAGCGGAAAGAAAATACAAATATTTAACTTTGTATTGTGACCTTGACCTTCGATGAACATGCATGGCTCATGTACATGACACTTTGTCTGGTCGTGAGAAATAATATATACTATTATACAAAAATCCTATCAGGCATTAATAAGTTATGGAACAGAAACAAAATACATTTATTTGATCTTTGACCTTGAAATGGTGACCTTTAACTTTGATGGACAAGCAGGGGTCATGTACACGACACATTGTCTGGTCCCAGGAAAATTATCTTAAGTTATATTAAAAAATGTTCATGCATAAATTTATGGAGCAAAACGAAGTACAAGTATTTATCCTTTGACTTTAAATTGTGACCTTGACCATTGACAGACAAGTATGGGTCATATGCGTGACACATCATCTGGTCATCATGAATACTAATCCGAATATATATTGAAATCCTCCCATGCATTACGTAGTTATAGAGCTGAAACGAAATACAAGTATTTAAAAATTAACCTTGAATGGTGACCTTGATGTTTGAAGGATA
Source organism: Congeria kusceri (assembly GCA_027627225.1). Lineage (NCBI taxonomy): Eukaryota > Metazoa > Mollusca > Bivalvia > Myida > Dreissenidae > Congeria > Congeria kusceri. The sequence continues at coordinate 28,507,002 of CM051035.1, forward strand.
AGTAAGGGTCATGTATGCGACACATCTTATAATCCTTTAAGGCATTATGAAGTTTTGGAATGGAAACAAAATACAAGTATTTGACCTGTATTTGGCATTCGACCTTGTATTGTGATCTTGGCTTTTGAAGAGCAAGCATGGGTCATGTATCCGACACATTGTCTGGTCATGGGAAATAATAGTCTGAAGTTGTATTAAAATCCTGCCAGGCAGTATGAACTTATGGAGCAGAAACAAAATGTTGGACGGACGTACCAATGTACAGACTGACATGCGTGCTTCCTATAAAGCCCCCACATTTTTTAAAGTGAGGGTATAATAATAATCTGAGTCAGAATCACCATAATCATCAGAACATGATATACAATCTCTTAATTAACCAGCAAATGCTGAACACCTAGGAATTTGTTAAATAAGTTAAAAAACAACAACAACAAACATATGGTTTATAGAGAGAAAGGCATCATAACTTTAAATAATTTACAGATACCTTTTTTTTTTTGGTAAGGTGACTGAAATGAATGCATTTTAATATACCCTATCATTGCAAATGACATCATTCAGTGTTGCCAGCAGACTTTAAAAGACAGGGAATTTTGATTTTTTTCAAGGTCAGCGAATTGTCGTTGAGTTTTGAAAAAAAGTCAGTGAAAAATAAAATTCCAAAAAAGACAGTGAAAAGTCAAGGAAAATATTGCCTGAAGGTAAAAAACAATTTGTATGAATATAATGGCATTCTTCATGTGTTTTGAAATACTAAAATGTATGTATAAATGCATAATATTCTTATTTTTAGTTAGGAATATAATAAACATTAATAATAATAAATAAAGCAGTTGTCAGTTATTAAAATTGCAGATGCTTGTTGTAATATAAAAGTAAATGTTATGAGAGGATTAGGATGACTAAAATGGGAGGAGGAGGCCGTTGAAAAAGGGTGGTTTTGGGTGGTGAAAAACTGGATTTAGTCTGGGAAAATTTTAAGTAGTTATAAACAAAGAACATACAGTAAATTAAAATTATTTTTGAAAATGTTTCATTTTATTTCTTTGATGAATAACCGTCAAATGAAATGGATCCAAATAAAAAGCATTTTTATGCAAACTGATTGAACGAGTGGAGTGCTTCAGTTATTTTGTAAAACAAAACAACTGACGAAAGACGAGATTAATTTTTGCCCTGAAAATGGTCAAGTTGTACCAAAAAAAAAAATGCAGTTAATTTGGGAGGCTATATCACAAATTGCAAGAACAAGAAACAAAAACATGCAAACTATTGAAACATTATTTATAAAATCAGCAGAAAAAGTGACAAAAATGCTGGATAAAAAAAAAAGGAAAAAAAAGGATTTGGGCGAGAACCACATTTGTTCAATTGATAACTGCAATTACTTATTGGTCAAGCTATAAGATTTCAAAATAATCCAAAAATGGTCTAGCTTTGGTTACAAACACAAGAGTTATTAACCTTTGTTTGTGAGAAACATGCCAAAAAAATGGACAATGTGGAAGATAGAGACTTCATTTTTTGTCTAATCTTTACCACACTTCCACAAATTGTGTATGACTGTAAGATCTGATAATAAACCAAATAATTGCACCCAGATTACAGTGCAAACAACAGAGTTGTTGGGCTTTCGCTTACCTAAACATGGCAACAAAATGTCCTACACAGTGAACTCCTTTTTCAGATACGAAAATAAAGCGTGATCAACAATCGGAGGTTGAGAAATTAATAAGAGTTTAAAAAGCACTTTTAACGCATTTTGGCTTATTTACTGTTCGTACAAAAATAATATGGGTCAAGGAAACCTCTATCACACCATATTGATTTATTTTAGTGTAAGGGACACCAACCGCTAAATATGATTGCATCCATCACAGTAAATTTTCTGTTCACCCCACGACCTATTCAGGTGACTTCCATCACCCCCCACCCACTATACTTATTCCTGGAATCACCCTTACCGATATCCTACACAGTTCACACCAAACCAGGCAAATAAGGAATCCCCAGAACCGATTTGAATGTCGAGGCGGTATAAGATTCTTAATTTATATTGCAGTCTGATGATTAGGCGTAAAAAACAACAACATTTTACTGGGTTTGTCAAATATTTTTTTGTGTTATTTACTTTTTTCAATAATGAAATGCTTTTTGGATAATTATGTGTTTTGTTTTGATAGCAGCCACTTATAAACAGGGTTTCCCCCAGGCCGATATGGCATGTCGATAGCGACATCCATTCGTAATCTAGGGTGGTCTTCCAACATCCCATAATTGCAGCGACATGCCTTAATCAGCCGCCAATAAACTGTGAAAACATTGTTTATTATCTACACGTGCGGCTTGCTAGTCATATAATAATCAATTCGAGGAGGCAGTTCTCGATTGCCAGAATTAATCGACTAAATTACCGGGTAGGTAAGATAGCAAGTGGAGCGTTAATAGATACTTGAATGCACTTTAATTAGCAAATACTGTATGCGCCTCTTTTTAGCTCACCTGAGCACAACGTGCTCATGGTGGGCTTTAAGGATCGCCTTTTGTCCGTCTTGCGTCGTGTGTCGTCAACATTTTCCTTGTGAACACTCTAGAGGCCACATTTATTGGCCAATCTTCATGAAACTTGGTCAGCATATTTGTCCAATGATATCTCGGCCGAGTTTGAAACTGGGTCATGTGGGATTAAAAACTAGGTCACTAGGTCAAATTGAAGAAAAAGTTTTTTAACACTCTCAAAGTTACATTTTTTGCCCAATCGTCATGAAACTTGGTCAGAACATTTTTCCCAATGATATCTCGACCGAGTTTGAATCTGGGTCATGTGGGGTAAAAAACCAGGTCACCAGGTCAAATTGAAGAAAAAGCCTGTTGACACTCTAGAAGTCACATTTTTTGCCCAATCTAAATGAAACTTGGTCAGAACATTTTTCTTAATGGTATCTCGACCAAGTTTGAATTTGGGTCATGTGGGGTCAAAAACTAGGACACTAGGTCAAATTGAAGAAAAAGATTGTTAACACTCTAGAAGTTACATGATTTTCCCAATCGTCATGAAACTTGGTCAGAACATTTGTCCCAATGGTATCTTGGCCGAGTTCGAATCTGGGTCATGTGGGGTCAAAAACTAGGTCACTAGGTAAAATTGAAAAAAAGCTTGAATTTCAATATGTACTTCAAAATTTGAATGTGTTGTCACTTAAGTTTTTAAAACCATGAAGATTAAGGCAGCATTTCCATCAGTCCATATCAGTATATTCATATCCATATAAAAATTTAACATGGAAAAATGTTCGACTAATGAAACTCCGGTGAGTGACCCAGGGCAATTTTGCCCTCTTGTTGTCTCAAAACTGTGAAAACAAAATGTTTGCAGTTTATAAAATTAGCAACATGAATAAAATGTTTAAATGATATTTTTTTAGCTCACTTGAGCACAAAGTGCTGATTGTGAGCTGTTGTGATCGCCCGTTGTCCGTCGTGCGTGCGTGCGTCGTCTACTTTTCATTCAAACAACATCTCCTCCTAAACTACTTAACAGATTTTAGCCAAACTTCACAGGAATGATCATCTTTTAAAGTTGTTTAAATCGTTACGGTCCACTGCATATGTGATCAGCAGCGCTAAAAATAGATTAAAAAAGTGTAAACTTTAAAAATCTCTGAAACCACAGGGCCCAGAGGTTTCATATCTGGAATGTAACATCCTATAGTGGTCCTCTACAAAGATTGTTCAAACTGTGCCCCTGGGGTCAAAGCTGGCCACGCCCAGAGGTTCATATGGTTAATATAGAATATATAGCAAAATGACTTTAAAAATCTTCTCTCCTGAAACCACAAGGCCCAGAGGTTTCATATCTGGTATGTAACATCCTTTATTGGTCCTTTACATAGTTTGTTCAAATTATGCCCCTGGGGTCAAAACGGGCCTGTCTCAGGGGTCGCACGGTTTATATAGAATATATAGCACAATGACGTAAAAAATCTTCTTTCCTGAAACCACAAGGCCCAGAGGTTTCATATTTGGTATGTAACATCCTATAGTGGTCCTCTACAAAGATTGTTCAAACTATGACCCTGGGGTCAAAACTGGCCACGCCCTGGGGGTCATATGGTTTATATAGAATATATAGCAAAATGACTTTAAAAATCTCCTCTGAAACCACAAGGCCCAGAGGTTTCATATTTGGTATGTAACATCCTTTAGTGGGCCTTTACAATTTTTGTTCTAATTATTCCCCTGGGATCAAAACGGGCTATGCCCCAGGGGTCACATGGTTTATATAGAATGTATAGCAAAATGACTTTAAAAATCTTCTCTGAAACCACAAGACCAAGAGGTTTCATATTTGGTATGTAACATTCTTTAGTGGTCCTTTACAAAGTTTGTTCAAATTATGCCCCTGGGATTAAAACGGGCCATGCTTCGGGGTCACATGGTTTATATAGAATATATAGCAAAATGACTTTAAAAATCTTTCCCTCTGAAACCACAAGGCTCAGAGGTTTCATATTTGGTATGTAACATCCTATAGTGGTCCTCTACAAAGATTGTTCAAACTATGACCCTGGGGTCAAAATTGGCCATGCTCCAGGGGTCATATGGTATATAGAGAATATATAGCAAAATGACTTTTAAAAATCTCCTCTGAAACGGCAAGGCCCACAGCTTTCCTATATTTGGTACGTAACATTCCATAGTGGTCCTCTCCAAAGATTGTTGAAATTATGCCTCTGGGGTCAAATCTGGCCACACCCCAAGGGGCCACATGCTTTATATAGACTTAAATAGCAAAAGTTACTTTAAAAATCTTTATGTGAAACCGCAAGGCCCAGGGATTTGTTCAAGATTGTTCATATTATGCCCCTGGGATAAAAATAAGCCACGCCTCGGGGATGCAAATTCCAATTGGGTTACAAGGTCTCAGGTGAGCATCCTAGGGCCCTCTATTTCTTTTCATTTCTTTAATTATTATCTCATCTTTTAAATTATAATAATTATTTTTGTAAATCCCATCTATCATGGGATTTGAGCAAATTTTGCTTTTATGATTTTCATTAATCGGTCCTTTAGATTTGTTTTTTTCGAAGAAAGTATGTACAGAAGAGCACACTGACACACCGAAGTTAGACCCGACGTCACCAAGAACACCGTCAAGGCAGCGTAAAACGATCGCAGCAGATGAATGGAACAATCATGCCCATGCTTATCACACCCGATGGTAATTTTGTGCAGACATTTCCATTGTGAAACATTAAAACTTGAAATATGGAATTATTATGTTGGTTTTATAAATAAAACACGTTACCTACTTATCTCTAAAATACATTTTCTCATTGCAGGCAATGGTATGTTGTGATTCCTGTGCACGAAACACCAGCGACGACCAAAGAATTCAAGGCAGTGTGGGTGGACATCCCATGCACGTCCATCCGGAAAATTTCCTGCACCAAACAGGCTGAATTTGACTTGCACATCAAGGCCACTGTCTTCGAAACCACGTCCGCTGCAACAGCTGGAGGGGTGAAGACTGGGTTCGAGATCCAACGAGATGCAATGAAGGCTTCAATGGAACTCGTCTACTTCCTGTGCAAGGAAGAGTTGCCCCATCATACGAAGTACAAGCCACTGCTAGAGCTTGCGAGGGCCTGGGTGTCAACCTCCTATCACAGCTAGACATGGGTGGCAACGCCAACTACACGTCGAACCGGCACATACATGATGTCCTGACGCTGAGTGAAGTCATCTGGCAGCAATTGCGTGACCAGGTAGACTCATCACCATGGTTCAGCATCATGATTGATGAAACTACGGACATTTCAACAACAAGCCAGATGATCAACTACATCCGGTATCTGTATGAGGGCCACAACAAGACAGTCTTCGCCGGTCTCCGCGGTCTTAGTGATGGGAAGGCTGATACGATATTGGCAGAGGTCAACACTTTCCTGATGGAGAATCAGCTTACGTACGACCATCTCATCGTAGAGCAGCTCTACAGATTCTACAGCAAGAGTGCTACCAGGACATCCACACTCAAGGAAGTACAAAAGGTCCTGGACGAGCCGGCGATCCGTCTGGTTGAGGCCAAGGATGTTTGATGGTTATCACTCGAGGGCGCAGTACATGTCATCCAAGTCTGTCTGCGATCCATCATCACAAGTCTGAGGAAAGAGGCGGAGGACAGATGTGACGCAGTCGCACATTGCCTTGCCTGCTTCTTGCAGACATAAGACTTTGTTACCACGCTGATAATGATGTGTGACGTGCTACCACACCTCAAAAACCTACAGACACACGACGGAATGTACAGTCAACACGCTGGTGAATGGCTGCATCCCGATAGTCCAATGCTGAAGAACTACCATGGAGATCACACTAGAAATCTACCAGCACTGACGGCAGACCTATCCTCTACAGATGAGTTCAGCTTCACTACACTGAGTGACGAGCAGATTTCCAAATTCAAGCATAAGGTTATTGAATTAAGCTTTGATAAATTATTAATTTTAGTTCTCCTGCCCCGGCAGCTGTAGTTTTACTTAATAACTTTGTATATTTCTACTAGATTCTGAAAATAAACACATGAATACGGAAAGAACATCTTAAAGAATCAAATTCGTAAAGTAGTTTTATTCAAATCTTTTATTCAATTTCAGGTGTACGATTTGTTCCTGGACTCGGTGATCGCCAACCTTGAGAAGTGCTCCCCCAACATCGCAGAACTGTAGGCGTTCAGCATCTTCCTCCCGGAGGCGTGGCCAGAGGATGAAGCCCTGATGCTGGAGTACAGTCAGCAGCAGATGGCCGTTCTCGTTGATCGGTACCGGGGGTCTCTCCAACGCCCAGACGCAGTGTGGGAACAGTATACACTGCTAAAAAATGCCGTGATCCTGGACGAGACCCTCTGGAAGCTGACCCTGACTGGCATCCTCCAATGGGTTGTGGGGCCATTCTGCACCGGTATGCAGGACCTGGCAGTTATCGCAGCTGTGGGACTACTCATCCCAGTGTCAACTGCTGACTGCGAGCGAGGGGTTCTCGACCCTGAACAGGGTAGACGTCGCAGCGTAGTTGTCTAAATACGAGACCCTCGCAGCATCGACTCATCATATCTATGGAAGGAGAGACGACAGAGCAGTTCCCTATTGATGTGGCCGTGTAGCAGTGGGCCAAGTGTAAAAACCGTTGTCCGGATGTTTGAGATCATTGAAATTTGAACCGTATCAGTATTTAGGTAACGATTATATATGAAACATTGCATTTATGTATGAACGTATTTAGACCATTAAATACTAGGAATCAAGTGTTCATTGTTTTTGTTTATATTTTGTTTTGCCATATATTAGTGTACATACCTTTAAAGTATACGCCACATTGCACCAGTAACGTTACTCAAACATAAAATTGTCTAACAACGTAGGGAGGGGACACCCCTCCCAAGCCCATCGCGTCATGGCCCGACATCCCTTAAAATATTGGGTGAAACCCTGCCTATAAACAATGCTTCAGGATGTTACTTATATGTTTTCAGTATTTATTCATTTTTACAAGGTTCAACTTGACCATTTACCAACTAAAAAAAAAAAAAAAATACAATAATACATACCTACCCAAATTTTGGGGGGCATGTAACCTGAAACAAACTTAATTTTTTTTTACGCCTTATGGTAGTTTATAAGAGGGTTTGTGTAGTACCAAACTATGTTCCTGAATTCTTCATCGTCCTCCTCATCATCTTCCTCCACCTGTCTTTCCTCCGCTTCTCTTTCACCTTCGTCTACTCTCCTCTCCTCCACTGTTGAAAGAAAAGACTTGTAAATCATGACTGTATACCATATAGCTTCACACCATATTCTTTGAAGAATGATTGTACCATTTATACATAGATACAGTGACTATTATTACGTAAAACCATTCATTTATTTTAATGAGGTTAGTATATTTTAATCTTATATTATAATAAATGTTGACAATTACTCATTCAGAAAAAAATTGAAAACTAAACTAATACTTTGCTGCACAGCAAAACAAAGGCATACATTCCTTCTTTAATGTAATTCATGACTGTATACCATATTACTTGAAACCGCATCTGTTATTGTAAATCATAGATGTATATACCATAGTACTTCAAACAGCAAACCGTATTGTGCCTATTTATCCCCCTCTCCCTGATAAACGCCCCCCTCCATTTTTGACGTTATGTAAAATAAATGTCTTACCTGAATATGATATTTGTTTAAGCAAAATTTGAGAGGAAAGAAATCGAAACAATTTGCAGCTGTTGTTTGTTAATGTCCATTGATGTTATTTTACCCAATTTTTTCCATGTTTTTATTGTTGTTTTTCTGGAATATTGTACTAAATTTACTTCTATAAAATCATAACCAATGTAACTTCAGATACGTATACGTAACTACCTTTTTCGCCAAACACATATTAATCCAAATTTAATTTAAATATTCATGTTAATATTCAATAAGTTTTATGCTGTAACACAGTCTCCTTTTTCATTCCAGTATATGTATATTTCATCCTTCCTATTTAAATCTCAAATTAAGCCAGTCAACAAAACAACTGTCTGATTTTTTCACATCTTTTTGACGTGTCCCCTAGAACGCTAATTCATTAATGCTCTATTGCCAGTGCTGGCATTGTTCAGGTACAGGAGTATTGATGGATGCGTTTTCACTGACCAGGTGCTAATCGTGTGTTACATGTTCACTGCTACAAACCGCTAGAGAATGGCGCTAGCTCGGCTGACAGAGCAAAGACCTTTGAAGTCAAACTGACACCTTTGCTATGTCTATTGCTTACCAACTTGCAGATTTAGAAGCCTGGCTAATTGATGATGTCACGCTTTCGCTCCTTGTAAGTTGTAACAGGTGTTGCTTAGTATAAATGACAGTGTTTTTAACGGATTTTATTGTTTGCTCAAATTGGAAATGTGATTGCAAGGTAATAAGAATGCTATGTTTTGTTAATTAAAAATATGAATTCAATACGAAATAAATATAACTAAAAAATTAAAAACAAAACAAAAACATCTTTACAGCATAATTTTCAGGTAAAAAAGTGTGCTTTCTACACGATTTTTTACGGTGTTTAAAGCCTCAAATATCGTTTTAAACTTATGATACATGAAGTGTATTTTCTTAATACATATACATGCTCAAAGCTTTTACAATTGACATTCTAAATTAATGACACCTTAATTACGCCCCCCTTTTGAAAAATGTAACGCCCCCGGGGGCGATAAATAGGCACAATACGGTATATTATTGTAAATCATGAATGTATACCGTATTGCTTCTAACTGCATCTATTGTTGTAAATCATGAATGTATACCATATTGCTCCTACCTGCATCTATTATTGTAAATCATGAATGTATACCATATTGCCTCTAACTGCATCTATTATTGTAAGTCATGAATGTATACCATATTGCTTCTAACTGCATCCATTATTGTAAATCATGAATGTATACCATATTGCCTCTAACTGCATCTATTATTGTAAATCATGAATGTATACCATATTGCTTCTAACTGCATCTATTATTGTAAATCATGAATGCATACCATATTAGTTCAAACTGTATCTATTAATGTAAATCATGAATGTATACCATATTGCTTCAAATAAATTGATGTAAATCATGAATGTATACCATATTATTTCAAACTGCATCTATGTGTCTGTATACTGTGGAATCACTTGAAGTAACGGGGTACAAATTTCATGCACTTGCGATCGCGGACATATTCGCGCTGTCTTTAATTCGCGCAACTACGATTTTGAATAAAAACAAAAACGATAATTGGTTTTTACACAAAATATGTATCAATTATGCAATAAAATGAAACACCATGCGGAACGCCAATGAAGGGTCCTATTGTGGCAGCTTGTTTGTTGCAATAAATACATATATTAGTACCGGATTCGGCTCTTAATTGGCAACAGTGGTTGCAGATTTAGGCGAGACAATAGATACAATATATCACGTTATGTCAAACTGATACTTTGTTAATAATTGTTGTTAATTAAGTGCCGATTGAAATACTTTTTTCGGCTCAACACTGCGGGCTCTAATTCTTTAGTCAAAAGATCAACTTGTAAAAGTAACATCTTCATGTTTCTTTTACTCATTGCATTACGAGTGTTCAAAATCATGCCTTTGCGTAACTGTGTTATAGAAATACAATTGTGTTGTTATGTGTTAAATATTTTTTATACAAAAGTAAAGATCTCAGCGTACTCTGTGCTACGTGTTTTTATGGCAATCAATTCACCAATGGTTTCCATGTGGATGACATGACGTTGTGCATGTCGGCATAACATTCGCAGGTTTTTTTAGTAGAACAAACGATTAAAATGAAATGCATGTGTAGTTTAATTGTAAAAATAGAATTTGTCTTTACATCACGTGAACAGTAATATTCGGAAAGGTGTTTTGGATTTCGAATAGATCATGTGCGAATTGAAATTAATTACAAGGAATAAAATTGGATCTCTATATTTTTATATATAGTGTATGACCGCATTTAAATGAACGAAAATGCACACAATTTAAAAGAAAAAAATCATTAATCAGAATTAAGCCGATAGAGAAAACATTCAAATCTTATTTATTAAAAACATTTGCATCGTTTTGACATATAAGCCTATCTGCGTATATTTACGAACGATAACCGACGTACATTTGAACAAACGTGTAAGCTCCCAAGGTGTTGCTGCACTAGGAAATCGGTAAATATAAAAATTAGACCACCGCCAAAATTAGTGATTCCACAGTACCATATTGCTTTAAACATATATTAATGTAAAAAATAGCTGTATATTAAGGACCTTAAGAATTAAAAAAAAATATACATAATAAAGGTTACTTTGGCGGCATCGGCGGCGGGGACCCCTTTAGTTTGTGCAAACAATAGTTTGAGAAGTTTTTGTGCAATCATTTTGAAACTTTAGGGAATTGTTAGTAGTTATAAAAGGAAAGTTAGTTTGGTTTTCGGAATAATTGCTCTTATCGTTTTTGAGTTGTGCCCCGTCAGGTGACACATCCAACTCACAGAGTTCTAGTTTAAGATAATTTTGGGCTCATTCACTGACTTTCCATTGCGTGTAATCTCAATATATGGATCAAATGAGGTAAGCAATGTTTGTTCTGTAGAGCTCAAATGTTTTTTCCAAATCTGAACAGCAATTGCAGATACATAAAGGCAACTAAATCATCGCTTTAAGATAACATCAGTCTATTCATTTAAAAACAGTGGTGATTAGCACAAGTCCCATGCTTTTCATGAATCACTGTACTTCTAACAGTGATGTCAATAGACGCTTCCGGAAAGTATCATTTGTATTTAAATTAATCTGCAATATGATCCTATCATTGCTCTTGGTTATCACATAATTAGTGGTTAAACTATTCCATACAAAAGAGCATAATGTTTGTGATATTCAGCATGTGGTGATGTTTGTAATTTTGGATGTATGGACATTTATTCTGTAACAAAAGCTGGGGAGGAGTTATTCGTGGCAAATCCCGGATTGGTCTATTGTCATTAACTGGTTTGGAGGGCCGTCTACGAAACCTGTTGTACATTTGAAGTTTGAAATATATAAATCATGCATGGGCACTAAATTTTGAGAAACTAGACATTAAATGTCTCTAAGTGTAGGAAAGACCCTCTCAGAGTGGCTGTATAATTATGAGTTTCATACTGACTAAACAAAAACTTCTCAAGATATTGTCTGCACAAACTAAAGGGGTCACCGCAACCAAAGTAACCCATATATGTAGCCTTTTGTCGACACTTAAACATGGTCCCCAGGTGACAGGGCCTTTTTCCGTGAGTACATTTTGAAAACCCTTGTCAGTAAACACTAGTTGGATTCCAAAAAGAATTAACAGACTTGTTCCCTGGTCGACCCTCTACCAAAATAGAGCCTCCAAAGAGAACTTCCATCAATGATGGGGGGGCATAAAGAGTTTACTCTGTCCATTGGTAAAAAAACTTATGTACGTTTGTACGTGTATGTTTGGATTCCTGTCTGGACAATAACTTTGTCCAACATTAGAGGCTTTTCACATATAACTTGGCAGAAATGTTAAGCACAATAAGACTGTGTGTCGCGCCCAGGAACCCGGTCCCTAGGTTCAAGGTCAAGGTCACACTTAAAGGTCAAATATAAGAATTTAAGCCTTCTATCCCTGTCTGGAGCATAATTTTGTCCAGCACGGAAGGAATTTCAAATAACTAGGCACAGGTGTTAAGCATTGTAAGACGGTGTGTTGTGCACAAAAACCAGGTCCAAGGTCAAAGGTCAAATATAAGAAATCTATCCTTACCACTCTATACGAAGCATAACTTTGTCCAGCATGGTTGGATTTTTGAAACTGATAAGCATGATGAGACAGAGTGTTGCGCGCAAGAACCAGGTCTCTAGATCCAAGGTCAAGGTCAAATTTTAAGGTCAAAGGTCAAATATAGGAAATCAATCCTTAACACTTTGTCCAGAGCATAACTATGTCCAGCATAGATGGATTTTCAAATAACTTGGCAGAAGTCATAATCATGATGAGACGGAGTGTCGCACGCAAAATAAAGGGTAGCTTTCTAGGTCTAAGGTCAAGGTCACAATTCAAGGTAAAAGGTCAAACATAAGAAATATATCCTTACCACTTTGTCCAGAGCATATTTTTGTCCAGCATGCATGGAATTTTAAATAACTTTGCATAAGTGATAAGTTCCAAGGTCAAAATTCAAGGTCAAATGTCAAATATAGGAAATTAATCCTAAACACTTTACTCCAGAGCATAACTTAGTCCAGCATGGATAGTTACTTGGTAGGAGTGATAAGCATAATGAGAAACAGTGGCGCCCCCAAGAATCAGGTTCTTTGGTCCAAGGTCAAGGTCACAATTCATGGTCAAAGGTCAAATATAAAAAATAAATCCTAAACAATTCGTCCGGAGCATATCTTCGTCCAGCATGGATGGATTTTTAAATAACCTTGCAGAAGTAATAAGTACGGTGAGTTCTAGTGTCGTGCGCAAGAGTCCCTAGGTCCTAGTCCTTTAATGAAACTAAATACATAGATACGTTATATCGAAATCTCGCTCGGGATCCCATATGGGGTGGGTGGGTTTAATGTCAAGGTCCATGTTAATAAAAATAAGAAGAACAGTTTCTGCTCAATTACCTGAACATGCATTGAGATATTTTAATGAAACTTAATATATAGATACCTTATATCAAGACTTTGCTTGGGATTGCATATGAATGGGTGGGGTCAAGGTCACCATTACTAAACAGAATAACGTTTTCCGCTCAATAACTTGAGAACACATTGATATATTTTAATGAAACTTCATACATTGATACCTTATATTAAGACCTTATATTAAGACCTTGCTTGGGATTGCGTATAGGGTGGGTGGGGTCAAGGTAAAGGGCACCGTGACATAAATAAAAATAAAAAACGGTTTCCGCTCATTGGCTAAAAACACATCGAGATATTTTAGTGATACTTCGTACATAGATATCTTATATCTAGACCTGGCTTGGGATTGCATATGAGTTGGGTGGGGTCAAGTTCACCGTTACTAAATATAGACAAACAGTTTCTGCTCAATAGCTTGAGAAAACATTGAGATATTTTAATTACAATTCATATATAGATACCTTATATATAGACCTCGCTTGGGATTGCATATAGCTGGCGTCAAGGTCACCATTAGTAAAAATTTTATTTTTGTGCTGACTTCAATGCATTTAGTTTTAAAAATTTGGTTTTGGGGGAATTTCCATGTTTCTTGTTTATTTGTTGTCTTACTTATAGATTTAAGAATATATATGAAATAGTTTTGATACCTCAACTCACCACACAGAGAGAGGCTTTGGAGATTCTTTAGATGCACAAATACCATGACTCTGCCTTATTAGTTTTTGAATTGTTTTTCTTTAGTCGTTATATCTTTACCACATAAAAAGCTTTTTTGAAGGGCTTATCTCTGTGACAATGGTACTCTTGTTGGAAATAACTTTACAGAAATGTTCCTTGGGTGACCCTACATCAAAATACTTAAAATTTCAATATAAAAGATGGTCCCAAGGGGTTGGGGTCTTTTTCATTATATTGCAATATCGAAAACTTCAAAAATCTTTTTCTCCGAGACCACTTGTTGGATTTGAAAATAACCGAAATGTTCCTTGGGTGACTCTCTTCTTTAATTTATTATAATTTGTCAAAAAAACATGGCAACAAGGGGGCAGATTGGTTTTTATGCCTCCATCTGGCCAAGGTATTTACTTGAAACATGAAATACTTCTTTACTATTCTTTACTATCAATGTCTCCACCAGGGAAAGCGATCCCCATAATTCTGTTTTGTATTTTTACAGATTTATGCTCCATTTTATGCCCCCAAAGGAGGGCATATAGTAGTCGCTACTTCTGTCAACGGGTGGGTGCTTGTGTGTGGGTGAGTGGGTCTGTCCGTCCAGACTTTGTTACCGCTCTGTAACTTTTTAATGCCTGGGTGAATTTAAATATAACAGGTTTCCCAATGACTAGACGATGTGTCGCATAAAACTCCCATGCTCATCGGTCAAAGGTCAAGGTGGAAATTCAAGGTCAAAGGAAATTAATTGTTGTTTCCCTCCATAATTTCTAAACGCCTTAATTGATTTTATTATAACTTCCGATTTTTATTCCCTATGACAGACGATGTGTCGCATTCAACTCCCATGCTTGTCGGTCAAAGGTCAGGGGCACAATTAGAGGCAAAAGGTCATGGATTTTCGTTTCCGCTCCATAACTTCTAAATGCCTGGATGGATTTGAATATAACTTTTGATTGTTATTCCCTATGACCAGACGATGTGTAGAGTACAACGCCCAAGCACATCGGTCAAAAGTCTAGGTCACAATTTCAGTTCAAAGGTAATGAGTTTTCGTTTCCCCTCCATAACTTCTAAACACCTAAAGGATTTAAATATAACTTTAGATTATTATTCGTGATGACTGGACGATGTGTCGCGTGAAACACGCGTGCAACTCCATGCTTATGGGTCCAAGGTCAAGGTCTGAATACAACGGCAAAGGTCTAGGATTTTTCGTTTCCGCTCAGTTACTTCTTAACGCCTGGAGGGATTTTAATATATCTTCAGATTATTATTCCCCAGATTATTATCTGTTGCGTACAACTCCAATGATCGTGGGTCAAAGTCACAATTCAAGGTCATGTTAATTATTTTTGTTTCCACTTCATATGTTCTAAATGTCTGGAGGGATTTAAATGTTATTCAGATTATTATTCTCCATGACCAGACAATGTGTCGCATACAACTCCTATGCATGTCTGTCAAAGGTCAAGGTCATGATTCAAGGTCAAAGGTCAAGGATTTCTGTTTCTCCACCATAACTTCTAAACGTCTGGAAGGATTGAAATATTTAAGTTATTATTTCCAATGATCAGGCGATGTGTCGTTTACAATTCCCATGGTCCTCGGTCAAAGGTGAAGGACACAATTCAAAGTCAAATGTCATGAATTTGTGTTTACACTCCATAACTTCTATACACCTGAACGGATTTTAATATAACTGAAGATTATTATTCCCCATGACCAGACGATGTGTCGCATAAATCTTCCATGATTTTCAGTCAAAGGTCAAGGTCACCATTCAAGGTCAAAGGTCAATTATTTTTGTTTCCACTCCATGGCTTCTTAACTTCTGGAGGAATTTAAATATTACTTCAGATTATTGTTCTCCATGACCAAACAATGTGTCGCATACAACTTCCATTCTTGTCTGTCAAAGGCCAAGGTCGCAATTCAAGGTCAAAGGTCAAGGATTTCACAGGTTCTTTAATATATAATATATAATTTATTTACCCATGCATTTTTTTGCTCACCTGAGCTCAACATGCTCATGGTAAGCGTTTGTGTTCACCTTTTGTCCTTTGTCAGTCGTCCTTTGTTAGTTGTCTGTCATCATTTACCTTGTGAACATTCCAGAGGCCACATATATTGCCTTATCTTCATGAAACTTGCTCAGAACATTTGTCCTATGATATCACAAATATTTTCAGGTCAAATTGAAGGAAAAGCTTGTTAACACTCTTGGAGTCACATTTTTTGGCCCAATCATCATGAAACTTGCTCAGAACATTCATTCTTATGACATCTTTGCAGAGTTCAAAAATAGTTCTGCACCCTGAAAAACATGGCTGCCTGGGGGCGGAGCATTTTTCCTTATCTGGCTATATTGAAATTAAAAAAAAAATGACTACATTAAAGGCCATATTTATTCCCCAATCTTCATAAAACTTGCCCAGAATGTTAGATTGGACAAGTTCAAAACAAGGTCATGTGGGGTCAAAAACTAGGTAAGTAGGTCAAATTTTAGAAAAAGCTTGTGAACACCCTAGAAGTCATATTTTCTACCCAATCTTCCTAAAACTTGCTCGGAACATTTGTTATGCTCCCCGAAAATTTTTAGGGGCGCATAGAGTCGCCACTTTGTCCATCTGTCTGTCCGTCCCACTTTCTTGTCCGAAGTATTTCTCAGCAACTACTGGCGGAATTTCAACGAAACTTTATGGAAAGATTCATTACCAAGAGGAGGTGTGCATATTATCTGGACATTCCGCTTCAGTGACTTTTCCAAGAGTTTTGGGACTTTGAAGATTTCTAAAATCAGTATATAGTGCACATTTCTTGATTTTCTTGTCCAAGCTATTTCTCAGCAACTACTAGCCGAAAGTAAACAAAACTTTATTTGAAGCTTCATTTCTAAGAGAAGGTGTGCATACTACCAGGAAGTTCCACTTTATTAATTTTTCTTAGAGTTATATGACTTAAAAGTATATAGTGCACAATTCTTCACTTTCTTGTCCAGGCTATTTCTCAGCAACTACTTGCTGGAATTCAACAAAACTATGGGATATTTCATTACCAAGAGGATTTGTGCATACTACCAGGACATTACACTTAATGATTTTTCTCTGAGTTATTGGACTTTAAAGATTTCTGAAATCAGTATATAGTACACTAGTCTTAACTTTGTTGTTTGTGCTATTTCTCAGCAGCTACTTGCTGGAATTCAACAAAACTTGGAAGCTTCATTACCAAGAGTAGGTGTGCATACTACAAGGACCTTCTGCTTTCATGATTTATCTTAGAGTTATGGAACTTTGAAAATTTATAAAATAGTATATACAGCATAAATTGGCCTGATTTCAATAAACTTTTATGGGAAGCTTCATTACCAAGAGTAGGTGTGCATATTAGCAGTATGTGCTGCTTGAATGATTTTTCATGGAGTTATGGGATTTGAAAAATTTCTGATATATAGTATATAGTGCACAATTCTTGTCTGGGCTATTTGTCCGCAACTACTGGCCAGATTTCAATAAAATTTCATGGGAAGCTTCATTGCCAAGAGGAGGTGTGCATATAAGCAGGATGTATCACTTCAATGATTTTTCTTGGAGTTATGGGACTTTGAAAATTTCTGAAATATAGTATATAGTACATATTTCTATTGATTTATAGTTATTTTAAGATCTTTGCCCTTCTCATTGCATTTATATTGCTTGACAAAGAACATTGGGGAGCATCCATCAGTTTTGCTGATATCCCTGTTTCAATAATATATGGAATGAGCTCAATATTGGATCACATAGGGTCAAGTACTAGGTCACCAGGCCAATTTGAAGAAAAAACTTGTGAACACTTTAAACTGGGTTATGTGGGATCAAAAACTTGGTCATTAGGGCAAGTTGAAGAAAAAGCTTGTGAACACTATAAAAGCCACATTTTTAGCTCAATTGTCAGGAAACTTGCTCCGAACATTTGCTCCAATGATGTCTTAAAAAAGTTTGAAATTGGGTCATGTGGGGTTGAAAACTAGGTCACTATTGCAAATTGACAAAAAAGTTTGTGAACACTCTAGATGCCCCAATTTATACCCCAATCATCATTAAAATTGCTCAGAACATTGAATGTTTATGCCCCGGCATCTTTATACAGGAGGCATAACGTGATCGTCCTTCCATCCATCCTTCAGTCCGTCAATCTTTTGGTCCATCCATGACAAGGTTAAGTAGATTTTACCATTTTCGTCTAGCACCAACACCACATACTACAACACTTTGATACTTACACAGTTGTTGCTTATAACCATTCCTATCCACTCATATCACCCAACTTCACTTTGACCTTGACCTTGAACTAATTTGGACTTAAAATAATTCAAAAGTGCCATTACTACAACACTTAGATATTTACACAGTCGTTACTTATGACTGTTCCCAATCCACTCATATCGCCTAACTTCACTTTGACCTTGACCTAATTTGCACTTAGAATAATTTGTATGGGCTGTTTCTTGGTTAACTAGATTTTACCACTTCGCCTAGCAAAAACACCGCTTGCTACAACACTTGGATACTTACACAATTATTGCTTATGACCATCTCCAATCCACCCATATCACCCAACTTTACATAGACCTTGGCCTTGAACTAATTTGGACTTATAATAACTCAAAAGTGCCATTCCTTGGTTAACTAGATTTTACCGTTTTGTCTAGAACCAACACCGCTTACTACAACACTTGGATAATTACACTGTTTTTACTTATGACCTTTCCCAATCCACCCATATCACCCAACCCACTTTGACCTTGACCTAATTTGGACTAAGGAATTGGCTACCCAGCACTAACTGGGGGCATGTGTGTTTATCAAACACAGAATCTTGTTTCCCAATGATATTTCACATTAGTTCAAAACCCAATCTTGTGGAGTCATAAACTTATTATATCTTTTTGAATGAAAAACAAGTAATGGAATTAAAATTGCAAAAGCTGGGCCGGTGTGACGAGCGTTATACCACTGAGCCATTCACTGTCCTATCTTTACTGTAGAAAATACTGCTTTATTGAAAACCCTGCTTTAAATACTGTAACGAACAGGTAGTTTTTTCTTACGTATACCCAAAGCAGGCTATTAGAAAATTTTATCATGCAGATTGCTTTAGCACAATCAACTGCATCATCATCACAGATTTGAAAAAAAAAGAATGTGAGCAGTAATGTATATACCTTCCTCCACCTGTTGAATCCCGTTGTTTAGCTCTTGGAGGGTGACGTGAAGCTGAAATAAACAAACATATGCAAAATTAATATCTGAGCAATTGATACAAAAAACCAAGACCTTACACTATATGGAGAATGATGCAATTATTAAGTGGAATTATGTAAAACACATGTTTAACACAGCTATCATTAATGGTATAGTAAAGAGAAAAAATGGTTACGCAACCCTTCTGAATCATGTTTGTTCTTTCTCGATCTTCCTTCAAATAGTATTCCTCAGTATGAATATATGCCGTGTCACCCTAATTTCGATTGTGACGCATGCGCGTTAAATACATTCTGTTATCTCACCACTGAGTTTGATAAAACACAATTGCAATGTCCTGATTGCAAACAAAGTAATTAAAAGACCGATTTTTTTTGCTTTTTCATTTATATGTTAGGTTATTATACATGACCCTACTGATCTGTATCGTTTGGAAGCTTCTCATAATTTTGTGGGCACTGACTGGCCGGCCTACTTTGGTTGTGAAAGAGTGTTTACAGCATCAGTTTAGTTTCACTTTGTTTGTGCTGGACCCTGTGCTGATCAATGAACGAAAATCTTGGTGTAAACTTGTTTTTTATTTTTATTTTATCATTATAAATACATACTCCTTGTAATATTTTTTAAAAGGTAACAATATAGGCCTGACGAAATCTACACACTTGATCAATTTTCTTTGTGTAGGTTTAAATTTAGGCTTCATGAATCTATGAATATTCTATTGTGTTAGTTATTGTTCTTAAATTTTAAATAAATGATAAAATTGCATGCAGTGATTCATGGGTAGGAAGGAGTTCAAGTTAAAAGTTTGAAAATGTCAGTCAAATTAAGGGAAAGGGGATTGTTTATGTATTTTCTTACTGAAAATAGCAAAATTCCATTGAGAAATAAACACAAGGGAGATAATCATACATGTGCAATTATCCTTTGAAAACATTTATAAATATACGATTTTCATAGAACGAAATTTCATGAATTCAACTCCAAAGTAGTTGTGTATTTTATTGGTGATTTAAATGACCAAGTCACTTATTGGTTGACATATAATTTCCTTTTCAGATACTGCAAAAATATACAATTCACTTAACAGTTATAGTCATTTTGGAAAATGTTTTGGGATGCACGTGCAAAAATTCGATTAGTTTTAAACGGCCAAGTAATTTTGGTAACCCACAAAATTATGGTAATTAGGCATATATTATAAAGGAATATATTTTAGGATAGAGCTTTTCATGGTACTATTGTGCAATACAAGGCTCTCTTGCGATAAGGGTACTGGGTTGAGCTCATGATGAAGAATGTTTTGTGTTTGTACATTTGGGTGGAAATAATAACTTTCCTTAAAAATGTAATTGTAAATTTAAATTTGATATTTGGACTAAGCAATAGACTCAGGTAGGCAGTTTAGTCAATTATTACCCTCCTATTTACTTATGTTTGCATTTAACACTTTCAGGTAAAATAGTTAACTCATTTTGTTTTATTAGCTTACGTAGGCTTCATTCATTTTGCAAAGTTGGTGTATAACCATAAGATCTGACATGAAGTCCAGAATTATCTAGATGTGACAAGAAACACAGTAATCAGCCCTTGTGTGTAGAAAAAAAACGTTCATATGTTATCAACAACAGTGGCTTGTGCAGGCAATAAAGACTTCAATCTTATTTTCAATGTTAACCAAAGTTGGGTAGTTTGTGTATTACAATCAAATTTTAGTTGGGATTGGTAAAGGGCCAGATTGCCCCAGAAATGCTAGTGTTATTGTCCCTTATTCATGTAAAAAAATGCCCTTTTCTAAAATACAAACTCAATTTTAAGCCAGTCGTGACCGAATTTCAACACTATGTATGACCATAAGATCTCAGCAGAAGCAACAAATCGGTTAGATTGTGCCAGAATACAAATGCCAGAAGAGTTATTTCCCCCTTGTTTCCTTTTGTTTTTGCAAAAATGGACTTTATACAGAAAAGTTACTTTATTTTTCATATAATCTTGACCAAACCTCCACTGTTTGTGTATAACCATGCATATTGATGAAACACAACCCAAATAGTGGCTTGATCAAATGACAGACACCAGATTTATTGCTCCATGTTTGTGCAAGAAAATGCACAAATCCAAATATACTTCGTGCAGGATTGAGTCATGATCTGTAATTTTTTATCCAGTCTTGACTACTTGCAGGTGAGCATGCATTTACAGTAAAGAATGTTGAGGAAAATGACCTGAGAATCATGAGCAAAAAGCACTGCACCTTTACTGCCCAACTTGTATAGCCAATTGCACTTCTTGATGCATGAAATCAAACCAATTTTGTCCAATCAACATGAAACTTGCTCAGAAGACTTTTTCTAAAAATATCTTGGCCGAGTTCGAAAATAGTTCCGCTCCATTGAAAAACATGGCTGCAAGGGGGGGGGCTTTTTTCCTTATATGGCTATAGAAAAAGCTTGTGAACACTCTAGAAGTCACTTTTTTTTGCCTAATCAAAATGAAACTTTCTCAGAACCTTTATATCTCGGCCGAGTTCAAAGCTTGTTGACACTGTAGAAGTCACATTTTTTCCCCAATTTTCATGAAATTTAGTCAGAACATTTGTCCCAATGTTATCTCGGCCAAGTTTAAATCTCGGTCATGTGGGGTCAAAAACTCTTCATGAATCTTGGTCAGAACATTTGTCCCAATGATATCTCAGCAGAGTTTGAATCTGGGTCATGTTGGGTCAAAAACTAGGTTACTAGGTCAAATTGAAGAAAAAGCTTCAATTTCAATATGTACTTCAACATTTTGAATGTCTTTTGTCACTTTAAGTTTTTTCAACCATGATGATTAAGGCAGCATTTCCATCAGTCCATATCAGTATATCCATATCCTTATAAAAATCTAACACATGATAAATTGTTCAAATAATGAAACTCAGGTGAGCAACCAAGGGCCATTTGGCCTTCTTTTTCCAGAATATCATACAGCGTACCAAATGCTAATTGTGAATAGTCTGAATAAATCTGCATTGAACAGAATTCGGAAGTGAATAAAGCAATTGTTTGTAACAGTTTTACTTTGAGGATCAGTGTTTCGGGAATAGCCAGTATCCATCAAACCATAATTATGTTTACTATGTTGTCCATTATTTTCGTAAAGCCTTCAGCTTTCGCATGTATAGATAGCATTCCGTTTTGGACGTATAAGGGGATTTGGACTTTAAACTGCAAAAAAATCTACAACGCTCTGACCTACCCATGCACATGCGCAGTCGCAACGGAACTGAGACACCGAAAACATGTAAAAAATATTTGGCCTTGGGGGGTTCACACGTACATTTTATTGGGCTTGTCAATTTAAACTTTTCTTTTTTTTATACACCATGTTGGACATTTAAGATATTTAGTAATTAGGTAACTATTCATTATCTGAAGGTGAGTTTTCCTGTTGTTCTGACACCGTTACGGAGCAGCTGTTGAAGAAAAGTAAGTCCAAACCTTAATTGAAATCTTGTATGACTACCCTTAAAAAGAGTATTTAGAAACAAAGTAAGTCTTTGGACAAAACCATAATATTTTTGACATTACAAAGTTGTCCAGAAAGACATTTCGTCTTTGACGCATTTGCTTGGCATTTCATCTTCGGGTATTTTCGGAGCATGTGGTTAGCCACGTGGTACCAGAGGCCGATAATGAAGTTTAGGTACCATTTGAGCCATTGACGGTTGAATTTGATGCTAGAGATGTCTCTGACAATGAGGATTATAGTGATTTAAATCGTGGCTTTTCTGAAGCTTTGTTTCGTTTTAGTGACAGTCAGAATGACATAATAAGTGATGATGAAAGGATTTTTAACCAAATTGAAAGAACATGAAAAAGGAAAATCTGTTTCAGACTCTATAGCATTTATCAATGTGTCTTGTTATACAGATGTGCTCTTGAATAAGTAAAAATTCCAGAAAATTTGACAAGGCTACACCGTCGCTTGTGAACCAGGAGATATGGAGAATGTTTGACAAGAAAGTACATCCTAATGACAGACTTGTGGTCAATTTTCAGTCTTTAGTTTCTGCCGTATTGCACCTATCATTCAGTTGGCGGAGTTATTGAACGGCCATGTTTCTTCGGAGGCACTATCTATCTGATTCTCTGACTCTGTTTGGACAGATTCATTATCATTTATCATATATCTGTACAAAGAAGGTATCTTATCTGGCCATGTTTTTAAGAAGAAGTATGCCAGTCTGTCAGACTTTTATGCCCATTACAACTATATTGTTCAAGAATGATATTTCAAAGAAAAATAAAAAATTGTGATTTTCAAGTTTCACTGGGAAAAGATTATTAATCCCCCGCCGCGAAGCTGGAGAGGGGTTTTAGGAGTGCCCTTCGTCCGTCTGTTCGTAACATTTTCGTGTCCGCTCCATATCTCTTATACCCTTTGAAGAATTTTCATGAAACTTGGCTCAAACATTTAGGTAATTGAGACGATGTGCAGAAGGCATGAGTCAGTCACACCGGCTCAAGGTCAAGGTCACACTTGAAGGTAAAATATTCCAGCCTCCATTTCGTGTCTGCTCCATATCTCCTATGCCTTTTGAAGGATTTTCATGAAACTTGGCTCAAATGTTTAGGTCATTGAGACAATCAGCAGAAGGCATTGGCCTTTCACGCCAGCTCAAGGTCAAGGTCACACTTGAAGGTTAAATTTTTTGAGCCTCCATTTTCGTGTCCGTTTTTCGTGTTTGTCGTGTCCGCTCCATATCCCCTATACCCTTTGAAGGATTTTCATGAAACTTGGCTCAAATGTTTTGATCATTGAGACCATGTGCAGAAGGCATAAGCCAGTCACGCAAACTCAAGGTCAAGGTCACACTTGAAGGTTGAATGTTTGAGCCTGTATTTTCATGTCCGTTCTATATCTCCTGTGCCTTTTAAAGGATTTTCATGAAACTTGCCTCAAATGTTTATCACATTGAGGCAATGTACAGAAGGCATGAGGCAGTCACGCCACCTCAAGGACAAGGTCACACTTGAAGGTCAAATGTTTGAGCCTCCATTTTTGTGTCTGCTCCATATCTCCAATGCCCTTTGAAGGATTTTCATAAAACTTGGCTCAAATGTTTATCACATTGAGGCGATGTGCAGAAGGCAGTCTTGCCACTTCAAGGTCAAGGTCACACTTAAAGGTCAAATGTTTGAGCCACCATTTTCGTGTCAGCTCCATATCTTAATTTCTGAAACTGTACTTTCATATCTGGTCCAACTGTGCCAGATTAAGGTCAGTGTGATTACTTCAAAGTCACCTTTAAAATCTGATGAAGGATCACGGCGGGGGATATAGCTGTCCTTTGGACTGCCTTGGTACATATACATTGGGGGCCAGTGTGGAAATTACAATTACAGTTCTCGAGGCAGAGTAAGGTATCCTAGACATCCTTCGGGATCGTTCAGCTAGGTTGGCAGATATCAACCTTACCCACAGGGAGGTACTTCTGGGGATTACAGACACTATGGCAGGTCTAGGCCTCCTAGGAGAGCACCAAATGCAATCTTTACAGCCCTATATGATCAGGATTGAATAAAGTAAGTGTTATTGGTAATTTAAAAAATCATTAAAAAAATTTGAAACAAATTATGAATGATTCATGGATTTTAAATGCAGTTACTGGATATAAAATTGTTCTTGAAAATGAACCACATGCGAATGTCACTCCTAAAGAAATCGCATTTAAAGGTGAACGATGGGAGATAGCAAATAGTGAGGTTTGTGAATTACTAAATAAAGGTGCTATCGTTAAATCTTTACTTGAAACTGGTGAATTCATATCAAATTTATTTATTGTTCCAAGGTCGAATGGAGAATATAGACCAGTTATTAATTAAAAATATTTTAATCATTTGGTTGAATACAACCTTTTTAAGCAAGAGAGAGACCTTTTCTGTTGTTTTAGATCTTGTAAATAGGAATGTTTATTTTTCAAAAAAATATGTCTCATCGATGCTTATTTTTCGGTTCCTACACATGAAACGGACATTAAATATCTGAAATTTTTGTGGAATGGCAGACTATACAAATGTGTATGTTTTCCTTTTGTTTTATCAATTGCACAATATTTGTTTACAAAAATTCTCAAACCTGTTTTTGCGTGGTTAAGAATGTAAAACATTTGATGTTATTATATTTATGACCCCATTAATATGAACCATGTCAAACTGGCGTGTTTTTATAATACCAGTACATTGGTTGATACCTTGGTTGCATTAGATTTTGATTTAAACTGGCATAAATCTGTGTAACAACCTTGTCAGAGAATTACATTCTTTGGTTTGATTATTGATTCTGTCGAGTTTAAGGTTTACTTGGCTGATAAAAGAATGGAAAATATCATTTCTATGGCCAACATGTTGGTTTCTTTAGAGTGGATTGAGGTTAGACAATTCGCATATTTCAGTGGACTTGTCATTAACACATTTTTTGCAAATTTTGAAGTCTAGATGCACTACCCTACACTTGAAAGAGATATATTAGTAGGTCTCCAGGATTCTGTAGACTTTAGTATTAAATTGCAGTTGTCTGAGGCAAGCGTCAGGAAGTTATATTGGTGGATAAATAATGTTAACTGCAAAAAATGTGAAATTCATTAGACAAAACCCAGTTGATGTTCATTGCAAAACCTATGCCTCATTGGAAAGGGTTGCTTGTGTTGACCTAGTCACACACGTCCATGCTTATGGTTGGTGTACGCAAATGGAGTCAAGAAATAATATTTATTATTTGGGGCTTGTGTCTGTGTATTACTCATTACGGTCACTGATAGTAGTTTTTGCAGTAAGCACATTCATGAACAGTCAGATTATGTAGCAGCTGTTTCTTGTTTTAAATGATTTTGGGGGAATGACTTCTTTAGCTACATGTATGGATTCTCTTGCTAAAGTAATTTGGGATTGGTGTTTAGAAAGAGATATTATTTCGTCTGCAATCTATGTTCCAAGAGTTCAAAACAAAGCAGATTTTTAGTCTAGAAATTTCTTGGACTCTATTGAATGGGAACTGAAATGTGTAATTTTTCAGAGTTTGTGTAGACAATGTTTTTACCTTGATATTGATTTATTTGCCTCCAAGCTGGATAAACAAATGCCTATTGTTGTGTCCTTGTTTCCAGAACTGGGCGTTTACGCAATTAATGCTTTTAATTTCCCTTGGAGTGAATGAATTCCATGTGTATTTCTTCCATTTAATATGATTGGAAAGGTGGTAAACAAGATATTGATAGACATGGTGGAAAGGTGTTATTTATTTTTCATTAATATACTTCACAATCTTGGGTTCCTTTGAATTTTGAAATCATTTTATCCATTTCAATAAGGTTATCCAGGTACAAGGACCTATTGGCTCCATCGCACAACTATCAACTTCACCCTTTGGGTAGGCATCTGCACTTGATCGCGGGGGGGGGGGGGGTTGTATCAGGAAATCCCTTATCTTCCAGGGAATTTTGTGGCCAGTTTAACAGTTCATTTGCATACCTTAGTCAGTCAGAACCAAGAAGCAGTACCAATTCGCATGGTAGCACTTGTATACTTAGAATGGTATCCGGGGTAGTTATCCCTTTTAACACGACTGAAGCAGTGATACTTAGTTATTTGTATTATCTTTTTAGATTGAGAAAATCATATTCAGTGATTAACACACATAAAGGGATGCTGTTTCAAACTCTTCCCTTTTTTGGTAATCGTTGGGTAAGGATTGTATTTTAGTATCTAGGTTTATAAAAGGTGTTTTTCTGTGTCTACCTCCTTAACACAGGTATAGTTAGTTGTTCGCAGAACAACTAAAGATTTCGCAATTCCAAAATTGAACAGTCTAAGAACTATGATCCTAACAGCTTTAGGACAGTCAACTACGCGCAAGTAAAAAGTGCCGTTTTGAATTCCCTTCGTTTAATTGGTCAATGGCAATCATTACAATAATAAATTGAATTAGAACATGACATGTTGGGAAAACTTAAGTCAACAACTTTCAATGTAGGATCAAATATGTTTGTACTCGCGGAAGAATAATAAAATAGTACGTTATGCAACATCCTAAAACATTCATGAATGAGAGTTTTGGGTCACGAGGTGAGCGATTATTACGCTGTGGTGGTTGATTTTTTACGGAGCATTCCGGATATAGTCGGTGTATCACGATTGAGGTCGGATACACTAATCATATCAGAAGCTACAATAGGCAGAATTTTAAACGCGGAGAGTCGTAACATCAATAGCCTAGTGGATAGCTTGTCGAATTTGCATTCTGAAGGACCTGGGTTCGATCCCCGGCAATGGTTGAGAATTTTTCATATATTTTTTGACAGTTTTGCTACTCCAGATGCTTACTTAATTGAAAGGGAATACATGTTAAGACATTTCCAAAAGAAACCAACAATCTTTTGAAAGTAACTCCCTTCAAAGAACTTAAAACACTTGCTAAAACAGTTGAAAAGCTTGTAGCGCAGTCTTAGCATTCATATAATGTTTAATATATTTTTTAATATTCATCATCTTGTTTGTTTTTAAGGTTAATATTGAGTTTTGTTCAACTCCAGAGCATCTGTCTTCCTCAGAGAGTGTCCAGTTATGAAACTCATAATTGTCTTTTTCACTATAATTATACATGTATATCCAGATTATGTGTGTTAGTAATGAATATTTAATGTCAGAATGTCAAATAGGAATGTCATTAAATTAATATATGTTTGTAGCCCAAAGAAAGAGCATGCGATTGAAAATCTGACAAATAATTTGTCTCATTAGGTTTCTTGCCCGACATAGTTTTTTTTATTTTGAATGATTTTTTTGAAAGGCTTTAAATAAAGTGTACTCATACAGAGTTTTGAGCTGCTGAACGTGACTTTATCTAGTGTTTACACCGGATTACGTTTTAATTAGTGGCGTATGATTTACAATGGACTAAATTCATCAGCTACACATATTGAATTGAAACAATTCAAAACGGCATGATTGAGAAAAAACAACAACATAATTACACAATGACGATATATTTATTTCAAAATTTGATTGACATGTTTATGAGGCAATATTGTATTTAAACTTTCCATTTTGAATAGTATATATCGCTTAGGATTGATCAGTTCATATTTATAATATTGAACAAATGTTATAGTAAATACGTTAATGAATGTTTTCGTTCAAACATTTACAACCACTGAATTTAAGGTGACGTATATCATCCCTGTCTAATTGAACAGACTGTCTATGGTGTGCCCAGTGTTACGTAATAGTGAACAACTGCACTGCCTTCAGTCCTTTGATATTACATGGGATGTGTCTGTTGTGTTGAACTATTTGGAAATATTAGTGCCTATACAGGTTTTGTCCTTGAAGATGATGACTTTGAAAACTGTAGCTCTTCTGGCTTTGGCACCAAGAGCTCAGACCTTGGTATCTATAAATATTGATAATATGTTTATTAAACAACAGGGCGTTGGGTTTACTTCTTCAGTTATGTTGAAAAAGTCTCGATTAGGACATCCTTTTACGTTGAAAGTGGAGCATTTTCATGATGAGGCGCTGCGCACTCTACATACACTTCATGCCTATATTGATGCTACAGAATATGTAAGGAAGTTATGGTTTGTGCTTGTATAATATAAAACTTTCAAGCAAATGACTACGAGCACTGTTGCTAGATGGTTGAAGTCCATATTCGAATTTTCTGGTATTGACTCTGACCATTTTTAGGCACATTTACTCAGAGGTGCTCGACATCTGTAGCTTTTACGACATCTGTAGCTTTTACGAAGGATGTTCATTAAAGACTATTTTAGACACTGCAGATTGGAAGTCAGATAAAAACATTTAGACAGTTTTATTATAGATGTACTTTGAATAGTTCTAGCAATATGTCTTTCAGTAATGCTGTTCTGTCTGGTTAGGTCCTACGATGATATGTGACTAGAATTATTATTAGAAATTTAGTTTGGCTAAGTTCAATGGAAGTTTTGGTTTTGCTGCCTTGCAAAATGCTATCTATACATGTGAAAGCTGAAGGCTTTATGAAAATAATGTGCCAGCATCCAAGCTTTAGCACTGGATGAAGGTCATTATTGGAGTAAAGCCAGAGGGTGAGCATGTATAAACCCTCCTCTTG
The DNA here is from genome assembly GCA_027627225.1 of Congeria kusceri. Lineage (NCBI taxonomy): Eukaryota > Metazoa > Mollusca > Bivalvia > Myida > Dreissenidae > Congeria > Congeria kusceri. The sequence goes on from CM051035.1 coordinate 28,536,302, forward strand.
TTTATTGTGCATAATTATAATATGCTTTTATGGATTATATTTTATCCTTTTTTGATATTGTAGATGATTTAATTATTTCCCACCCTTTTGGTATTTATGGCAACAAAACCATGTTAAATATATGTATGTTTTCTGTGTGTTATTTCCGTTGTTACTGCGCATGTGAATGGGCCTGTTTCGCTTGTCGGGCCCGACATGCCTTCAAAGAAATTAGTCATTTGCCGACGTGTAAATAACGCCGACATGCTTTAATGTTCAAAGCGACAACCCTTAATCCCTTGATCTATTCCACCAATCTTAAATCACAAGGCCATACACGAACGCCGTTTTGATTGATAACGTCTAACTTCCAACAGTGTTATTGACGGCGATTTTTAGGGTGGAGTTTATACCTTACTAACAACTAAAAACGTGTTTGACAACAAATACAAACGTTGATGGGAGAAGTGAACAGGCATTTTAAAACATTTGAATATTATATTTAACGTTTCATTTTATCCCGGTAATTTCCTTATCCAACGCATAAATTGACAATCAAAATTATGGAAACGAATAATGTATATAGAGCCTCATTTTAAAACACAATTTAACGTCGTCAAATGTAATTTTGTTCTCATAAACACTGCAATTAAGCACGTGAGCAGTACACTCACTTTTTTCATGAGGCTTCCGTGACCTTGTGCATGGCAATTTTCGCGCGCTTTTGTAGAAAAACACTCTTTTTACATGGAGATACTGGCCCATATTTTATATCGATTTGGAACCGCATATTCAAGTATTTAAAAACGGCTTTTAATGTTAGCATGTAGTATAACTGATATTAAGTATTGATTTCTTTTGCATCCGAAAATAGTTAATGAAATACAAAACAGTTTTGAAAAAAATGAGCGGTCATGACATAATTTGAAGGCAGAAAAAGTTATGCTTGAATGCTTTTTTAACGAATCTGAATATATTATGTATGATTGAAAATTAATTCCATAAACAATGCAGCCTAAGCGATAAAGGGCGGTAGTTAAAGTGATACTGCCAATTTGATCGCCGCCGGGATTTCAAACGTCGTAGCTGATTTCGAAAGGTGGGGTCGCGCGATGCGGCCAATTGTGGGGAGTTGGATTGAGCAGTGCAGTCAATTTCGGTGAGGTGGGGACGATAGTTGAAGTCGATTTCAGGGAGCTAGGATCAGCCGGTACGGCCGATTTTGAAGAGGTGGGGGTCAAACGGAGCGGCCGATTCAGGGTGTGGGGGGCTAAGGGGTCGGATTTGAACGATCTCGGGAGGGGGTCAAGCCAATTTTTGTCGCGGTTGGTGGTGTCCGGGATGCCGACATACCTTCAGGAAATCCTGCGGGAAACCCTGATAGTAGATTTTTTTGCTGTTTAAAGTGCGGATCCCCTCATACATCCAGAACGGAATGCTATCTATACATGCTCAGCCTGCGGCTTTACTCCAATAATGACCTTCATCCAGCGCTCAGAGTGTGTTTTATAAAATAGAAAAAAATCCAAAAATAAACCCTTTCTAATCTGGAAGGATTTCACTCGTGGTCATAGGTTACTGTTACGTGCAAAGGGGAAGTCTGTTACAAGGAGTATGATTCGTACTATATTGACAATTAAATTAGGGGTGTCACAATATTAGAAATCCATATCGCAATATATTGTGATATTTTTCAATTTATTATGATTTTTATTGCGATATATTGCGACCGTTGTATTTGTGTTTTTAATCAACTAGACTGATAAAATCACTATGGACAGCGCAATATTTTATGGGATGGTTTTTTAACTTTGTATTAACATCGATGTTGGTGAAAGGCGCAACAATAGCAACATATAAACAGCAGATAGAAAAGCAAAACAATTATGACCAACACTCTCAAACCGTCTGTCATTGCTGTTCACTGTATTTATTATAATACATTCAGAGTGATTTTTGTACATGTACAGGTATACTATTCATAATGTATATTTGTTTTGTGCATAAACTATGTATGTATTGCTCTCTTTATTTTACCTGGAAACAGTATCACTGTTAATGTATTTTTAAGCATAAACTTTTAAGAGAACACATGTATACCAAACATAAATAGAATATTATTGGTCACCAGTACAGTCTACATATAATGGTCTGGCTTTTCACCTTCACTCCTACAAAACTATCAACTTTACCAAATGATACTGGCTTTCAAGTGTTTATTACTGACTTAATGCACTTTTTAATTCAGTCAAAAGTTGTGTAATCAACGTAATAATAACAAGAAAAACGAGCTGTCAGAGGGCAGCGCGCTCAACTGTTCGAAGTATTTCAGTTGGTACATATTTTGGATAGTGAAAGGGTATAAATTTGTTAAAATACAATATTTTTAATGAAGCCTTGTATAGTTTATAAATTTTTGGAACAAAAACTTTAACCCAAAGATATGTAAAAAGTGGGCTAACTCAGTCAAAATACAAAACAGAGTTATGGATAATGTTGCCCCTGATACTAGAGTTGATGACAAAGGTTAGTTCCAAGTTTCAAGTGAATAACTCATGGAGTTTTGAAATAACACAACTTTTGAATATAAACTCGAACTAGAAAATCTATTCCAAGTTTCAAGTGAATAACTCATGTAGTTTTGAAATAACACAACTTTTGAATATAAACTCTAACCAGAAAATCTATGTGAAAAAGGGGTAAAACTCTGTCAAAATACAAAACATAGTTATGGGTAATGTTGCCGCCGATACTAGAGTTGATGACGAAGGTTAGTTCCAAGTTTCAAGTGAATAACTCATGTAGTTTTGAAGTTACAAAACTTTTGAATATAAACTTTAAACAGAAAATCAAAGTGAAAAGGGGGCATAACTCTGTTAAAATACAAAATAGAGTTGTGATGTTGCCCCTGGTACTAAAGTTTCAAGTGAATAAATTATGTAGTTTTGAAGTTACACAACTTTTGAATATAAACTTTAAACAGAACATCTATGTGAAAAAGGGACATAACTCTATGAAAATACAAAATAGAGTTACGGGGAAAGTTCACCCTGATACTGGAGTTGATGACAAAGGTATATGAAGTTTCAATGATTAGCTTTTATAGTATTGAAGTTACAAAACTTTTGAATATTATCTTGAACCAGAAAATCTATGTGAAAAGTGGCATAACTCTGTCAAATACAAAACAGAGTTATGGGGAATGTTGCCCTTGATACTGGAGTTGATGACAAAGGTTAGTTCCAAGTTTCAAGTGAATAACTTACCGTATGTAGTTTTGAAGTTACAAAACTTTTGAATATAAATTTTAACCAGAAAATCTAAGTAAAAAAGAGGCATAAATCTGTCAAAATACAAAACGAGAGTTATGGGGATGTTGCCTCTGACACTGGAGTTGCTGACAAAGGTTATTTCCAAGTTTCAAGCGAATAACTTATGTAGTTTAGAAGTTACTCAACTTTTTAATGTAAACTTTAACCAGAAAATATATGTGAAAAAAGAGAATAACTCTGTCAAAATACAAAACAGAGTTATACGGAATGTTGCCCTTGATACTGGAGTTGATGACAAAGGTTAGTTCCAATTTTCAAGTGAATAACTTATGTAGTTTTGAAGTTACAAAACTTTTGAATATAAACTTTAACCAGAACATCTAAGTGAAAAAGGGGCATAACTCTGTCAAAATACAAAACAGTTATGGGGAATGTTGCCCCTGACGCTGGAGTTGATGACAAAGGTATATTCCAAGTTTCAAGTGAATAACTTGTGTAGTTTTGAAGTTTTGAAGACTTTTGAATAAAACTTTAACCATATTCAGACGCAGACGCCGACGCCGGGGGTAGTAGGAAAGCTCACCTATTCTTCGAATAGTCTAGCTAAAAATAAGAACTGTAAAAGGTAAGGATGGGACCAAATACTGAAATCAATATTTGTTATAGGTATTCGTATATATTCGAATATTTGTTTTGTAAATAATACTATATACGTCACTCTGTCCGAATATATACCTATCCGAAATATGTATACTACGTGTTCGTAGTTGTTTTACCTTGTTTCAGTGGTAAATAAAATAAAATAAGTCTTGTTCTGGTAATGAGCGATATAACTTAGTGAGTGTTAGGCTAATATAAAGAAATGTAATATATTGTTAAATGTATTGTTAATTAATTTTTAATCGTTCCGTACACAAATTTCTTATTACATAGATTACACGCAACCTGGTTGTTGTCTAATGACAGCGTAAAGTACTTCCAAGCACATGATGGCGGCATTGTTTATTAATCAAGACTCTTGTATAATATACGTTGTTGATAAAGGAGAATAATTTACAAGTGAAATATATTAAGATTGACCAGATCATGCTAATTTTGTTAAAGAAATTGATTGGCTGATAATGGATTCATTTTGATTGGTTTACTTAGAGAGTAACTGTAATTTACTGTAAACAAGTTAACCGTATAGATGTCACTTAAGGACAATAAACAACAATATACACCTTGTGCAAACTGTGAAACCGTTATCACAACATGGCCCAGTTTTGTTTATTTGTGATACAATGCGCCATATTCGAACCTCCTGCAAACCATTAATTCGCGGCCCTTGTAAAGACGTTAATTGGCATGTTTGGCATATGTTGTAAAAACGTTACACTGCCCCCGCCCACCTGCTAGGCAGGAAATACGACTGGAATTCATGTTAACTTTGCAATCAAACTGGAAAAAAAACATGATTTTTTAAAACAAATTTTGTTCTTTAAATAAATTTGAAAATCGAATAGTCATATTCGTTTTTTATATTCAAATATTATCAGATATTTGATTATTTGGTCCCATCCCTAGTAAAAAGACCAAATAAATAATGCAATATATCGGTATGGGCATTCTTATTGCCATATTTTATTGCAAAATCAAATATTGCAATAAACCAATATTGTGAGACCCCTAATTTAAATATTTAATTTAATTATTTTGTGGTACAATTGCTTCAGTGATTTTCATGTAAGAGACTTTAAAACGATGCATGCATACAGCTGACATACTTACATCTCTTGCTGTGTTCAGGTGTTCTTCCCTGATGACACAACCTCTTTGAATTTTCCTAGAAAATAAAATAATAGCAAGGCTTGACACCATTATATGTCACCCAAGCATATGCTTGTCAGAGGAAGGCAATGTCAGAAAAAGAGTACAATACATGCTCAGGACAAATATCTTGACCTCTTAGTGTGAGCATGACCTCTAACTTAAAGGCCTGGTTCTTGCTCCTGACATCTTATAATGATGATCATTCCTATTTGTAATTAATTAGGAAATTCCTCCATGTCAGAAAAAAAATGCTCCTTACCAGACAAATATTTGACTTTTGAACTTGAATTGTGACCTAACGTTTGAAAGACAAGCATGTGTGATGTACATGAAACACCATCTGGTAATTGGGAATACACATCTGAAGATATATTAAAATCTTGCCAGTCATTTATAATTTATTGAGCAGAAACAAAAATCCTTGACATATGTGACCTTAACCTTTGACGGACAAGCATGGGTGTTGTACGCGACACATTGTCTGGTCATTGGGAATCATAATCTGAAGTAATATTGAAAGAAGTGATGGAGCAGAAACAAAATCCTTGACATTTGACCTTGAATTGTGACCTTGACCTTTGACAGACATGCATGGAAGTTGTATGTGACACATTGTCTGGTCATGGGGGATAATGTTCTGAAGTTATATTGAAATCCTTCCAGCCATTTAAAGTTACTGAGTGGAAACAAATCCAGACAGACGGACAAAAACCCACACATAAATATGTACAAACAGATCGACTACTACTGTGGAATCACTTGAATTGATAGATACAAATTTCGCACACCTGTAATCGTGGAAAGTATGTCTGCAATTGTTTTCCGTAACCCCTACGTCAAATTTTCATGAACTTTTCAAGATTGATCAGTACCAATCAAGTTGTGCATATAGTCAGCATGTCTTGGTCGGTAAAATTTGAGCAGAGTTATGACCCTTTACAGTTTTTTACATAACAGAACTTGTCTGTGCTTGTTCTCTGTAACCACTGGTTGGATTTTGACGAAACTTGACAGGATTGATAAGTACCATGTCTTGTTGTGCATATCTTTGGTATGTTGTGGTCGGCAGATTTTGGGTGGAGCTGTGGCCCTTTAAAGTTTTTCACCTGAGAGACCTTGTCTGCCCTTGTTCTCCATAACCCCCGGCTGGATTTGGATGGAACTTCACAGGATTGATCAGTACTAAGTTTAGTTGTGCATGTCTTTGGCATGTCTTGGTCAGCAGATTTTTGGTGGAGTTATGGCCCTTTTGTAGTTTTTCTAATAACCAGGGCTTTTTTTTCAGAGGCTGGCCAGAGGCCCTATGCGGCAAACATTTTTGGTTGGTTAGATGTTATACTGACGTTGGTTATTTTGACGTCAGAATCCGATGTAGGTCCAATGTCCAGGTCAAACCGAAATCTAACCATTAGCTAACATAATTCCAACCATTCTTAACAACAATCCAACAATATTAAGCATGGTCATTTTTCATGTGCTCAGTGTAATTAAGGTAGTAGAACTCTAATGGGCAGTATTTCAAACCTTATTTTAAATATTAATTCCATTTTCTGTATTACATCACTGATCTTATAACAAATTTTAAGGGTGGCTTTCCATGCAAAATTTTTTTTTTTTTTAAATGTTCAATACAACCTCTTCTTCCATTTTTGTGTCGCCTGACTAGGTGACATAATAGGGGTTACTTATCTCGGTGGCTGCAGCCGCGGCGGCCCCTTTTGCTTGTCCGGACCATATCTCTTAGACTATTAAAGCCATCAACATGAAACTTCATAGGGAGATAGATCTCATTGTGGGGGAGTGCAGTGCACATGAACAGTTACTCTGCACCTCATACTTTTGGAGTTATTGCCCTTTGGTTTTTTTCATACTTAATTTTTGTCCGAAGCATAACTCTAAGACTATGAAAGCTATCAACGTGAAACTTCATAGGTAGATAGATCTCATTGAGGAGAAGTGCAGTGCACAAGAACAGTTACTCTACACCCAATACTTCCAGAGTTATTGCCCTTTGTAAATTTTCATACTTATGTTTGTGTCGCATTTTTTGTTTTAATAAGTCTTTTCTTTGCAATTAGCAAGAGTGCAGTGCTTTTGAAGATTTCAATTAATCTCTTAAAAAACATTTCAGCATTAACCTTAAGTGCTTCTTCATTTGGATTGACGTAAGCTATCCGGCGTCAGGCGACACATCCGACTCGTGGAGTTCTAGTTTCATTAAAGTTCAATTACCCCTATTGATGACAAATAAATCATACCTCAATTATAGTTGCAAATATATCCAAAATTTTGGTGTCATTTATACAAGTAATTATTGAAGATTATAAAATAAGACAACATAAGGCTTTAAAGAATATAAAAATATTGATATTTATCAATTTTCTATGGTAGCTCAGTATAAACTTGAGATAAAATAATTTGTTGTCTGAAAGATGTTGGTTTTCCTTGACTGGTATTGTTTTTCTCACTTAAATCTTTTTATTATTTTTCATTTATGACATATATTTGATTAACATAGAAAGTTAGAAAAAATTTACCATGTAGTTTTTGAAAAAGTGAAGAAAAACTATCATACCCCTTAAAAAATAGACAGCTATATTCACGCAACTCCACAACAATAAAGATCATATGTGACATAAATCATGCATTTTGATTTCAATGAACTGCTCTGATTGTGCAATAACGAACAGAGCAATTGGCCCTTGTTTGTGAATAAAAGCAAAAATTGGACTATGTTCAGGATAGATACTTCATTTTTCACAAGAGATGGCATCAAATACTATTTCAGTAACCAGTTAATTGGTTTGAGCTGCTTATTGGTAATCTAAATATCAGTAATAAAACCAATAAAATGCAATTAACAAATGAAACAGGCATCTGAATTGCACCTGTCGATTGAAAAGTCAACAATAGTAAGATATCTGTCTTATGTGGGTCATTTTGTCGCCAATGACATTCATATGTCATATGTATTCTCTGTCATTTAGCGCTTTGGGCCATCATGGCCTCTCGTTCTTTATCCCACAAGTGTTTGGCACATTTTATGCTGTTATTATTATCTGTTAGAGAAGATAAACACTTCAATTTTCATCCCATCTTCACCAATATTGCACAGTTTGTCTATAATCATAACATTTAAGTTGAAGTCGAATATAAGCAAGATCGGGCCAAACACGGATTTATAGCCCTTTCTTTGTGAAAAAATATACAAAAATGGACATTATTCAGAATCAAGACTTCATTTTAATGCCGCCAAAGAGAACTTCAGGGGCATACAGTAATCGCATCGTCCATCCGTCTGTCCGTCCGTCACGCTTCTTGTGTGGAGCATAACTCCATTAGTATTGGAGGTATTCAAATGAAACTTTGTATAATGATAGAGGACAATGAGAGGAAGTGCAGAGTACAAGGACCACAACAATTTCTTCAATATGTATGGAGTTATTGCCCTTTGTTTTATTACCTTATGTGAAGCCATACTTTTCTTGTGCTGAGCATAACTCCATTAGTATTAAAGGCATTCGAATGAAATTTCATATAATGATAGGAAGACAATAAGTGGAAGTGCAGAGCACAAGGTCCACAACTCTTTCATCAATATTTATGGAGTTATTGCCATTGTTTAATTTTCTTGTGCGGAGCATAACTCCATTAGTATTGAAGGGATTGAAATGAAACTTAATATAATTATAGAGGACAAGGAGAGGAAATAAAGAGCACTAGGGCCACAACTCTTTCTTCAATATTTATGGAGTTATTGCCTTTTGTTTAATTTCCTTATGTGAAGCAATAATTTTCTTGTGCGGAGCATAACTCCATTAGTATTGAAGGCATTCAAATGAAACTTCATATAATGATTGAGGACAATGAGAGAAAGTGCAGAGCACAAGGACCGTAACTCTTTCTTCCATATTTAATGAGTTATTGCCCTTTATTTAATTTTCTTGTGCGGAGCATAACTCCGTTAGTATTGAAGGGATTCAAATGAAACTTCATATAATGATAGAGGACAATGAGAGGAAGTGCAGAGCAAAAGGAGCACAACCCTTTCTTCAATATGTATGGAATTATTGCCCTTTATTTAATTTCCTTATGTGATGCATTAATTTTCTTGTGCAAAGCATAACTCCATTAGTATTAAAGGGATTCAAATGAAACTTCATATAATGATAGAGGACAATGAGAGGAAGTGCTGAGCACAAGGACCAAAACTCTTTCTTCAATATTTATGGAGTTTTGCACTTTGTTTAATTTTCTTGTGTTGTGCATAACTCCATTAGTATTGAAATGATTTAAAATAAAACCACATTTATTGATAAAGGATGTTGAGAGGAAGTGCAGAGTACAAGGACCATAAATCTTTTTGTAGGAAGTGTCATTTTTGCCAACATGTAACTGACATTGTGTTACCTTCCTCTGACAAGCATATGCTTCGGGGGAATACGTCACATCCTGCGACAAGCTTTGTTCATTCAATCTTTACAAATTGTGCACAGTGTTGTCTATGAACGTAAGATAACAGGTGAAGTCGCATATAAGCATGTTCGGGCTAGTTATTGCTCCTTGTGTGTGTGAAAAAAACATCAACAAGTAATCAATTATTGGCTTGCACACACAATTTTTTATTCATTGTTTATCAAATTTACACAGTTTGCGTATCACCATGAAACTTTATTGATAAAATTTGATTTCCAAAATTTGATTTCCAACAGTTGCAAACCTTGCATGCAGTTATTTGTACATGCAACATTGATGGCTTCAAAGCCTGCATTAGCATCATTTATCATCATTGGACAGAAAATTATAAAAAATTGACCTTATAGCACAGCCATCTAATTCTCCAAAACTTTCTGCGAAAAAGACATCAAAATCTACTGTTTCTGCATTTTCTAGAATTGTCACTGACTTAATGAAAAAAGGTCAGGTAAGAATATCGAGAAAAATGATTTAAGAACCAGTAGAAAAAACACTGCACATCCACTACCCAACTTGTATTGTAGTTAGCCCATTGCACTAACCGATATTTGAAATCAAATCGATCCTATTCCCCTTTGCGTATAGTTCAGATACCGTAATTTTCAAACCTGTCGCAACAGTATGGTCTTCATCTGTACCAGTTCTCATTGAGCGCTTTGGGCCATCATGGCCCTCTTATTTAAAATGTTCTTGTAGGAAATCACTGATTGGATTTCAAAATAACTTAAACAAATCTTTCTTGGTTTATGCTTCCAAATTCCTTTAAGTGAGTTTGTTTTCTGTCATTTTTGTCTGTTTTCAGTAAAAAAAAATTCTTTAAATATTGGAATATGCTATTACATTTATACCAGCTAAGCTATGGTTCATTAAACTGAGGTGAGCGACCCAGGGCCATCTTGGCCCTATTGTTTATATCAAGGCTATGCTCTTGAAATAAAACGTGATTACATGGAAAGTTGTGCCACAACATGGGCATATTCTGGAGATGAAAAACAGAAAAAAAGTTGTGACAACGACGGAAAAACATCCATTGTTTGTTTCAAAAGGAGTCATTTTTAGCACCGGCTGTTTTTGGCCACACTACGGTAGCCAGAGTTCACTTTACGATCCCCCCCCCCCCTTAACAATTATGAGTAATGTGCTTAACATTTATTGAATCTAAATAACAATAATTCACACAAGAATATATAAGTTCTGTAGAAACTACTTACTCTTCAATAGCTGCACAAACTGTGCAAATCTCTCTGATGTGGCTGAAAGAAAATAAAGATAAAATTAACAAGAAATGTCTTTGAATAAGACAATCGGCGTAGAAATTAATATTGAGATGTCATTGTTTTGCCCTAGATATAATACAAGAGGACCAAGTTGTGACTTCACGGACCCCATATTTTTAATTCCCTACTAAGGAGACTTCTTCGACCCCAGATTTTTTGGTCCCTACTAAGGAGACTTCTCGGACACTATATTTTTCGGACACTATAAGAAAACGTATTTGATGCATGAATTTGTCCTTCAAATTTAACAAATTATTATTGTCAGAAAATAAAAGCGGGAATGAATGAGCAGTAAGTTTGTGAATTTCCGATTTATTGCATATATTTATAATCTCGGGTTTAGGATTCTCCAGACGTTAATTGATGCGTGTGTATTAACACAGCTTTACCGGGCACTATTTAGAATGATTCTCCTGCTGGAGTTATACTCGCTAGAATTAATTCACGAGGACGACAGTCGGTTAAAGTGTACAATAATATAGGGATTTAGCTAAAGCGGAATGACAGGGCGGCCCGCCTTCCATTTTTTAGCCCCACCCTCTTTCCCTTTTCCTCCGCCCTTTTAAAAATGTTCCCACCCTCATGTGTACTTTTTGTCATTTGTGTCAGCACAGACATGCCCTAACGCAATTTAATTGGTTACTTCCGCACCTTGGCAACACATCTTGGCCTAAATTATCATTGACATATCGTCGCGACATGTATCATTAATCAGCTCGTCATGGGCATGCGACATAAATTATCACTTACCGAATTAATGGTAATTTAGTGCAGATTGCGGTGCTTCTGTAAAATATTTTTTGCAGCTGTTGTTTGTTAATTTCTAATTATGTCATTTTACCGAATTTTATCCATGTTATTGTTGTTGGTGTTCTGGAATTTTCTACTGAATTTACTTTCTTAAAAAACGTTATCAATGCAAACTAAATTTCAGATACACAAACATAATTACCTTGCATGCAAAAACACATATATTAATCCAAATTGAATTTTAATATTCCATAAGTTTTATGCCATACACAATTTCCAGTTTAAGTCCAATACATGTATATTCGTCACTCCCTTTTAAATATCTGTTTTATCCCATGCAACAAAACACCTGTCTGATTCTTTTGACACCCTTGACTTTTCACCTAAAACACTGATTCATTAATGCTCTATGGATAGTACTTGCATTGTTCAGGTACAGTAGTGTTGATTAATGCTTTTGTTCACTGCTACAAACTGCTAGAGAATGGCCCCAGCTTGGCAGTCACATCAAAGACTTGAAGTCAAACCAACACCCCTTGCTAATGGCTTGCAGATTCAGAAGCCTGGTTAATTTTTGACATGGCGCTTTCACTCTTCTCAGCTGTAGAAGGTGTAATTGTCAATGACTGTATATTTAATGGATTTTATTGTTTGTTCAAATTCGAAATATGATTGCAAGGTAATTAGGAATTGATGCAGTGACTTTCTTTAAAGAAATAATATGAATTTAATATGAAATAAATATGAAAATATATTTAAAAATAAAAACAAACAAACACACATTCCAGTGGCATTTAAGTATGTAAATAATATATATGCTAAAATCGTCATAATAATAATAATAATAACATTATTTTTATCTTTTGAAATGAAAAGTAAGGATTGCTAAATATTATTATGAATATTATTAGTATTAATCATATAAATTATGAATTAATAACAATAATAATAAAATTAATAATAATACAATTAATAATAAAATTAATTAATTATATATGTATAAAATAAATAAATTATTATTATAAACCTGCCCTTTTTCGCAAAAGGCCCCCCTGCCATTTTTCAGGCCCCCCCTGCCATTGTTTTAGTCTTGCTAAATCCCTCATAATATTTTTACACAATGATATAACAATAGGAAATATAAGCTCAGTCAAATTTGCTAATATTTGTTTTGCTTCATTATCAGAAAAATACCAGAAATTTACCACTTTATATTTTGTGCTTGCAAGCCTAAAAGGCAACATTGTACGTTGTGACTGACTGTGGTTCCCGTAAATTGTAGCATTGTAATTGCTATTTATAGAGGGCGCCGATTATGTAGGCTGAACAATATAGTTATTTCATTATGTGAATGAATATAACATTCTGATCAGGACATACAATGAGTAAAATCGAAGTATGTCAAAGATATGTTTATAACTTTAATTAAACCGTTTATGTAAACAATTATGTAAATTTTTAATCCCCAAAAGTATGCAACAGTTATTGGTATACGTTAAACGATTGTTTGAAGTTTGCATTCCCTAAAATAAGAAAAGGTGCCCAATTCTATTGGCATTCAATTTTCCCGCTGCATAATTATTGCAAGAAATCTAGGTCAAAAGTGACCTTAGACAGCTACCCCGGAAAAGGTGGTATTTGGTGCAGGAACATTCCAGTGCACATAGTGCAAACTGCCATGCCAGTTAAAGACATATCATGGAGTATATTCTAACAGATAGATTCTATCAGAATGACATGTTTAAACATATGCTCTAAAACGTCTGATAAACCAAATACACTATTAAAATTATTGGTCACCATTGTTATTATGCTTAATCTGAAATGACCATCCATGACAATAAAATGCCAAAAAGTTAGAAAACACAAGAAATTACACAAATAAAACAGATCAACACAAATCCAATTATATCAATTATTTATTATTATTTATTAAAAACACATATAATAATCATTTTTAGTGAGTAAAACATAAATTCTATACAAAAACATTCTGTCTCTTATCGCCTGCAAAAAGTACTGCAAATGTACAGTCATATTTGTTACTATAAAAAACTGTGTAGGCATAGAATTTGTTTACATTTCCAGAGTATGTAGATAATTATTCATGTAAGATGAAAACAGCATCAAACATTAACCTTACCATGTTACTTTCTGAGAAGCATTACGTTTCTTGCACTTATTACCTCCCTTGATTATAACCAAAAAAAAACAAATTTCAAGAATTTTGTCAAATGTTGGTTAACAATATATGTAATAAGTTCCAATTTATGTTAAATGTAATCATTTAAAGATCACTACCGTATTTGTTCTAATAGAACACATGTTCTATACAAATGTTTTATAAGCAGTTATTCATTTTTATTTTTTATGTTTTGCTGAGTAATTAGTGCAGCAGGAACGTACATATATAATTGCATCAATAAAATGTATTTTGCCACAAAACTGTATACTTGTATGCATTTACAAAATTGCACGCATGGACACACTTTTGGATACAGCAAAAATGATTAAAGACATCAAGTTTTTATGAAAAAAGCTAATTATACTACAAGTATTAACAAAATATTACGAATATACTTAAATACCATGAAATGCACAAATTTATGGGGAAAAAACAACATTTTATGTCCATTCTATTTTTGATGTATTATTCTAACTTCACATAATAGAGTGTTTAAATTTAAATAAATTACGATTTTGCCATTTGCATGTGAAATTTCTTATGCAATTAATATTATTGCTGGTATGATTGAAATATAAAAGCTATTAAGTAACATCAATGGTGCCATGTTGAACGTTGTTAGTCCGCTTTTAAAAACGTTTTCCCGCATTTTCAAAATCATTTCAACAAAGAAAACTATAAATGTCAGAAAGCGTTCAAACTTTCCTCTAGAAATCATGCCATTTTGGCCAAGTAAAAAACCACTGGGATTTGTCACAGTTCCTGTTAGCTCACCGGAGCCTGAAGTGCTCGGTGAGCTATTGTTATAGTGGACCTCTCCTGCGTCGTATGTTGTCAGTCGTCCGTGTGCCGTAACAATTTGTTTTGTAAGCGAGCTGGATACTTCACTTTTTATCCAATCTTAACCAAACTTGCATAGTTTGTGTATGACTATAAAATTTTGGACAGGATTGTTATTGGGCCAGATCACATCAGTAACACTAGAGTAATTGATACTTTTTCTTGCACAAAAGTGAACAAATTGCTTTATCCAACATATGGACTTTATTTTTCATCCAATCTTAATCAAACTTTTACAGTTTGTGTATGACCATCAGGTCTCAGGAGACTCCAAAAATGGGTCAGATCGTGTTTCAAACACAGCAGTTATTGCCGTTTGTTTATGAAAAAATATACAAAAATGGACATTATTCAGGATAGAGACTTCATTTTGTATCCAATCTTCACAAATTTTGCACAGTTTGTCTATGACCATGAGATTACAGTTGAAGTCAAATATAAGCAAGATCGGACCAGAAACACCAGAGTTATTGCACTTTGTGAAAAAAATATGCAACATGAAACATGGAAATTCCATGAAAACCAAATTTTTTGAATGAAATGCTTAAAATTCAGCACAATAATGAAAGAAAGTTCTGGGTGCAAGGTGAAGTTCATACACCTACGGCTAGGAAATAGTGACCTTTATCTTGCAATCCAAAGCCAGGTCTTAATATCTACATATGAAGGTTCATTAAAAATCTAAATTCGTAAGGTTCATTAAAAATCTAAATTTGTTCTCAAGTTATGGAGTGGAACCCGTTTTTTTCTTTTTAGTAATGGTGACCTTGACTTTGACCCCACCCACCCCATATACAATTGCAAGTGAGGTCTAGATATAAGTTATCTACATATAAATGTTCATTAAAATATCTCAATTTGTTCTCTAGGTATTGAGCGGAAACTGTTTGTCAATTTTTAGTAATGGTGACCTTGACCCACCCACCCCATATGCAATCCCAAGCAAGGTCTCAATAGGTATCTACATATGAAGTTTCATTAAAATATCTCAATGCGTTCTCAAGTTATTGAGTGGAAACCGTTTTTAGCTCACCTGAGCACAACATGCTCATGGGTTGTGCTCGTGGTAAGCATCTAGGATCGCCTTTCCTCCGTCATGCATGATGCCTAGTCAACATTTTCCTTGCGAACACTCTAGAGGCTACATTTATTGGCCAATTGTCATGAAACTTGGTCAGAACATTTGTCCCAATGATATCTCAGGTCATGTGGGGTAAAAAACTAGGTCACTTGGTCAAATTGAAGAAAAAGCTTGTGAACACTCTGGAAGTCACATTATTTGCCCAATCAACATGAAACTTGCTCAGAACATTTGTTCTAATGATATCTTGGCCGAGTTCGAAAATTGTTGCGATCCTTTTAAAAATATGGCCACCAGGGGGCGGGGCAGTTTTCCTTATATGGCTATAGAAAAGCTTGTGAACACTCTAGAAGTCAAAATTTTTGCCCAATCAACATAAAACTTGAGTGGGGGGGGGGTTCCTTATATGGGTATAGAAAAAGCTTGTAAACACTCTAGAAGACAGATTTTTTCCGCAATCTTCATGAAACTTGGTCAGAACATTTGTCCGAATGATATCTCTGTTGAGTTTGGGTCATGTGGGGTCAAAAACTAGGTCACATGGATGAGAAAGCTTGTTAACACTCTAGAAGTCACATTTTTTGCCCAATCTTCATGAAACTAGGTCAGAAAATTTGTCTTAATGATATCTCGGCTGAATTTGAATCTGGGTCATGTGGAGTGAAAAACTAGGTCACTAGGTCAGATTGAAGAAAAAGCTTGTTAACACTCTCGAAGTCACATTTTTTGCCCAATTTTCAGGAAATGTGGTCAGAACATTTCTCGTAATAATATCTGGGCTGAATTCGAATCTGGGTTATGTAGGGTCAAAAAATAGATCACTTGGTCAAATTGAAGAAAAAGCTTATTAACACTCTAGAAGTCACATTTTTTTGCCAAATCTTCATGAAACTTGGTTAGAACATTTGTCCTAATGATATCTTAACCGAGTTCTAATCTGGGTCATGTAGGGTCAAAAACTAGGTCACTAGGTCAAATTGAAGAAAAAACTTGTTAAACACTCTAGAAGTCACATTTTTTTGCCAAATCTTCATGAAACTTGGTTAGAACATTTGTCCTAATGATATCTTAACCGAGTTCTAATCTGGGTCATGTGGGGTCAAAAACTAGGTCACTAGGTCAAATTGAAGAAAAAACTTGTTAACACTCTAGAAGTCACATTTTTTGCCCAATCTTCATGAAACTTGGTCAGAACATTTGTCTTAATGTTATCTCGGCCAAGTTTGAATCTGGGTAATGTGGGGTCAAAAACTTGGTCACTAGGTCAAATCGAAGAAAAAGATTTTAGCACTCTAGAAGTTACATTATTTGCCCAATCATCATGATGAAACTTGGTCAGAACATTTGTCACAATCTCGGCCGAGTTCGAGTCTGGGTCATGTGGGGTCAAAAACTAGGTCACTAGGTCAAATTGATGAAAAAGCTGGAATTTCAATATGTACTTCAAAATTTTGAATGTCTGTTGTCATTTAAGTTTTTCAAACCATGAAGATTAAGGCCGCATTTCCATCAGTCTGTATCAGTATATCCATATCCGTATAAAAATCTAACACATGGAAAATTGTTAGACTAATAAAACTCAGGTGAGCGACCCAGGGACATTTTGCCCTCTTGTTCATAGTTTTAGTAAGGTTGACCTTGACCTTGACATCCACCTACCTCATATGTAATCCCATGCGAGGTCTCGATATAAGGTATCTATTTATGAAGTATCATTAAAATATCTTGATGCGTTCTCAAGTTATTGAGCGGAAACCGTTTTTCCTATTTTTAGTAACAGTGACTTGTCCGTGACCCCACCCACCCCATATGCAATCCCAAGCAAGGTCTCGATATAAGATATCAATGTATGAAGTTTCATTGAAAAATCTCTATGCGTTCTCAAGTTATTGAGCGAAAATTGTTTTTCTATTTTTAGTAACAATGACCTTGACCCCACTCACCCCATATGCAATCCCAAGCGAGGTCTCGATATAAGGTATCTATGTATGAAGTTTCATTACAATATCTCAATCCGTTCTCTGCCACAGCCCAACGACAAACCCCAATCTAATAACCAAAATTTTTCTTCAAAAAATTTGGTTACAAAAATGGACATTATTCAGGAAAGATACTACCTTTTTCATCCAATCTTCATCATTCTTGCACAGTATGTCTATGACCATAAGATTACAGGTCAGGTTGAATAAAAACAAACTTGGGCCAGAAACACTGGAGTTTTTGCCTTTTGTGAAAAAAATTACAAAAAATGGAAATTGTTCAGGATAGAGACTTCATATTTTATCCAATCTTCACCAATCTTGCACAGTTTGTCTATGACCATAACATTAAAGGTGTATAAAAGGTGTATTATAGTCGAATAAAAGCAAAATAGGGCCAGAAACCCTGGATTAATAACCCTTTGTTTTTGAAAAAAATATACAAAAGTGGACATTATTCAGGATTGAGACTTTATTTTCATCTTCACCAATTGCAAACAGTTTGGCTATGAACATTAAGTAAACAGGTGAAGTTGAATATAAGCTTGTTCGGGCCAGAAACACCACAGTTATTGCCCCTTGTTTGAGGAACAAAATATCAATAAGTTATCAATGATTGACTTACAGACACGATTTGTCATTCAATGTTGACCAAACTTACACAGTTTGCGACCATATGACCATAACAGTTGATTGATAAAATTTAATTTCCAACAGTAGCAAACCTTGCATGCAGTTAATTGTATATGCAACATTGATGGCTTCAGAGCCTGCATTAACATCATTTATCATAGTTGGACAGAAAATTATCAAAGAAAAAGCAAAACTTGACCTTATGGCACAGCCATCACAAATATCGCATTGCAACTAGTTCTCCAAAACTGTTTGCGAAAAAGACATCAAAATGAACTGTTTTTGCACTGTCCAGAATTGTCACGGACATAATGAAAAAGGGTCAGGTAAGAATATCGAGAAAAATAATTTGAGAACCAGTAGCAAAAACACTGCACATCCACTACACAACTAATACTCTAGTTAGCCCATTATTACACTAACTAATGTTTTAAATCAAATCGATTCTATTCCCCTTTGCGTATTGTTCAGATAGCTTTATTTGCAAACCTGTCACAACAGTATGGTTCTCATCTGTAGCCGTTCTCAGGTGAGCCCTTTGGGCCATCATGGCCCTCTTGTTTTAGTTTAGTTTAATAGATCAGGCAACAGAAATGAGAAACACCTATCTAAAAAGTCCAAATTTGTTTTTGTCTTTAAATGGCATTTACCATCGTGTTGAAGAAATAAAAACAAAATAATATCTCCTAGAATATTTTAATTCAGAAATATTAAAATAAGAACGCCGTAACAAGTGCCAAAAGCCTGTGGGATAAAGAAAAATTGACCAGTTTTGTCATACAAACACTTAGCGCTTACCGGGTAATTTAATGTGATGACATTTCTTAACACCTCTAAGTACAATTATGTTGAGTGTCATGTGTCCCCATAATGTGATTATCATGACCAAAAGAAATTTGGTGTCGGTAAACAAGGGCTGCGAAATTAACAATTTTGATGTGTTTAGAAGGGTTTCTTTTTATTTTTTTAGTCCCCTACCGGTGTTTTAGTCCCCTACGGGAGTGGACTATAGGTTTGCCCTCCGTCCGTTTGTCTGTCCGTCCCCAAAACCTGGTTCCTGTAATAACTCAAAAAGTACTGAACTTATTTCATTGATATTGGTATACATATAAACATCAATGTGGCAATGTGAGGGTTTTGCATGACCTTTTTTTTTCACCAGAGGTCAAAGGTGACATGACTGTTACTAAAAATAGAAATAAACTAAATACCGTATAAATTCGAAATGGACATAAGATGTGACCATAAAACTTGGTACAGAGATTAAACTATAGGTTTGCCATCTGTCTGTGTGTCGTTCTGTCTGTTCGTCCATATGTCGGACTGTTCGTCAGTCCCCAAAACCTGGATCCTGTGATAACTCGGAAAGTACTGAAGACACTTTGATAAAACTTTGTATATGTAGCAACAGCTATATGAGAATTGTGCACAACCTTTTATTTATCACCAGAGGTCAAAGGTCAGGTGACTGTTACTTAAAATAGAAATAAACTTAATACTGTAATATTTTGAAAAGTGCATAAGATATGATCATGAAATTTATGTCTGTGTACGTCTGTCTGTCTGTTCGTCCGTAAGTCTCACTCTGTCTGTCTGTCCCGTCCCCAAAACCTGGAGCCGGCGTTAACTCATAAAGTACTGAAGATACTTTGATAAAACTTTGTATACATAAAAAAAGCAATGTGAGGATTGTACAAGACCCTTTATTTTTCACCAGAAGTTAAACGTCACATGATTGTTACTTAAAATAGAAATAAACTTAATACTGTAATAATTAGAAAAGAACAGAACATATCATGAAACTTGGTACACAGAATGGACTATATGATTGCCCTCTGTCAGTTTAGTACTGCAATAACTCAAAAAGTAAATCGAATGTCTGGTCAATGTTACTAAAACAGAAAAAAAACAAAACTTAATACTGCAGTGACAAATGGGATTTGAATATGAAACTTTGTACATCTACAGATAAAGGGCGATTTGACGGTATTGCACAATGTTTAATTAGTAGGGGTTTGCACGGGTAGGGGACTCCTGTATTGCTTGCAATACTATCAAAGCCTTGTTTTATTAAAATCTGCACCCAATTGAATAAACAGTTTAACCAGAAAGTAATCACATACAGGCCGTAAAGCCTTGATAATTTGATGGTAAGAACTTTTATAAAATTTGGTAAATTATACCCACCGGTTAAAACTTAACCAGCTACTGCAGCTGGGTAAGACTTAGTTGTGGTTACCACAATGTAAATGCGACACAATGACCTTAATGGTGATGATTTCAGCAGATTCTATGAAAAAATTCACGTGTTACAGACCTGGGGACTAAAGGGACCTGTTCACAGATTGGCAAATTGAGATTTTCAAATTGTTTGTCATATATCTCAAAAAGAAAAATACCTTGTAATATACAGAAGAGAAATAACTTTTATGAGCAAGACATCTATTGGAAATGGTGTGTCGTTTAAGAACAATCTTTATTTGAAATATATAAAATATTCATTTGTACTAATGATGACTTTCATTTTTAATAACACAAACATAAAATTGCATTATACTATGGCATTTTATAATTATATTCTGTAGGAATATGATGTATCAAGGGTTTCTGTGTATAATTGGTATTGCAAATAATGTATTAATGCTACGGAAATGAAGTAAAAGTAACATGAATAACAGTTTGACGTATTCCGTTACTTATTTCACCACATTTTATTTATTGAAAGATATCTTTTTATAGGTTGATTAACATCTACTGGAGAAGATGATAGAAATGTGCAATTCTATTTAATTCTTAATAGAACGCAACCGCCATTCCATTTCAAATTAACATGCAAAGTAAGTTTATAAGCATAAATTCGCGATTTATTGCAATATTCGCTCTTATGATTCTCTGGACGCTAATTGATGCATGTATATTATAACAGCTATACACCGGCAGCTCAACGTGCGCTAATTTTAGAATGATCGTGAGTGTGTTGAACTCGCTAGAATCAATTGTTATTTATAGAGCGTGCCGCTAAACTTAACAGTGCATTAATTCTGAGAACGAATATAATATTCTGATGTTGACATACAATGAGAAAATACGCTCATAATTAAGTTCTGTTCTAGAGTGTATGTCGAAGATAGGAATACAACTTTATTTTAACCACTTATGTAAACAATCATGTACATTGTAATCCCCCAAAGTATGCAGCAGTTGTTGGCATACATTAAACCATTGTTGTAAGTTTGCATTCCCTAAAAATAGAAAATTTGCACAATTCTATTGGCATTCAATCTTCCCGCTGCATAATTATCGCCAAAAATCTAGGTCAAAAGTGATCTTAGACAGCTACGCCGAAAAAAAATATACAAACAGCAATCACTGCCTAGGAACACTTAGTGCAATGCTGTAATAATTTAAATTTGCTTAAGGTCACTGAGGGTGTAATGGATAATGTTGTCCACCTTATGATCATGGGGTCAATAGTTTGATCCATTGTCATGGGGATTTTTAAGCAATTCTGTTAATCTTACATTAAGTAATGGTTGTATCCAGGAAAGGGAGTCATGGCTCATGTTCCAATAGAAAATTAACCACTTACTTTCTCACAACTTCAGAAAGCTCCATGATCAGATGTATGGCTCAATGTCTGAAAAAGAAAATTAATTGTTTTGTTTTAATATTAGTTAATTGAATGTGATTTATTAATATTAGTTGTTAATAAAGCTATTGGTATAGGGGGACTGTCCTGCATTGTCCGTAATGCGTCAACAATTTGGCAGTTGGACGCATTTGAGACTTCAATTTTCATTCAATCTTTACCACTTGCACAGTTTGTGTATGACCATAAAATTTCAAATAGGTTCAATAATGGGCCAACTATGTCAACTTTTTGACACCCATCTGGCTTGTTTATAAAAGGTCCTAAATTACAATAACTATGTGCTGCAGAATAAATTAAAGGCACTAACAAGGTGATGCAAATTAAACAAAATATCAAATGTTTAATGTTGAGATAACAAACTTATTAGATTATGAGCTACAAATTTATACACATTTTCCTAAAATAAATTATTAAATTGAATTGGAACAGTTTGAATTTCAGTTTGGTATTTACATTTTAAATACTACAAAACTAGCCAAAGTTTATCGTTCTATGTAGAATATCATGCAGCTCGCCAAATGTTAACCTTGAATAGTCGGATTTAATCTTCAGAGCCAAAAAAATCTGCAGTAAATAAAGCTAGTGTTTGTAAACATTCATATAGTAATTGCATCGTCCATTCGTCCGTCTGTCCCGCTTCTTTTTTCACTATTTATGGAGTTATTGCTATTTGGTTATTTTTGTGTGTGGAGCATAACTCCGTTGGTATTGAAGGGATTCAAATGAAACTTAATATATACTGATAGACAACGATGAGTGAAAGTGCAGGGTACAAGGACCACAACTCTTTCTTCAATATTTTACAGAGTTATTGCCCGCTTCTTTTTTCACTATTTATGGAGTTATTGCTATTTGGTTATTTTTGTGTGTGGAGCATAACTCCGTTGGTATTGAAGGGATTCAAATGAAACTTAATATATACTGATAGACAACGATGAGTGAAAGTGCAGGGTACAAGGACCACAACTCTTTCTTCAATATTTTACAGAGTTATTGCCCTTTGTTACATTTTCTTGTGCAGAGCATAACTTTATTAGTATTGAAGGGATTCAAATGAAACTTCATATAATGATAGAGGACAATGAGAGGAAGTGCAGAGCACAAGGGCCATAAATCTTTCTTCAATATTTAAGGAGCTGTCGCCCTTTGTTTTATTACCTTATGTGAAGCAATAAATTTCTTGTGCGGAGCATAACTTCATTAGTATTGAAGGCATTCAAATGAAACTTCATATAATGATTAGAGGACAATGAAAGGAAGTGCGGAGCCTAAGGACCATAAATCTTTCATCAATATTTATGGAGTTATTGCCATTTGTTTAATTTTCTTGTGCAGAGCATAATTCTATAAGTATTGAAGGAATTCAAATGAAACTGCATATAATGATAGAGGACAATGAGAGGAAGTGCAGAGCTTAAGGACCACAACTCTTTCTTCAATATTTACAGAGTTATTGTCCTTTGTTAATTTTCTTGTGCTGAGTTTTACTCCCTTAGAATTGATAGAGGACATTGAGAGGAAGTGCAGAGTACAAGGACCATGACTCTTTCTTCAATATTTTTGGAGTCATTGTTGATAGTATCATTTTTGAGTGCTGGAGTTTTGAATTGCATGCTTTGCATAAGAAAATGTGCTCTAAGTCAAGTCTGTGTATGTTTTGAGCCGCCTTGCACATACAATTTGTACATGAGGACTCCTAGCTCTAAATGCCATTTTGGCAGAATGTTTAGAAGGGCAAACATACATGGGAATTGATTGAAAATCTAAATGGTTGACTCCCAGTTTGCCCTGTTTCAAGCAAATGTCAGGTTATTTACACAGAAAGACATGAAGTGTTTAATGTGCATGTTTTTGCAGGAACATTGATGTTGAAAATCACTGAAATTATTGCAAACACTGGTGAAACTGAGAACCCATGCATGTTCAAAAAGTATATTGAAACTTTGCAAAATTCATTATCCTAAATTTCTGGGAAGATACAGTCAGAACAATAGTAACATGATGTATTGTTTGTTTTTAGGTGTTGCCAGTATTTTTTAACGCCCCCCTCCCCCCCCCCTAAAGGTAACTCAATGGATTTGTTGACATTTTACAAAGTGACTTATTACATGTCGAAACTACTACTAGTTTCATCAAAAGAATCTGGGGGTATAAGGAAATAATTAACAAAAAATATCTTTAAAAAGATATTTGGCGTATGTTGTATATGTTTGTAAAGAATGTAAATTGAATATCCAACATGAATATTTAAAACTGAGCATATGTTGATTTGGTTTATAAACGAACAGTCTCATTACTTCATAGATCGTTATTCTACACGCATTTAATATTAATTTTCATATTGTTAAAACAAATAAGTAAATTTTCATCATCAAATAGGGAACTGATATTTTCATGGGGCTAGCCCATAACAAGTACTTCAAAATGTTTATTTGAAATAAATAAAAAGAATATCATTTTTAATGTCAAAGCAAAGAACTGATGAACTGCCCAATGTTTTAAATCAGTGCTACTTGAATAACCCAAATAAGTCAGACTCATCTGCTCATCAACGTAAGTATGTTTATCTATACAAAGTAAAACTAAGCATTTTACAACAACAATGAAATATATATATTTGAAGCGTTTTTCATGATTTAAGTATACAATGCATTTATTCATAGCCTATATAAAAACAATGTCTATTTGTAGATTGAATAACCTGTACACGATAATTTGGTAGAAACATCCGTATTTCACAAGAAAAAAAACAATGATGCTGTGCATCATAAGGCGCAGGGAAACTATGAAAAGTCAACGTTTTTTAAGCTATCGTAATTATGTAATGTCCGTACAAATGTCTGATCTTACCGTCTCATATTTTTCATCTACAGTATTTGTCAGGTCAATCAAAATTTAATAGAAGTTACATTGTTTCCAAGAAAATAATGACGAGAATGAATATGAGCGTTTATCATATTTATTATAGATTAAGCATATATACTATGTGTGCCATATAAAAACACACGTCAGGGAACATTCATCGCAATTAAATATGATGATTTGACTTCATTTTGTGATAACAAAAACGTCAAATTATATTTAATAGTGGCGAATTAAATTTATATTCCTTTGGGAAAATACGTCTCGAGCGTTTTTTGTGTATAACTATTCTAGTTTTAATGCATTCATAAAATGCACGTAAGGTAAAAAAACAACAAATTTAAATGAAATTAAATTACTTATGTCGGAAGCTTCCACCAATGTCTATTTATAGCAAGATGCAAAATCTATTTATATATTGAATAGCCTCTACAGGAAAAGATGAGAGAAAATGCAATTCTAAATAAGTCTTAATAAATAGATCTACAAACCGTTATTCAAATAAACATGCATGGTAAGTTTATAAATATAAGTAATTCTTTTTTCATTATTAATCTTATTGTCTATCGTTCACTGATGCTTGTTAGAACGAATCAGTGTTGCTGACGTGTATACTATTAACAAGCGCAGGTTAGTCAGCGAGTGTATTCTATGGAATGTTGACTATCGAATATGGATATTAACAGGGGATTTTCCCAAGGTCATGTTACACGGCCTGTTAACACTGGCATGTAAATTGAAATTGAAAATTGAGCCAATGCAACTTCTGTGTAGGGAGCTCAGAACTGGAAATTGGTCAAAAACGTAAACAAAGTAAAGAGGTATGTCTTGATTTTTCCACATTGGCTCATTTTTAGCTCACCTGAGCAAATGTGCTCATGGTGAGTTTTTGTGATCGCCCGTTGTCCGTCGTGTGTCGTCAACTTTTCATTCAAACAACATTTCCTCCTAAACACTTGGCAGATTTTCACCAAACTTCACAGGAATGATCATTAGGTGACTCTCTTTCAAAGTTGTTCAAATCGTTACGGTACGCTGTATATGTAGGTCACCAGATCTAAAAATTGATTTTAAAAGTGAAAACTGTAAAAAAATCTTCTCTGAAACCGCAGGGCCCTGAGGTTTCATATTTGGTATGTAACATCCTATAGTGGTCCTCTACAAAGATTTTCAAATTATGCCCCTGGGGTCAAAACGGGCCACACCCCGGGGGTCATATGGTTTATATAGAATATATAGCAAAATTACTTAAAAAAATCTCCTCTGAAACCACAAGGCCCAGATGTTTCATATTTGGTATGTAACATCCTATAGTGGTCATCTACAAAGATTGTTCAAATTATGCTTCTGGGATCAAAACTGGCCACGCCGCGATAGTCATATGGTTTATATAGAATATATAGCAAAATGACTTTAAAAATCTTCTGCTCTGAAACTGCAAGACCCAGAGGTTTCATATCTGGTATGTAACATCCTTTAGTGTTCCTTTACAAAATGTGTTCAAATTATGCCCCTGGGGTCAAAACGGGCCACGCCCCAGGGGACACATGGTTAATATAGAATATATAGCAAAATGACTTTAAAATCTTCTCCTCTGAAACCACAAGGCCCAGAGGTTTAATATATGGTATGTAACATCCTATAGTGGTCCTCTACAAAGATTGTTCAAATTATGCCCCTGGGGTCAAAACCGGCAACGCCCTGGGGATCACATGGTTAATATAGAATTTATAGCAAAATGACTTTAAAAATCTTCTCCACTGAAACCGCAAGGCCCAGCGGTTTCATATTTGGTAGGTAACATCCATCAGTGGTCCTGTACAAATTTTGTTCAGTTATTGCCCTGGGGTCAAAACGGTCTACTCCCCAGGGGTCACATGGTTTATATAGACTATATAGCAAAATGAATTTAAAAATCTTCTCCTCTGAAACCACAAGGCCCAGAGGTTTCATATTTGGTATGTAACATCCTATAGTGGTCTTCTACAAAGAATCTCAAATTATGCCCCTGGGGTCAAAACTGGCCATGCCCCGGGGGTCACAAGGTTTATATAAACTTAAATAGCAAAATGTCTTTAAAAATCTTCTGCTCTGAAACCGCAAGGCCCAGAGGTTTTATATTTGGTATGTAACATCCTCAAGTGGTCCTCTACAAAGAATGTTCAAATTATGCCCCATGGGTCAAAACTGACCACATCCCAGGGATCTTATGGTTTATATAGACTCAAATAGCAAAATGACTTTAAAATTCTTTTTTGAAACCGCAAGGCCTGGAGGTTTCATATTTGGTATGTAACATCCCTATAGTGGTCCTCTTCAAATATTGTTCATATTATGCCCCTGGGGTCAAATCTGGTGGCACCCTGAGGGATCACATGCTTTATATAGACTTAAATAGCCAAGTTACTCTAAAAATCTTTACCTGAGACTGCAAGGCCCAGAGATTTGTTCAAGATTGTTCATATTATGCACCTGGGATAAAAATAAGCCACGCCTCGGGCATGCAAATTCCATTTGGGGTACAAGGTCTCTCATGAGCATCTCAGGGCCCTCTTGTTTCCATTTACCTCCGAAAAGAAATGGAGCCAATTTTTTACAAGCCATGGTGGGGATTTCTTTTAAACTAGCCGATGCAATGTTATGATTTATTCATTCGGGACTACTGGTGGGACATTTTCACAACATTTAATTGGATGTTGAGAAAGGTCAAAAGTTGGGTTAAACAGCTACGCCCAAAAATGCATTTTGCTTGTAACAGCTTAAATAAACTACTTAACACACATTTGAATTGTATATTTATGTAGTTTGAGTAATTTATTTGTGAATATTATACTATTTTTGTGGAATATGGCACACACATTCTACATGAGCTAACATCGTTATATCAGCAGTAACATAATTATGGTTCAAATACATCAAATAGTTGCTGAAAAGATGTTGCAAATGTATTTTGCAAGGATTTTAAAATGTTTTTTTAGCTCACTTCAGGGGTGAGCTATTGTGGTCAGTCTGTGTCCAGCGTCCGTTGTCAACATTTGTCTTCAAACAACTTCTTCCCTGAAACAACTAGGCAGATTTTAACCAAACTTGGCAGGAATGTTCCTGGGATGGTCCTTTACCAAATTCTTTCAATGTATTCAAATATATTGTAAGCTCTGGTTGCCATGGCAACCAAACGCATAAAAACTGGAAAACTTAAAAAATCTTGTCAGAAACCACTGGCTGGATTTGAAAATAGTTTTCATAGAAATGCTCCTTGGGTGACCCTCTACCAAATTCCTTCAAATCAATTTGATTTGTTCAAAAATGTTGACTCCAGTGGGCGGGGCAGTTTGCCTTATATGGCTCTATAGAAAACTTTTAAAATCTTCTTGTCTGAAACCACTGGATGGATTTTAAAATAATTACGCAGAAATATTGCTTGGGTGACCCTTTACCAAATTCCTTGAAATTATTTTGATTAGTTAAAAAACATGGCTGCCAGGGGGGCGGAGAAGTTTTTCTTATATAACTATATTGAAAACTTTAAAAATCTTCTAGTCTCAAACCACTGGCTGCATTTCAAAACAATTTCACAGAATTTGTCCATGGGTGACCCTCTACCAAATTCCTTGAAATCATTTTGATTTGTTTAAAAACATGGCTGCCAGGGGGCGGGGCAGTTTTCCTTATATGGCTATATTGAAAACTTTAAAAATCTTCTTGTCTGAAACCACTGGCTGGATTTCAAAATAATTTCAGGTAAATATTCCTTGGGTGATCCTCTATCAATTTCCTTGAAATCATTTTGATTTGAGTAAAAAGATGGCCGCCAGGGGGCGGGGCAGTTTTCCTTATATGGCTATATTGAAAATTTTAAAAGTCTTCTTGTCTGAAACCACTGGCTGGATTTCAAAATAATTTCACATACATGTTCCTTGGGTGACTGTCGACCAAATTCCTGGAAATCATTTTGATTCGTTAAAAATAATGGCCACCAGAGGGCGGGACAGTTTTCCTTATATGGCTATATTAAAATCTTTAACAATCTTTTTGTTAAAAGCCATTATGATGCATTACACTCAGATGAGCGACCTAGGGCCAGCTTGACCCTCTTGTTTTTTTTTAAAAACAAAATGATGTGTATGTTGAAATGCATGTGAAGGTTCATTCCAGTGCAATTGCCACCTATTTTATTTAAAGATGTATTTTCTTGGTTATTTTCATTACATAAAACTCCACTTATAACGATATTGAGTGGACCATTGAATTTATATTGCTATATCCAAATATTATTACATCCGTAAATAGACATACAATCATTTTACATGCATAATTATGTATAATGAAAGGTAATCGTGCTGCATACTGCAATCAGTTGTTGACAAATAAGAAATTCAAGATTATTATCAAAGATCACTACAATTATTTCATTTTCAGAATTTTCACGATGTGAGTACCTGTATATAACGCTATAATAATAATGTTTGACATTCCAGTATGGCATTACTACGGTCAGAATTTGTACAATTTTCAATAGACTGTAAAACAACCTGGCACCGTGGTTAATGGCTGATTCACAATATCTGCCACTGCTTCTTACACGCTTAAATAAAGAATAAACACAAAGGACAATATGATAACAAACACATTATTTTTGTGAAGCTTTACAAGTATAGATAGCAATCCGTTCTGGACGTATGAGGGGATCAGCACTTTAAACTACAAAAAATCTACTACACTTTGACCTACCCTTGCAATTACACAGTCGCAACGGAAATGATACACAGGAAACATGCATAAAATGTTTTGGCATTGGGGGGTTCACACGTACGTTTTGGGGGGCTTGTCAATTTAAACTTTTTGCAATTTTTTTTTGTACACAATGTTGGACAACAAAGATATCTTGTTCTTATGTGACTAATTATTATCTAAAGGGGAGTTTTCCTGACACGGTTACAGAGCAGCCGTCGAAGAAAAGTAAGTCCAAACCTTTATGGAAATCTTGTGTGACTAACGTTTAAAGAGTGTTTAGTAAGGAAGTAATTCTAAGGACAAAAACAATACGTCTTCCGATAAGAAGAATATGTCTTAGGAAAGTAACAATAATATTTTTAACATTACGAAGTTGTCTTTGAGGAATTTGCTTGGCATTTCACCTTCGGGTGTTTTGGAGCACGTGGTTAGCCACGTGGTACCAGAGGCCGACAATGAAGTTGAGGTACCATTTGAGCCTTGAGAGTTAAAATTGATGCTAGAGATGTCTCTGACAATGAGGATTATTGTGATTTTAATCGTGGCTTTTCTAAAGCTTTGTTTGGTTCTGGTGACAGTCAAGATGACAAAATAAGTGATGATGACTAGGTTTTACCCAAATTGAAAGTACCTGTTTCAGACTCTCTTGCTAAGCTTGTCAATGTGTCTTGCACAGATCAATGTGATACAGTTGTGCTCTTGAATAAGTATAAAATTCCAGAAAATTGTGACACGGCTACACTGCCTCTTGCGAACCAGGAGAATATTAGACAAGAAAGTACATGCTAACGACAGACTTATGGTCGATATTAAGTCCTTAGTTTCTGCTGTTTTGCGCCTATCATTCAGTTGGCAGAGTTATTGAAAGGCCATGTTTCTTCGGAGGCACAAACCGTGTTATCTGACTCTATGACTCTGCTTGAACAGATTCAGTATCATTTAGCTGTATGAAGAAGGTATCTTATTTGGCCATGTTTAAAGAAGTGTGCCAGTCTGTGTCAGATTTCTATGCCCATTACAACTAAGTTGTTCCGAGATGATATTTTAAAGGAAATTAAAAATTGTGATTCTCAAGTTTTGCTGGGAAAACATTATTACACATACGTTGGAGGCAAGCGTGGAAATTACAATTACAGTTCTCGAGTCAGAGGAAGATATCCGAGACATCCTTTGGGATCGTTAAGTCAGGTTGTCAGATATCAACCTTACCCACAACGAGGTACCTTTGGGGGTTACAGACAGTATGGCAGGTCTAGGCCTCCTAGGGGAGCACAGACTGCAACCTTTACAGCACCGTATGATCAGGATTTAATAAAGTAAGTGTTGTTGGTAATTTAAGAAATCAATTACAAATTTGGAAACTAATTACGAATGATTCATGGATTTTAAATGCAATTGCTGGATATAAAATTGATTTTGAAAATGAACCATATCAGAATGTCAATCCTAAAGAAATTGTATTAAAAGATGAACAGTATGAGATAGCGAATAGTGATGTTTGTGAATTACTAAATAAAGGTGCTATCGTTTAAACTTTAAACGGACACTTAATACCTGAAATTGTTGTGGAATGGCAGACTATACAAATGTGTATGTTTTCCTTTTGTTTTATCAATTGCACCATATTTATTTACAAAAATTCTCAAACCTGTTTTTGCATGGTTAGGAATGCAAAACATTCAATGTTATTGTATTGATGACTACATTAATATGAACCAAATCAAACTGGAGGGTCTTTACTTACATTGGTTGATACCTTGGTTGCATTAGGTTTTGATATAAACTGGCATAAATTGTGTAACAACCTTGTCAGAGAATTACATTCTTTGGTTTCATTATTGATTCTGTTGAGTTTAAGGTTTACTTGGCTGATAAAAAGGTGGAAAAAATAAATAATTTCTATGGCTAATGTGTTGGTTTCTTTAGAGTGGATTGAGGTCAGACAATTGGCTTCTTTCATTGGACTTGTCATTAACGCATTTATTTT
Organism: Congeria kusceri; assembly: GCA_027627225.1. Lineage (NCBI taxonomy): Eukaryota > Metazoa > Mollusca > Bivalvia > Myida > Dreissenidae > Congeria > Congeria kusceri. The sequence continues at coordinate 28,567,821 of CM051035.1, forward strand.
GCAATTTTTGAAGCCAAGCTGCATTACCGTACACATGAAAGAGATAAATTAGTAGATCTCCAGAATTCTGTAGTCTTTAGTATGAAAATGCAGTTGTTATATTGGTGGATAAGTAATGTTAACAACAAAAATTGGAAATTCATTAGACAAAATGTAGTTGATATTCATTGCCAAACCGATGCCTCATTAGAAGGGTTTGGTTGTGTTAAACTAGACACATAGGTGGAAGCAAATGGAGTCAAGAAAGAATATTAATTATTTGGAGCTTTTGTATGTGTATTACTCAGTAACATTCACTGTATAGTGGTTTTTGCAGTAAGCACATTCAAGTAAAGTCAGATAATGTTAAAAGCTGTTTGCTTATATAAATTATTATGGAGAAATAACTTCTGTAGCTATGGATTCTCTTGCTGAATAAATTTGGGATTGGTGTTTAGAAAGAGATATTTTGTCTGCAATTCATGTTCCAGGAGGTCAAAACATAGCTGATTTTTACTCTGGAAATTTCTCAGACTCTACTGAATGGCAACTGAAATGTTTAATTTTTGAGAGATTGTGTAGACAATGTTTTTACCCTGATATTGATTTTTTTGCCTCCAGGTTGGATAAACAATTGCCTAATTTTGTGTCCTGGTTTCCAGAACCGGACGCTTATGCAATTACCGTAAAAGATTGTGTATTACGCGCACCCATGTATAATGCGCACCCAATTTTTGAAGCAAAATTTGAGGGAAAAAAACTGGAAAACAATTTGCAGCTGTTGTTTGTTAATGTTTGTTCATGATTTGTTACAAAATTTTGTCCACGTTTTTGTTGTTGTTGTTCTGGAATATTGTACTAAATTTAATTTCATAAAAAAATGTTATCTATGTACATTTGAGATATGCATTCATAATTACCTTGTGCACGACGTATTAAACCAAATTGAATGCAAATATTCATGTTAATATTCAACAAGGCTTGGATAGTTTTGCAAGCAATACAGGAGTCCCCTACCGGTGAAAACCCCTACTAACTAAACATTGCGCAATACCGTCAAATCGCCCTTTATCTGTAGATGTACAAAGTCATATTCAAATCCCATTCGTCACTGCAGTATTAAGCTGTTGTTTTTTCTATTTTAGTAACATTGACCAGACATTCGAGTTCCTTTTTGAGTTATTGCAGTACTAAACTGACAGAGGGCAATCATAAAGTCCATTCTGTGTACCAAGTTTCATAATCATATGTTAGGTTCTTTTCATCATCACCTTGCTCTTTCTATGTATACAAAGTTTCATCAATCTTCAGTACTTTTTGAGTTATGGCAGGATCCAGGTTTTGGGGACGGGACAGATTGACAGAGTGAGACCGACGGATGACCAGAGAGACAGACGCACACAGATGGAGGGCAAACCCATAGTCCAATCTGTGTACCAAGTTTCATGAAGTTTCATGATAATATCTTATGCACTTTTCAAAATATTACAGTACAGTAGATTCCACTTAATTGAATATCGGATAATCGAATAGTTCGCTTAATTGAATAGAGATTTGCATTCATTCCCATTGTAAAAACTCCGTCTAATCTGATAGAAAATATGGTGTCTCCGGTTAATTGAATAGCCAATTATCAGTTGTAGGCGTAAAGTCCGCTTTATAATCTCATAATCTCCGAGGATACGTATCATATCGCCAGTTTCGACAGTCACGCTTCTATGACCGCCTTTGTTATCATTTCACACCACGCATGAATGCAGCGTTTGTTGAATGTCACGTGACTAATAGGTGTAATTTGCAGGTCAAGTACAGCGCATACACATCTAGAAAGCAATGTAGCCTGTTAGTGATTATTATTTTTCAAATGCACCGTATAATGGATAACAAACATCTATGAACGCTTTTCTGCATATTTATTAGCATTCTAAAGTATGAAACATTTTGTTACGTAACAGGTTTGACATTATATCATCAAAATGGATTAAATAAGATCATAACATATCTGATTAACATTGAAATAATTTAAATATGACGGATTCCGCATATATGAATACTCCGGTTATTTGAATATTCGGACGTGACAAATGGGCTATTCAATTAAGCGGAATCTACTGTATTAAGTTTATTTCTACTTTTAGTAACAGTCATGTGACCTTTGACCTCTGGTGAAAAATAAAAGGTCGTGCATAATTCTCACATTGCTGTTGCTACGTATACAAAGTTTCATCAAAGTGTCTTCAGTACTTTCCGAGTTATCACAGGATCCAGGTTTTGGGGGCGGACGGACAGACAGACATACGGACGAACAGACAGATGGCAAACCTATAGTTCAATCTCTGTACCAAGTTTGATGGTCATATCTTATGTCCATTTCAAATTATTACAGTATTTAGTTTATTTCTTTTTTTAGTAACAGTCACGTGACCTTTGACCTCAAAAAAAAGGTCGTGCATAATCCTCACATTGCCACATTGCTGTTTATATGTATACCCAATTTCATCGAAATAAGATCAGTACTTTTTGAGTCATTGCAGGGACCAGGTTTTGGGGACAGACGGACGGACAAACATAGGGACAAACAGATGGATGGCAAACCTATAGTTTAATCTTTGTACCAAGTTTTATGATCATATCTTATGTACTTTTCGAATTATAACAGTATTTAGTTTATTTCACCTTTCACGTCACGTCACCTTTGACCTCTGGTGAAAAATAAAAGGTCCTGCATAATCCTCACATTGCTGTGTATATGTATACCAAGTTTCATCGAAATATCGTCAGTACTTTTTGAGTTATCGCAGGATCCAGTTTGTTTAATTTTATTATACCCCCACAAACAAAGTATAGGGGGGGTATATACGAGTGAGCTTGTCGATCTGTCGCTCCTTCGGTCTGTTGGTTTTTGGTTTCCGGATGATAACTCAAGAAAGGCTTGACATATTTAAATAATTTTTGGTACACATGTGTAACATCATAGAATACAGGTCAAGTTCTATGTTGGTTACAAACCACTAAATTTTGACAGAGTTATGGCCCCTTTTGGACTTGAAATTCCCTACAAACATGGTTTCCGGATGATAACTCAAGAAAGGCTTGACATAACTAAATAATGTTTGGTACACATGTGTAACATCATAGAATACAGGTCAAGTTCGATGTTGGTTACAAACCACTATATTTTGACAGAATTATGGCCCCTTTTCGACTTGAAATTCCATAAAAACATTATTTCCAGTCGATAACTCAATAAGGGCTTGTTGACATATTAAAATAATTCTTGGTATACATGTGTAGCATCATAAAATACGGGTCAAGATCGACTTTGGCTTCAAACCACTAAATTTTGACAGAGTTATGGCCCTTTATTTGACATATTCACCTAAAAACATGGTTTCCTGGCGATAACTCAACAATGGCTTGACATATTTATATAATTATTGGTACACATGTGTAGCATCATAAAATACAGGTCAGGTTTGACTTTGGTTACAAACCACTAAATTTTGACACAGTTATGGCCCCCCTTTTTAAATTAAATTTCCGTAAAACATGGACAATAACTCATGAAAGGCTTCACATATTTAAATTATTTTGGTACATAGGTGTAACATCATAAAATACAGATCAAGTTCAAGTTTGGTTTCAAACCACTAAATGTTGACAGAGTTATGGTTCCTATTGAAATAGATGAGTTTCACATTCCCATTTTTAGCGATTATCACGACACAATAATTGATCAGCGAATCGAAAACGGGGCTTGCGATGTATTGATAGTGGTTAATACTGATTGTATAGCGGGCATTTACAGTTTATTACTTTTAAAATGTTATAAATGTTCACTTAGTTTTCTTCTTAATAAACAGAAATGGCATGGTACATAATATAATAATGATATATGATACGAGAGTGTCAATTTAATTAGTATTCGTCGCTAAAAATGAAAAAAAAAGGCAATTTAGACTTAGGTAATTTCTCTGAGACTGACTTACTTCGTATTGTCCAAATGGTCTGATCAATTATAAGATCATAATCTTGTATAAACACATGACCATTATTATGTAACCAGAATGTGTATATATAGGTCCTTGTTTTAAAATAACATGTGACACAATTACATAATCAATGTGCATACCAATTAGTGAAGTAATACACAGGCTATTGTCTCGGCAGCTGTGCCACTGACTTCATGAATCTACTTGATATCATGTGAAATAACTATCATTTAAAATAAAAAATAATTTCATTTAACACAAAATGTTAATTTTATTGGCAATTATCCTGATCATTAGCTTGATATGATAGTTTATAAATGGAATGTACATGTGTTTGTACACAAATTTTGAAGACATATAACGATAATAAACATACATGTGTTTGTACACAAATTTTGAAGACATATAACGATAATTAACACTGCTTTTTAACATTTTGATATTAAAATAATGATGTTTTATTTCTCAGTCATATTTTTATGATAATTAATAATAATTCTAATAATAATGTTATATGTAACTGTCAAGCGATTATATAATTACCCCAGCCGACACTGAATCCGGAATAAACGAAATGCTTCTGTTAATTAAATATTAATTAATTATTTATTTATTTATTATGTAAACTGGAATAAATTGAGCAATTATAGGTCTGTTTCAATAATTAAAATTCAGATCTGAATATGAAATAACATAATCATGAATTGATGTCAAACATAGTTTCGTTCGCAGATTTGGCTATGTTGTGATTGTTACATTATTTGCATTATAATTTAAGTATTTGAAACATCTCCACGTATACATAATTTAGTGAATAATGTATTATTTAAGTTAAATGAAAAAACAAATAATATCGACATTTTCTCCACTGAACATTATTTTCCTTTATGGACAATTACAGCCAATACATCATCAGCCTCGTTCTCGATTCACTTTATCAAGGGAGACAACTCCTATAATACTCGAAAACGGGAATGTGAAACGGGTCTATTAAATTTTTCCAAATACACTGTTGACCATTCACAAATTAAAGCATTCTCTCTCTGTCCATTTCTTTCGAATGGATGGCATTGTTTTGTGACAAGGCCATATTGTGCGGGAATATCCCTCACTCATGTGACAATTCTAGTTCCTAGTTTTAGTAACAGTCACTAGACCTTTAACCTGTGGTAAAAAATAAAAGGTTATGCATAATACTCACATTGCCGTTTATATGTAGACAAAGTTTCATCCAAGTATCTTCAGTACTTTTTGAATTATTGCAGGAACAAAATTTTGCGGACGGACGGCATGACAGACGGACGGAAGGACGGAGGGCAAACCTATAGTCCCCTCCGGTGAAACACCGGTATGGGGCTAATAAGTTTGATGCCGTAACACAATCTCCATTTTAATTCCAGTACATGTATATTTCATCATTCCCATTTAAATCTCCAATTTATCCAATGCAACAAAATAACTGTCTGAAATTTTTCACACCCATGACATTTCATCTAAAACCCTAATTCATTAATGCTCTATAGACTGTTTGCATTGTACAGGTACAGCAGATTTGATTGATGCTTTTTCACTGACCACCAACTAATCCTGTTACACACTTAAAGTGCTGCAAACAGCTAAACAGTGGCCCCACCTGGCAGTCACATCAAAGAGTTTTTGAAAGTGACACCTTTGCTATGAATGTTGCTAACTGCTTGCAGATTTAGAGGCCTGGCTAATTGACAACATCGCCCTTTCTCTCTTCTCAGTTGTAACAGGTGTTACTATAAATGGCTGTGTTTTTAACGGTTTTTATTGTTTGTTCAAATTGGAAATATGATTGCGAGGTAATCAGAATGTTTTGTTAATAAAAAAATGAATTAACCCTTATCCTGCCAAACACGACTACAGCTCGCGATAAGCTTTATCTCTAGCCAGTGCCGATCGCGACCTCAGGTCGTTTCTGGGGGTTTCCCCATTATGTTGCCTCGATTCTGATTTACTATTGAAATTTTACTACGATACTTACAGAATTTCATTCATAAATGCATGTCACGTGATTTATAACGTCATTTAGTCTAAATATATTAGCCAATAGTTGTTTATATGCCGAACAAAATCGAACACAAAGAATAGGAGAGTAAACAGTCAAAATGGCGAACCGGCGAATGAACCTCGATGATGTTATGTTCTCAATCAATTGTGGTCAGAAAGTGATAGTGAGGAAGAATTTATGCATGATATTGATGAAAACGATGTGTTAGAAGATGTTTTATTGAATGCAAGTGTTATTCGCGAAGTTAATTTAGAGCAATCAGTGCGTGACAAAGAGTTTCCCAGTGACATTGAAAATGGCTGGTTGAATGTTGACACTCCACCTGTTGTGATGGCATTTGATAGCCATATAGGCTTGAATGCGGACGAAATTCCTGATGATATATCACCAATGAGTATGTTCAATGTGTTATTTGATGAAAGCATGTGGGAAATTATGGTGACACAAACAAATAAATATGCACAGTTGCAAATCCAAAGTGCACAGGGCAGCAACAGTCTCAAACCACACAGCAGATTGAACAGGTGTGTGGACACTTATGTTGATGAGATGAAAGTGTTCATGTCACTCGTACTTTTGATGGGAATAGTCAGAAAACCATCATTAGAAGACTATTGGTCAACCAATGAGAACATTGCAACTCCATTCTTCAACAAAACAATGTCAAAAAACAGGTTTCTTCTATTACTGTCCAACTTCCACATTGTTGACAATGACGATGATGACAAATCTGACAAACTTTATAAAATAAGACCGTTCCTAAAGATGATTACGGACAATTTCCAAAAGTATTCGCCAGAACGTGATTTAAGCTTTGACGAGGGAACTTGCCCATTCAAAGGAAGAGTTCGGTTTAGAGTCTATAACCCAATGAAACCAAACAAATTTGGTATCAAACTTTATGCATTTATATGACACTTGGTATATTCATTGTTTAAATTGTACAGAAATATAAATTGTAGAAATAATTATCTTCAACGATAAGAATATATAATTAGAAATGATAAAATATGCTACTTTTGTAGTAAGTATAATATTTTATTAGTATTTTGCAAAAATATTGTTCAGGTGAAGACAAATATTACCATATATTTGTAAGTAATGTTTAAGATTTCAGGTTGTTATATCAATATTGGTAGATGCAATGTAAATAAAAATTATACCCATGTGTAGCTTATTTATTTATCTACAACTTTGCTTCTTGGTGCTATAAGATAAAATCTAAGGTTAATGCACAAAAGCTGTCAGATCAATGCCACTGATATTATCTTGTTTACACTAGCCATATGGTGAAAGTTTAGTGGCAGTGGAGTAGCTGATAAGCGATTAGGCTTATGGCAGGATAAGGGTTAAATATAAAATAAATATTAAAAAAAAATAACAACAAAAATAAAATTGCCAGAAAATGACTGTTACCGTGTATAACGCTCACCAAGTTTGTATAGCCGAATTTTTGGTAAAAATGTGCGCGTAATACATGTTGTTTTACGGTAATGCTTCTAATTTCCCTTGGAGTGAATGGAATCCATATATATTTGCTCCATTTAATATGATTGGACAGATCATGGTAAACAAGCTGTTGATAGACAAGGTGGAAAAGGTGTTATTTATTTTTCCTCAATGGACTTAGCAATCTTGGTTTCCTTTGATTTTTGAAATTATTTTATCCATTCCAATAAGGTTACTCAGGCACAAGGACCTATTGGCTGTATCACACACCATCAACTTCTAGGGAATTTCTTGGCCAGTTGCTTAGTTCATGTGTGAATCTAGGGCAGTCGGAACCTAGAAGCAGTACCAATTCGCATGGTAGAACTGGTATACTTGGAACGGTATCCGGGGTAGTAATCCCTTTTACATGTCTGAAGCAGAGATACTTAGTTATCTATATTATCTTTTTAAATTAAGAAAATCATATTCAGTGATTAACACACATAAGCTATCCTGCTTCAAACTCTTCCCTTTTTCTAGTTCTTGTTGGTGTAAGGATTGTGTTTTAGTGTATAGGTTTATGAGAAGTGTTTTTCTCTATCAACCTCCAAACCGCGATATATTATTACATGGGATGTGTCTGTTGTGTTGAACTGATTGAAAACATTAGTGCCTATACGGGATTTCTCCTTGAAGATGTAGACTTTAAAAACTGTAGCTCTTCTGGCTTTGGCTACGGTACCAAGAGCACAGACCTTGGTATCTATGAGTATGGATAATATGATTATTAAACTACTGGAAGTTGTGTTTACTTTTTCAATTATGTTGAAAATGTCTTGTTTAGGACATTCTTTTGCATTGAAAGTGGAGCACTTTCATATTGAGATGTTGTGTGCTATGCATACACTTCTTGCTTATATTGATGCTACAAAATCTGTTAGAAAGTCACAGTTTGTGTTTATATCGTGTAAAACATTCAAGCAAGTGACTACAAGCACTATTGCTAGATGGTTGAAGGGTATATTAGATTTTTCGGGAATTGACTCTGACCATTTTAAGGAACAGTCATTCAGAGGTAACAAAAGATGTTAATTAAAGAATATTTTAGACACTGCAGACTGGAAGTCCAATAAAACATTCAGAAAGTTTTATTTAAAATAGGCTTTCAATAGGTCTAGCAATGTGTCTTTCAGTAATACTGTTTTGTCTGGTTAGGTCCTGTGATTATATGTTAATATGTTATATTTTGGCTTAGTTCAATGGAAGATTTTGGTTTTGTTGCCTTTCAAAATGCTATCAATACATGTGAAAGCTGAAGGCTTTACGAAAATAATGTGCCGTCATCCAAGCTTTAGCCCTGGATGAATGTCATTATTGGAGTGAAGCCGGAGGCTGAGCATGTATAGACCCTCCTCTTGCTTATTGTGCATAATTATATTATGTTTTTATGGATCGTATTTTATCTTCTTTTTTTTTATTGTATATGATTTTATTGTTTCCCACCCTTTCGGTGTTTATGGCAACAAAACCATGTTAAATATATGCATGTTTCCGGTGTTTTATTTCCATTGCGACTGCGCATGTGCATGGGTAGGTCAGAGTGTAGTAGATTTTTTCATTGTTTAAAGTGCTGATCTGCTAATACATACAGAACGGAGTGCTATCTATACATGCTTGGCCTCCAGCTTTACTCCAATAATGACCTTCATCCAGCGCTAAAGCTTGGCTGAGGGCACATTTTATTCTATATATAACAAACTTTATTCACAAATTTTCTCTTAACATTTTTTAACAAATAAGTCATAGGATCAGACTCCCAAGGCCAGTTTTAATTGATTATGAAACTCATGATTCAAGTTGACCCAATAACTGTTTATCTGAATCAATGTTTTTCACACCTGTTACCCACTCCAAATATTGTAACAAAAGGGGAATTTTTGCACCTGGGTTGTGAAATCAACATCGTTATATCCAAAACTTGGTTATACATTTGATTATTGTTAATTTGAACTCTGTTAATTCAAAGTCAGTGTTATTTCAAAGTATTTTTATGCCCCCTGCATCGTCCTGTCCGTCCTTCCGTCCGTGACAAGGTTAAGTAGATTTTACCGTTTCGTCTAGCACCAACACCTCTTACTACAACACTTTGACACTTACACAGTTGTTGCTTATGACCATTCCCTATCCACCGATATCACCCAACTTTTTTACTTTGACCTTGACCGAATTTGGACTAAGAAATGGGCTACCCAGCATCATCCTTGGGCATGTGTGTTCATCAAACACAGAATCTTGTTTCTTGTCCCAAATTTATTCCTTTTTACCTCACCTGAGCTATTGGTATAGGGGACCTCTCCTCTCCAGCGTTATCCGTCATTCATCGTCCGTCGTCCGTATGCGTCAACAATTTGGATCGTTATCGCGATAAAGACTTCATTTTTTATTCAATCTTAACCTAACTTGCACAGTTTGTGTATGACCATAAAATCTCAGATGGGATTGTTATCGGGTCAGATCGCACCAGTAACACCAGAGTTATTGCCCCTTTTTCATGCAAAAAAAGTGCAAAAATGCCCTCTTCCAACGTATAGACTTTATTTTCCATCCAATCTTAACCAAACTGTGACCATCAGATCTCAACAGACGCCAAAAATGGGCCAGATCATGTTTCAAATACCACAGTTATTGCCCTTTGTTTAGTAAAAAAATATACAAAAATGGACATTATTCAGGATAGAGACTTCATTTTTCATCCAATATTCACCAATCTTGCACAATTTTGGTCTATTTCCATGAGATTACAGTTGAAGCCCAATATAAGCAAGATCGTACCAGAAACACCTGAGTGATTGACCTTTGTGAAAAAAATATGCAAAAATGGACATTATTCAGGATAGAGACTTCATTTTTCATCCAATCTTTATCATTGTGTACAGTTTGTCTATGAACGTAAGGCTACAGGTGAAGTCGAATATAAGCATGATTGGGCCAGAAACAGTTATTGCCCCTTGTGTTTGGAAAAAAACATCAACAAGTTATCCATGATTGGCTTGCACAACAAACTTACACTGTTTGCGCATGACCATAAAAATTGATTGATAAAATTTGTTTTCTAATAGTTGCAAGACTTGCATGCAGTTATTTGTACATGCAACATTGATGTCTTCAAAGCCTGCATTAACATCATTTATGATCATTCGACAGAAAATTTTCAAACAAAAAGCAAAACTGTTTGCGAAAAAGACATCAAAATCTACTGTTTCTGCATTTTCTGTAATTGTCAATGACGTAATGAAAAAGGGTCAGGTAAGAATATAGAGAAAAATGATTTGGGAATCATTAGCAAAAAAAAACGCACATCCACTACCCAACTCATACTTGAGTTAGCCCATTGCACTAACCCATGTTTTAAATCAAATCAAAATTGATCCTATCCCCCTCTGCGTATTGTTCAGATACCTTAATTGTCAAACCTGTCACAACAGTATGGTCTTCACCTGTACCAGTTCTCAGGTGAGCGTTTTGGGCCATCATGGCCCTCTTGTTTATTTAACTAAAATAAACTTGTTCAACTCAAACTTTTTAAATTCAAATCATCATTATTTTGAAGTCTACAATTCGGTGGCAAATAAATATTTCACACTTGCCTATTGATAATTTGAAGTTGAGGTCTTGATTGGGACTCGATGATTTCACACCTTTGATGAAAAGATTCGCGGACCAAGCGTATTAAATAATGGCCGTTGTTTGCTAATGGACGCAATTAACGCTCATTAGGGCAAGTGGCCTGGGATCTGTATAAAATTGTGCAAGGTATTCTGGATAATTAAAACTACTTTCTCATTGGTGTCTTACCAATGTAAGACTTTCAAATCGGTTAGTTGTCCACGAGCGATAAAACTGTATACCCATGCAAAAAGGTTAACCAAATAACTTAGGCTTGCATTTATATCTTTATACCAAGTCAGGATAAGAATTTTGATTTTATAAGTATTTTGTTTACTATTTTCTGAATTGTATTTTCCCCCTTACGGTCGCGTATATGGATAAAAAGAAAAATGTGACGCGACCATCACGGGTGGTTATGAATGTTGAAAATGTTTAATCCGAACTATCGTTATTTTGAAGTTTTGAAATTGGCCCTAAAAAACCCCACTTACATAGCATATAATGTTGCCGAGTCCAAGGTCCCGGCCGGATCCCTATATATTTCAATTGATATAACATCGGTTGTAACACCATTATTTCGAAGTCGTCGGGACAACAATTTATTAATGTTTTATAACAAAGTAGAATATAAACATGTAATAATGCTTTTCCAAAAAAACAAACCCTTTTTATGCCCCCACCATCAATGATGGGAGGGGGGCATATAGAGTTTACCCTGTCCTTGGGTACATACGTATATACATATGTACATGTTTACGTATGCTCGGATTCTTGTTCGGACAATAACTTTGTCCAGCATTGGAGGATTTTCAAATAACTTGGCAGACTTTTTTAGCATAATGAGACAGTGGGTCGCACGCAGGAACCAGGTCCCTAGGTCCAATGTCTAGTGGGATAAGTGTTAAGCATGGTAAGACGGTGTGTCGCTCGCAAGAACCAGATCCCTAGGTCCAAGGTCAAGGTCATACTGTAAGGTCAAAGGTCAAATATAAGAATTTAAGCCATAGACCCTGTCCGGAGCATAGTTTTGTCTAGCATTGGAAGGAATTTCAAATAACTTGGCACAAGTGTTAAGCATGGTGAGATGGTGTGTCACACATAAGAACCCAGGTCCCTAGGTCCAAGGTCAAGGTCACACTTAAAGGTAAAAGTTCAAATATAAGAATTTAAGCCATAGATGCTGTCTGAAGCATAATTTTGTCCAGCAGGGAAGGATTTTAAACTAACTTGGCTGAAGTGCTAAGTATGTTGAGTCATAGTGTTGCTCGCAAGAACCAGGTCTCTTTGTATAATGTCAAGGTCACACTAAAAGGTCAAAAGTCAAATATAAGAATTTAAGCCATAGACCATGTCCGGAGCATAATGTTGTCCAGCGGCGAAGGATTTTCAAACAATTTGGCATAAGTGATAAGCATTGTGTGGCGGTGTCGAGTACAAGAACCAGAAGCCCTGGTCCAAGGTCAAGGTCACACTTTAAGGTCAAGTATATGTATATATGCATTCTTTCAAATAACTTGGCAGAAGTGAAAACTATTATAGGACGATGTGTCGCCCACAAAAGCTAGGTCAAAGGTCAACGTCACACTTATAGATCAAAGGTCAAGTGTAAGAATTAAGTCCATGGAATCTGTCTGGGGCAAAATTCTGTCAGGCATGAAAATTTTTCAAAAAACTTAGCAGAAGTGGTAAGCATTATGAGACGGCATATAGCGTTCAAGAACCAGGTTTGTAGCTGAAAGGTTAAGGTCATTAATCAAGGTCAAAGGTCAAATAATTTTCCAGAGCATAATATTGTCTTTCATGCAGGGATTTACAGATAAACTGGCAGAAATGATCACTATCACCAGATGAGGTGCTGCATGCAAGAACCTGAATTGTGAAGTTAGTGAATTACTTCCCATTATTAATGAGCATAATTCAAAAATGATAAAAGGCATTTTGTTGATATTGCACAGAATGATTTCAGATAGCAAGAGTAAATAAAGCATATAAGAACCATAACTCACAATTGCCTATAAGTTTTAATTACTACCCTTTATTGATTTTTTGTCAGGACCAAAACTATTTTGTGATACCACAAATTACTTCACAGAATAAGAGAATACATTAGCAGAAAGTACAATATAATCCTTTCGCCAAATAATTGGTATGCATACAGACAAAGTAACGCCATGTAGAAAGGGCTGCATAGGTGGGGGCATCCGTGTCTGTGGCCACATTTCTAGTTAATGATTGAAGTAGTAAATTTTATTGCACCGATTTTATACAAAATACAGAAATAATTTAGCAGTGCCCAAACATAGCAATATCTTTCAATGATAGCGCATGTGTATATGTATTTGGAGGTTTATCAGGTCCTTCCGCGGTGTAGCTGCATTATGTGTGGACCTGGGATGTGTCCCAGAATCCCTGCCAAATTTTACTAGAGACACACTGAAAGTTGGTAGGAATTTTGATGTATAGCTGCAATTTGCAGCTATTTATTTTTTACTGATTTGTATTTGACTTCTGGTGTGGTATTGTGCTGTGGGGGGACCGGAGTACCAGGAGGAAACCCCACCTGTCGGTATGTTGACCGCAAACCAAACTCACATGCACTGAGTGGGGAGCGAACCGGGCAGCCGAGGTGAGAAGTGAGTGTACTAGCCAGACAGCCCTGATGATACCGCGTTCCGGGGCCTGTTATTTAAGTGACATATGTCATGGTAAACCCCAATATGCAAGATATGCTACTCTTTGGTCCTGTTTACACCTTTTCAATGGGTAAAATGGCGGTTTGGTAAACAGTGGATCGCTTGAGAAGAAAATTAAATTTCTAACAGTAAAATTAGTCTAAAAATATGGCGCATTTCGAGTTTGTATTGTTGACATCACATGCAATATAATTGTCTAAGGAACTGTCAAACTTTTAAGGAAAAAACCCCCCACTTTAGATCATGTTATTTATAAAGTAAATGCTACTTTGAAAAAATACAATATACTTATAATATAATTATAGTTAATATATACACAGATTTAGTAAAAATTTGAGTATACTATCTGTACAGAGAAATAGTAGGGTCGTTTTAATAACTTAATGTTGTTTTTTAAAAAAAAAGTCTGTCAACATAATGCAATGTAAAATATTGTGTCAAGAGTTTTATATTCATGTACATATAAACTTTAACCCATAAGTTTTATAAACGCCAGCAATTTAAATTCGAAATACATGGTAGAGCCTAACGAGAAGATCATGGTGGTAACGCCGTGTTTTGTCATGCCTGCTGAGTTTCTTTGATGATGAAGATTCCATCACTGCGGACGGTCACATTCATCCTTGTGGACTGCGGATATTGGCGTTCCGCGGCAATTTTTTGGGTCAACCGGAGTTTGCAGCGACACTGCAGAAAAGCTAAAACCCTTGCTAGCCGTACTGTACTTTGACGATTGTGTCCTGTCAAGTTGTTCTTTAATCTAAGGCTTTTGTCATTCTTTTGCATCAAGTTAACTGTCTTAAGAAGAAAACTGTCATCTGTTGTAGACATTTGCAACTGCGCTGTATGCTCTTCAGCCCAAACCAGTTTGACAGGGATTTTGGGGGCTAACAACCCGATTGTGTTGGTGGATTCATTGGAAACATTCTTGGGCATGTTTGTGATGAAAAAAATCATATTGTCAGGTAGGGAAACCAAAAATTACTCTGTAAATAGCTTAGGTGATGTATTGCTCATTCAATGGGTTCTTTGGAAAGTGCTCTTGATATGCAAATTGCATGAATTCAGTGTGTTTCTGCGCTGTGTTTTAAAATCAAGGCTGCTGTTGTTGCAAAGTGTAAGTTTAGCAATGTCTTCATGATCATACTGAAGCTTCTTTACACTGGTAAATTCTGACCAAAAGGTGCATTGTCACATGGATTCTGTAACCTTAAAAATGAAAAGAAGTAATCAAATGTATTCACATTTTATAATGGGAGCTATGTGTTGGTTGTACTTCCGAGACCATGAATCAGTTTTATAAAACAAAATGATGCCTCTTAAAACAAATTAGACATGTATGTTTTTATTTACCTGACAAACAATGATTTTATATAGTTTTCATCCTTTTTATCGTCCTAAGACGCTATAACCCATCAAGTAATTTTAAAATTGCGCTGTTTATGTTTAGGATAATCATGTGACAGTTAAGATTGGTCGATTTGCGCATGCGCACACTTGAATCAGGTGCTTGTATTGTGGAAAGCCACGGTATTTTTAAATCAGGAATACCAAGTTCAAGGAAAGTGGGAGTTTATTCAGTTTCTAATTTTCAAATAAATATACAGTTTATGACAGTATTGGATCGTGTTCTTTACAAAAAGTTATTGTTTTACGCATGTTTTTACTGTTTAGGCACAAAAACAAGAGCTGTCAGAGGTCAGTGCGTTTGACTATTAGAAGTATTTCAGTTGGTACATATTTTGGATAGCAGAAGGGACATACATTTGTTAAAATACATAGCTTTTAAGTGAAGCCTTAAATAGTTTATAAATGTTTGGAACAAAAACTTTAACAAAGTCTATGTAAAAAGTGGGCTAACTCTGTCAAAATACAAAATAGAGTTATGGAGAATGTTCACCCTGATGCTGAAGTTGATGACAAAGGTATATTCCAAGTTTCAAATTAATTACTTATGTAGTTATAAAGTTACAAAACTTTTGAATATAAACTTTAACCAGGAAATCTAAGTGAAAAGGGGGCATAACTCTGTCCGATTATAAAACAGAGTTATGGGGAATGTTGCCCCTGACACTGGAGTTGATGACAAAGGTATATTCCAAGTTTCAAGTGAATAACGTATGTAGTTTTGAAGTTACAAAACTTTTGAATATACACTTTAACCAGAAAATCTAAGTGAAAAAGGGGCATAACTCTGTCAAAATACAAAACAGAGTTATGGGGAATGTTGCCCCTGACATTGGAGTTGATGACAAAGGTATATTCCAAGTTTCAAGTGAATAACTTATTTAGTTTCGAAGTTATAAGACTTGAATAAAAACTTTAACCAATTCAGACGCGGACGCCGACACGGGGGCTAGTAGGATATCTCACCTATTCTTCGAATAGTCGAGCTAAAAAGCGCATTTTTATGCCCATCTGGAAGTTAGTATCTTTAAGGTGGCACTTTACAGTTTCACACTAATATTAAAATTGGCAGGGAAGAAATTTCCCTTAAACATAGGGATACTGTGAAATTGAGTGGCATTAATTTCATTGTGTATAAAGTTATAACTGAAATGATTGCAGAAACTGATGAAATAGAGATCCCATAATTTGTAAATCATGCATGTTAAAATTATAATAGTGGTACAGTCGAATCTCATTAGTTCAAAGTCGTCAGGACCGATAAAAATACTTCGAAATAATGATTATTCGAATTAAATATTTCCAGATTATCTTAATAAAAAATATAATTTTAAAGATAAATGATATATAATTGGGATAGCGGCCACAATACACAATTTGAATGGACCTTAAAAGTTTATAATTACATGTTTGATTGAATTTTTTGTTGTTTTTTAGCTACCCTGAGCACAACATGCTCATGGCGAGCTTTTGTGATCACCTATTGTTCGTTGTGCGTCATGCGTCTTCAACATTAACCTAATAAACACTTTAGAGGCCACATTATTGGCCAATCTTCATGAAACTTGGTCAGCACATTTGTCCCAATGATATCTCGGCCTAGTTCAAATCTGGGTCAATGGGGTCAAAAACTAGGTCACTAGGTCAGATTGAAGAAAAAGGTTATTACTCTAGAAGAAACATTTTTTGCCCAATTAACATGAAACTTGGTCAGAATATTTGTTCTCATGATATCTCGTCAAAATTCCTCAGTGGAAGGTCCAAGTTGACACAATGAACATTATTTTAAATTATCTAACAGAACACCAAACTCGATCACCCTACGTCCCGCTCTCCACCCATCTTGATTGACTATTTTTCCAATTTTTGGTGTGAATGAATATTATTTCACAGCAAGGAGCACGTATCTCCTTCACGCAGATATGTTTTTATATATGAATAATTATGTTAAATAATACTAATAATCCTTGGACATTTATTTATAACTATTTTAACTTAAGTGTAATGAAATACAACAGACATTTCGCGAAAATGTCACGATTGAATGTTAACAGAAATTCCCAACAATGACGTCACTTGAAGGTATTTTTTTACTTTCATCTTTAAACACACATAAGCATTTATTTCACACATTTAATTGAAAATAACTCAAAATTCGAAAAGTAATGTTTATATCGCGAAAATAATTTCTGTTTCGAATCAGATCGATTAGATTTACGGTTAGTGGCGAATGTGCCGAAGTTAACCGATATTTCGCGAGTATTTCCGAAGTGAGTAGGACCTTTCTACCTTAATGATATCTCGGCCCAGTTTGAATCTGGGTCATGTGGGGTCAAAAACTAGGTAACTAGGTCAAATTGAAAAAAAGCTTGTTAACACTCTAGAAGTAACATTTTTTGTCCAATCTTCATGAAACTTGGTCAGAACATTTTCCAAATGGTATCTCGGTTGAGTTTGAATCTGGATCATGTGCTGTCAAAACTAGGTCACTAGGTCAAATGAAAGTAAAAGCTTGTTTACACGCTAGAAGTCACATTTTTTTCCCAATCTTCATCAAAACTTGGCCACAATATTTGTCCCAATGATATCTCAGCCGAGTTTGAATTGGGGTCATGTGGGGTAAAAAACTAGGTCACTAGGTCAAATTGAAGAAAAAACTTGTTAACACTTTAGAAGTCTCATTTTTCTGCCCAATCTTCAGGAAACTTGGTCAGAACATTTGTCCCAATGATATCTCGGCCTAGTTCAAATCTGGGTCAATGGGGTCAAAAACTAGGTCACTAGGTCAGATTGAAGAAAAAGCTTGTTAACACTAGAAGAAACATTTTTTGCCCAATTAACATGAAACTTGGTCAGAATATTTGTTCTCATGATATCTCGCCCAAGTTCAAAAATGGTTCCGTTCCGTTGAAAAAAATGGCCGTCAGGGGGCGGGGCAGTTTTCTTTATGTGGCTATAGAAAAAGCTTGTTAACACTGTAGAAGTCACATTTTTTGCCCAAACAACATGAAACTTGCTCAGAACCTTTGTTCTTATGATATCTCGGCTGAGTTTCAAAATGGCTCTGCTCCCTTGAAAAACATGGCCGCAAATGGACGGGACAGTTTTTCTAATATGGCTATTGAAAAAGCTGGTGAACATTCTAGTAGTCACAGTTTTTGCCAAATAACATGAAACTTTCTCAGAACCATTGTTCTTATGATATCTTGGCTTCGTTTGATAATGGTTCCACTCTGCTAAAAAAATGTGGCCATCATTGGGCGGGGCAGTTTTCCTTATATGGGTATAATAAAAACTTTAAAAAGCTTGTCAACACTCTACAGGCCACATTCATTGCCCAATTTTTGTGAAACTTCCCCAGGTCCTTTGTTCCAATGATATCTCAGCGGAGTTTGAAATGGTTCATGTATGGTCTAAAATTAAGTCACGAGGTCAAATAGAAAAACAAGAAACGTGGAAATTTCACGAACACCAAATTTTTCGAAGGAAATGCATAAAGGTCAGCATAATAATGAAAGAAAGTTCTGGGTGCCGTATGCATTCCTAAGCGAGGTCTCATTGTAAGGTATCTATGTAAGAAGTTTCATTAAA
Source organism: Congeria kusceri (assembly GCA_027627225.1). Lineage (NCBI taxonomy): Eukaryota > Metazoa > Mollusca > Bivalvia > Myida > Dreissenidae > Congeria > Congeria kusceri. The sequence continues at coordinate 28,586,618 of CM051035.1, forward strand.
ATATCGCGATGCGTTCTCAAATTATTGAGTGGAAACCATTTTTGTATTTTTAGAAACATTGACCTTGACCTTGATCTCACCCACCCCATATGCAATCCCAAGTGTGGTCTAGATACAAGGTATCAATGTATGAAGTTTCATTCAAATATCTTGAGAGGAAACCATTTTTCTATTTTTAGTAATGGAGACCTTGACCCAACCCACCCTATATGCAATCCCAAGCGAGGTCTTGATATAAGGTATCTATGTAAAAAGTTTCATTAAAATATCTCGATGCATTGTCAAGTTATTGAGCGAAAACCCCACAAGGTCGCATCTGAATCCTGCGAAATGGTATTGTGCCCCCATAACAATCAATGTAAAGGAGTTGATCAGCAATCCACATTGAGGGAACTGGCAGACCTTCTAAGCATTTCTTGGTTCACTGTGCACAGTAATCTAAGGATCTAGGAATGTCGGAAGCGAGTTCTGAGTACCCAGATTATCAAGAGACGAGGAAAGAGAGTGACTTGTTATACCCCCCCGCACAACAAAGTTGTAAGGAAAGTATACTGGAATCGGCTTGTCTGTCTGTTCATCTGTATGTCTTTTTTTTTTGTCTGGAGCATACTTTTCAGACTCTTAGATATAAAATTCAAACTTCATACATGGATAGATGGTTGTTAGGCGGACTGCAGTGCACAGGATTTATAACTTTAGCTGCATTATTTATGGAGTTATTCCCCATTGTCCATACTGAAGGAATCGAACTCAACTTCCTACATAGATAGATGGTTGTAAGGTGAAATGCAGTGTTTCAGAATTATTATAAACTTTAGCTGAGTTATTTCCCTTCTTCAGTTGGTTGTGCTCTGCCATTCTCAAAAACTGCTGAGGGAAACACATTTTTATACCTCAGAACTACATTTTGCTTGTATCAATATACTTGTGACAAAGCGGCATGCAGGGGTTGTTACGCTATGACAGCGGCAGCTCTAGTTTGATGTTTGAAAGCAGTTTTGAGATGCTAGGACAGAACGGTGAAGTTTTCCTTAATAGGACAGGGGCGTAGCTTGGTTTAAATAAAGGTGTAGGCCAAAAATATTCATTTTTTCTGACTTTCTAAGGAAAAGTGTAGGCCATGGCCTATAGGAAGCTAAGCTAAGCTAAGCCTAAGGAACTCTAATCCACATGGGTACACCATTACGGCCATGAGTAAAATTCCACATCTTGCATATGAAATTGAAAATCACCTAAGTGCATAGATTTAGCTGAAGGACAGAAATGTGTATTTACTCCATGGTTAGAAGTAGAATTATCATGAAACAGACAGTCAGAGCTAGATGCAACATAAATACAGACTATTATTTGTAGATAAACACTGATTTCACATGCATCTGTTTAAATCGTAAATTGTTTCACTAATGCATTAACAAAATTTGCCACTAGATATTGTTAATCTTGCAGGTTCTTCGACGGGACCTTTGGATGCTTTGAGGTGGCAATGCCTGGGACTCGAACAAGATATGGTGATAACATGCCTACTGACCACGAGCAAGCTTTGGAATTTGTTTATTGTGGTTCTAACTACTTGACTATTCTTCATACGCATGATGCATAGCGTTTGAACTGGATATTGTCAACAACAAAGATCTGTATTTCACAGTTGGCTGTAGTCTGATGTAGATATCACACATGGAATATGATTTAAACCCAAACTGTTTCAAGTGTTTATATTTGTTCTGATTATTTTATAGAGAGAGCACTTTTGGTGCTTTTGCAAGGTTATTGTAGAAAGCAGAGAAATAGCCTTATTTGTGAACAAAACATTTAGGTATTTAATTTGTTTCACAAGCTGCTGTAAGTCAGTGTTTTCACAAGCTGTAATTCAATGTTTTTGTCTAGAATGTGAACTGTGTGTACTTTGAATGAACCTGGTACGTTCATCCAGATTGGGAAGTTTTTATTACTACATGCCAATGCATGCAACATAAGTGAACAACGATAGGCATCTTTCTGTTTCAAAGATGTCAACATAAGTGAACAACGATAGGCATCTTTCTGTTTCAAAGATGTCAACATAAGTGAACAACGATAGGCATCTTTCTGTTTCAAAGATGTCAACAGAATGTTGTGAGCATACATGAACAGACAATTTGTGTTCGCTGACAGGAACTGGAGGGTGAAGGTCAATATTGCCATAGCATTGTTGCCAATATAATTTCACAGAAATGTTCATTGGATGACCCTCTACCAAATTTCTTCAAATAAGTTGATTTGTTAAAAAATATGGCCACCAGAGGGCAGGGCAGTTTTCCCTATGTGGCTATTTCGAAAACTTTAAACATCTTGTCCAAAACAACTGGCTGGAAATCAAAATTATTTCACAGAAGTGTTCTTTGGGTGACCCTCTACCAATTTTCTTCATATTTTTTCATTTGTCAAAAAACATGGCCACCAGGGAGCAGGGCAGTTTTCCTTCTTTAACTATATTGAACACTTTAAAAATCTTGTCTGAAACCTATTGCTGAATTTTGAAATAATTTCACAGCAATGTTCCTTGGGTGAAACTACCAAATTCCTTCAAATCATTTGGTTCTTCAAAAAACATCGCTACCAGAGGCAGGGCAGTTTTCTTTATTAAACAAATGTTTTTGATACATGGTTCCAGCAGGATTCAAACTTGCGGCTTCAAAAGTGCGCACTTCAGTGGAAACTTTCCTGTGCTTAACTACATTTATCAGACAAAGCATATAGCCGTACTTCATGTACATTTCATTCATATCTATTTTACTACTTATTTTCCCGCGCCTGTGAAAAGTGTCGCAGTTACCACATTTTATAATGATATTTATAAAAAAATATTTTACTGTTTGTTTATAAAAATTAGACCTGTGTGTGAAGTAATCTTTATGAATTTACTTTATGAATAAAAAAATTATTTTTGAAAATAATATACCATATTAGCTGCCAGTACGCCCCTTTAAAGGGATTTAAATGAAACAACTTTTTTGATTAGTACGAAAACTACACACATGATTTTCCTACAAAATTAAATTATGTATGACATGTCTATAACTTAAAACAATTTGTTTGCTATATGTATATACTCCAAAACTGTTTGTAAAACAGTATCTATGCATACGTTATGAATACTACATGTATATTGTGTATACATATGTATATTTGATAAGTAAATGTGCAGTGTGTGTTTTATATGCCTGACAGATGGGACACCTAGGAACACCCTTGGCGGGCAGCATCCAAAGACATTGTCCGCAGCATAATTATTTCTGGCATGGAAGGATTTTCAAATAACTTGGCCAGAGAAGAATCATAAAAGTTCAATGGTCAAATAGTTTAAATAAGATGGTGTTTTTGCTCCCAAGTCCAGTCATGAAGCTCTGATACATCATTGCTACATTGGTCATATGACAGTGACAGATATCTCATTGTAACACTGTCAAGATCAAGGTCATACTTAAAGGACAAAATACGAGTATGTATATGTTCATGGATATAATGATAACTCTCTTCATGCAAAGATGGATTCATCTAGGCACAAGTTGAACACCTTAATGGGAGGAAATCTCCCATGAAAGATTCAGATCAAAAGTCGGTCAAACTTGAGGGTCAAGGGTCAAATAACAGAAATTTAACATCTGAGTGATATCTGCTGTATGAATTAAAGATGTATAAAAACTGCACCAATAGTCACCATATTTATTTAAAAATTGTTTTATGCAAAATCAGTAAGTGGGAATTGGGACAATTACTTGATGTTTTTATCAATGCTACATCAGAATACAAAGGATTGGACAAGAAGAGGAAGTGAAGCAGACAAGAACCATAACTCATAATTGGCCTCTTGCTGATTGTTGTCATGGCCCTAGATTTTAAGTTTTTTTAAGTTATAAATGGGATATTTATATAACTCTTCTTCACTGACTTGGAGTATTCTAACCAAAATCAGCACCCCCCCCCCCCTCCGCACAAAAATATAGCAGTATATTGTTTATAAGATTTGATTGCGTTTAGAATAAATGGTTATTTAAAAGATTAATTATACCGCTTTTTGCTGGGTTTATATTTATATGCATGCTAATAAATAAATCATATTTAAAATAAGCTGTATTTTTCTTTATACAATTTACTTATTCTACGCAAAATGCATTTAAAACAAAATCAGCTGAAATGTTGTCTGTGAAGGTTATTGGCTGGGATCCAGATGTGAACAATCATATTTTCTTTGAAGTTGGAAGTCTTGTGTCTTTTTGACAAACAAATATCCAACGAAACGCATCAATTTTGTAAGCGTTCTGAAATTACGTTCACTAGTCCAAGCAGAAGAAATGTTGGCAAGGCAATAAACAAATGCATACTAACACAAAACAAGAACCAACAGCGTTAGTCTGTGAATAACTTCGAAAAAAAGTGCACATAAAAAAACACTTAAACTTACCGATTAAACCAAGCAAGTAACGCTTCAACAAATTCGGATTGTTTATATGTATCGTGAGAACACGCCTAGTGAACATCCGCGTGCTCTCCAGATAGTAGTGTCGTGTTGGAAAACGATTACCCGTACATATGTTTTCCTGAACTTTTCCTTTATGCACGTATATCAACAATAAAAATGACATGGCATTGCCATACAGTATTTTGGTGTAATATACGCGCATTACTTTAGATACTGTGATAGTTCATTGTGTCAATTAATTAAACAAATTTTCAACAGTAGGCTACTAGGTACAGTTCATTGTGCTTCAGTAGAGAGCATTGACAGTTATTAATATATGCGAGAAATTTGTCAGAAACAACGCCGATTATAAATGTTTCGAAAGTATTTTGCATTCGATATGGAGATGATCTTTACATGTACCGTAACTGCAACTATATGTATATGCCTTTCGCAAGTTAGTCTAAATGGTCGTCGTTTCGGTAAAGGGGCGGGGGTTTTATACCAGTGGTATGATTTAAGAAACTACATAATAATTATAACGGTTTGTGCTATTATTTTCTTTATGCAGCACAAATATGCCGTACATTGTGAACACACATTTTTGCAACCGCTGTAGGTGGAGGCGTGTTTTGCTGTACATTTTACACCTACATAGAACCATCGTGCCGTGAAATACCACTTTATTTGACAGATTTGATGAGTAAAAACTACCGTCGTGTTATAAACATCGTACGTGTATCTAATGAAGGCATTCGATGACATAATGTATGTATTCATTTTGATACGGTTATTTTGGTTGTGTTGATTAGGCTTCTACGCCCTTCTAATGCGCGGTACGTGCGAATATTCATATTAGATTTGAACCTTACAAATAATATTGACATGTTTTGTTGTTACTTTTTGCAAACTTATCATTGGTTATCGATTCGATAACCAGAATGTCGTCTAGGGTGATATGTCCATCTCAACATGTAGTACGTTATGTACACAAGTATATCGTAGTGCGTAGGTGAGTAAATAAATAGTTTTAATTCGCTTTTTAACATTGATATTTCACTTGAAATATTTAGCATTTACTACTATTATTTCAAACAGAGTGGCCATTGCACACTGTCGGTAATCAGTGGCGCTACCTCTTTTTGAGATGCATTGAAAAATTGCGAATTCCGAGGTGGCGCTAATGACAGGAAGTAAAGGGAACAAACATTGATAGCCAAGTTGGTATTATATGTTTTCTAACAATATAAGAGTGTAATCGGACAATGTAGGGTGAATCTCGAGTAGTCATTTGTAGCCGCACTCACAACAGACCCGCATTCCAATGTTCCCACTTCCTGTGCGATCTTGCTTCCGTCAGCTCATGTCTTCAAATATTTCCAACTACTTTCGATAGGACGATATCCTTTCGGTTTTGCAGAGCATTATTCTCCACATTCCCACTTCCGGTGCAATCTTGCCTCTGTCGGCTATGTTTGATGTTTGTGTTCCATTGCAAACTTTTCGAAACATTCTCGATAGGTCGAAATCAACTAAGCGACAGTAGCATCCTTGCCTACCATTTCCGGTTTGCATCTGGGAGTGATGCGCCTCCTCTGGGTGCCACTTCCGGGCGGGATTGTTTCTGGACGCGCACGTGAGTGTCGCTGACAATAGGAGCCCTGCGACTACGAATAGCTTGAAAGATGCAGCGTCCATTGCCTCGACTTTAACTTGTAATTTTCTTTAAAAGAATGATACATTAAATTTCTGCTGGCTTGTAGTAAGATACACGCACCTTGCTTTCAGATGTATTCGCATTAACTGTATAACTCATTTCTTGCTATTGTCAAGTGTTAGCAGAATAATAACGACCATTGCATGCATGCGTGGTAATATGGAAAAACCAAAGGTATGGGTACATTGATATATACGATATGTTAAATTCCTATTACAGCAGTGTATCATCGCAAGTATATTTCAAGCAATATGTATCGAAGTTGGTGTGTCTTAAAATCTCATCTCGAAAAAGCATATTTTTCTGTTCACGTGGCGAAACAGAATACATGTATGAAGTTTATGGAACAAAACAAAACGTTCAGCAATTTCGCATTCATTTCTATTTATTTGCTAATATTTCTCAGCAATATGTGTTGTAAATGTTCACGACCGAGATGTTCTTTGTAAGTTTTATCTTTGTTCAGCTTACACAATTTTAAAAGGTTTACATTTACATGTATATACTATTATTTTAATGTTGACTTATGTTATACCAATAACTTGCGATTTTAGATAATTTAAAAAGGTTTCCAGATGTACACTATTATTTTAATGTTGACTTATTTTATACCAATAAATTGCGATTTTAGATGCATATGCTTTCACAAGAATGTTTTGGTACAACACACGTACTCGCATGACCGTGTGCACAAGATGGCAACTCTTAAAATTTGGTATATGACTTCGCTATAACGAAGTAAGGCCAACAATATGTGTTCGGGCAACCCGACCCTACCTAGCGAAAACCCCCCTACCCTAAAGTTTTTAGCGACGATTGTTTTCCGAGAAATCCGTGTTCGTCAGATTTTAGATAATTGTTAATGTTTTATTTTGACCGAAATGTGGGTTTTTTTAAGTTACAAAAAATCAATGTCTATGTGTGCTAAGTTATAAAAATGACACTACTACTACTACTACTACTGCTACTGCTGCTGCTGCTGCTACTACTGCTGCTGCTGCTGCTGCTGCTGCTGCTACTACTACTACTACTACTACTACTGCTACTGCTGCTGCTGCTGCTGCTGCTACTACTACTACTACTACTACTACTACTACTACTACTGCTGCTGCTACTGCTGCTACTACTACTACTACTACTACTACTACTACTACTGCTACTGCTGCTGCTACTACTACTACTACTACTACTACTACTGCTACTGGTGCTGCTGCTGCTGCTGCTGCTACTACTACTACTACTACTACTACTACTACTGCTACTGCTGCTGCTGCTACTACTACTACTACTACTACTACTACTGCTACTGCTGCTGCTACTACTACTATTACTACTACTACTGCTACTGCTGCTACTACTACTACTACTACTACTACTGCTACTGCTGCTGCTGCTGCTGCTACTACTACTACTACTACTACTACTACTACTGCTACTGCTGCTGCTACTACTACTACTACTACTACTAAACTACTGCTACTGCTACTACTACTACTACTACTAAACTACTGCTACTGCTCTACTACTACTACTACTACTACTGCTACTGCTGCTGCTGCTGCTGCTGCTGCTGCTGCTGCTACTACTACTACTACTACTACTACTACTACTACTGCTACTGCTGCTGCTGCTACTACTACTACTACTACTACTGCTACTGCTACTTCTGCTACTGCTGCTGCTACTACTACTACTACTACTACTACTACTACTACTACTGCTACTGCTGCTACTACTACTACTACTACTACTACTACTACTACTGCTACTGCTGCTGCTGCTGCTACTACTACTACTACTGTTGCTGCTGCTGCTGCTGCTGCTGCTGCTGCTGCTGCTACTACTACTACTACTACTACTACTACTACTACTACTACTACTAAACTACTGCTACTGCTACTACTACTACTACTACTACTAAACTACTGCTACTGCTACTACTACTACTACTACTACTACTACAACAACAATCATCATCATCTCTTTATTTTCCGAAGGTATCTCATTAAGACTACACATTGATACAAAGTAATGGTAACAGTGGAAAATGGTAATCTTATCTACAATGAGGCCTTCAAACAACATTTGTATATGTAATTAAACAACATGTATTAACTGCACACATTTCAATCAATAAATGCGGCGAACATTACATAATTTTAGAACAGAAACATCATTATAACGTTTGTTATCTAAATATTAAAGTATTTCTTGTTGGGAAAGTCTCATCTAAGAGTTTACTTTAACTAAAATAATTAAAATAGTTCATGAAATAAAATGACGTATGAACATTGCAAACATGTTACTGATTGTAATGGTGTATATGTTCCCAAACTATTAGTAGAAGCAAAAAAGACAAGTAACACAATTTGGATCAATATTAACGTCAGTTAATAACAGTTATGTACATGAATTTACCAAAAGTGAGTATATAATTACAAATTGTAAGAAACGATGGTAATAACCACTTCCTGTATGACACATAATGGTGTTATAATTAATTTCTAGCGTGAATCGCGTTCGTTAAGTAATTAAGTAATTAATCGATCATTCTTAACATAGTGTGACGTCACACTGCTGTATCGATTTAATTGTCAGTTATGGAAGGCCGGTGCGCAAATACATCAAACTAAACGCGTGGGCGGTTCGTTAATACAAGTAGCGTTGACAGAGTGAGTCTATGTACTAAAGAAAAGCATATATACTTGTGTTATATATAATGAAATATGATGTCCATACAAGCTTGCTGCAAATGCAAATACATGTTGAACATTTATTTGGTCGTTTCGGCTAACGAAATAGAACTTTAAGCCATAGTGTGCTTGTGAAGACTGATAGCTTAGAGACTTATTACTAACTAGCTGTTTATATTACGTTTACATAATATACATATACGATAGACTAGTATTTTTACTTTGCATTATACTGTACACGTTCATTATAGTGTGTTTAAATCAGGAATCGTTAGTTCCCTAGTTTCTCGAGAGCGCGTGCAAACTGCAGCACGGTCAGGTCGGCGAATCGGGCGCCAACGATCTGCAGACCAACCGGAAGTCCCTCGCTGTACCCGGCGTTGATGGTGATGGCGGGGTGTCCGGTGATGTCAAACGGGGCCGTGTTTTTTACCATACCCAGGGCATTTTCCAAGCGGTCTGTAATGACAGAGTAAACGTCCGGTTAACAATGCTATATTGTGCATTCGACTTATTCGTTCCGATGCTTGTTATGAAACCACTCGGGCTATCGTGGTTTAAATCCTACATATCGGAACTCCAAACGTTGGTTATGACCACAATAACCAACGCTAATTAACCAGTCTATTATTTCTGAATTGTAATTATTTTATTATTATACGCCCATTTAGAAAACGGAACATATTATGGAAAAACTTAAGCAGACTGGCGGCCATTGGTTGGCGGCCAAAAATCTTTGTCCGGAGTCCGGAGCATTACTTTGTCCTGCATGGATGGATTTTCAAATAACTTGGCAGAAGTGAATCGGCGTGTCATACACAAAAGCCAAGTCCCCCTAGGTCAAGTATTTGACCGTAGCGTGATGTTGTCAACCATGGAGAGATTTTCAAATAAGTTGGCATAAATGATTACCATCATGATGTGGTATGTCACATCCAAGTACCAGGTCCAAGGTCAAGGTCACATTTAAAGGTCAAATATTTGCCCAGAGCATAATTTTGTCATTCACTGAGGGATTTTCAAATCAGCAGAAATGATCGCCTTGGTGAGATGAGGAAGTGAAACATGCAAACACCATAAGTCATAATTACCCACGCTTTAATTACCCCCACCCCCCCTCCACACACACACACACACACACCAGTTGGCTATGGTTTTGTCTCCATTTTAAATTTCAGATTATAAATGGGATATTTTTGATACCTCAACTTACCTCACAGAGAGAGGGGACAAAGATATGAATGATGCATAAATAACATGCGCTTTTTACCGGCGTATTTTGTTACAATGGCACTCTTGTTGTTATTGTAGCAGTAGAAGTAGTAGCAATAGCAGTAGTAATAGTAGTGGTAGTATCAACATTTTAAACATATAGTGTCCCATTTAATCTCTAAAAGAGTATGTTTTGATGAAACATTCCCTTTTCCGTCTTAAAGTCGACCAGTATATCGACCAATACTGATACTTTACAAAACATGTGTATTCGCTAGAAAAACAACAGTTCTAAAATCATCCCTGAAACCGCGGGATTGCAGTTTGACTTGTTTTCCAAACGCGTATGAAGAATGACTTGCTAGAATGCGTCATGATACTTACACTTGTAGAGATATTTTAATATCCGGTAGAAGCCCTTTCCTCTACTGTACTCACCGCTAACGCCCGACGTAGCACTGGGCAGCTTGGGGGCCTTGTAGGGCAGGGTGGGCATCACTAGGACGTCATAATTCTCGAGCAAAGCGTCATAGGCGCGAGTCAGCTTCATGCACAGGTTCTGGGCGCGTGCGTAGAACTGACCGCCATAGTTCTATAGGAAATAGTATAACAAACAGTTAGTGTGCGCTGGTGTCAGTTACAGGAGCTCTAGGTTCGCACTGAGTCAGCTTGCTGTCGCATCTCTGTAGTATTATGTATACCATGTCAAAATCGTATGTGTTGATTTTAAGTCTTGAAATGCGGTGTTGTATCTGATATGAGTTATACTATATACATATGATTTATTCTATCCCAAAATTTTAACCACCTTCTAGAGTGAACGCTTTATAAATAAATATACAAAAAATGCAAATGATTTACGTGTTTATGTTATGGTATTGAATTGTAAATGGCTCCATTTCGTAAAACCTTTCTAGTCTATACCACTAAGTGAAAATAACACGAACACTGATGTATGATTTTTTTTCCATATCTGCAACATATAGGATCATATCCTATTCAAAATTCGTTTCACAGACAAGCGTAACTTGTGATGTTTATGATTTTATCATTTATACACATAACTTCTCCATATAAAATTTTGTCCTTTACACAAACCTTCAAGTATGATCCTATCGTTTATACCATCCTATGTTTGTGCATCACTTCAACAAAATTTCTTGTATGATCATATCTTTGACAAAAACTTTCATGTAAGATACTTTTCCATCCATTATCCTACGCTTTGCAAATAATTATTTTTCAATGTATGATCCCATCATTATAACGTTCATTATGACCCTACATTTTTACACATACTTTTCATGTATGATCTTATAATTAACACCTACCTTTTCCACCCAAGATCCTATCATTTGCACCTACCTTCTCCATGTAAGATTCTTTCATTTACCTTCTCCGTTTTAAGATCCTATCATTTACACCTACAGTCTCCATGTAAGATCCTATCATTTACACCTACCGTTTCCATGTAAGATCCTGTCATTTACTTCCACCTTCTCTATGTTAGATCCTATCATTTACACCTATCTTTCAATGTAAGATCCTTTCATTTACTTCAACCTTCTTCATGTAAAATCCTATCATTTGTGCGTATCTTTTCATGTAAGATCCTAACATATACATGCATACTTTTTCATTTAAGATTCAATCATTAACACATACCTTTTCTATGTAAGATCCGATCATTAACACATACCTTCTTCATGTAAGATCCCATCATTAACATATACTTTCTTCATGTAAGATCCCATCATTAACACATACCTTCTCCATGTAAGATTCAATCATTAACACATACCTTCTCCATGTAAGATTCAATCATTAACACATACCTTCTCCATGTAAGATTCAATCATTAACACATACCTTCTCCATGTAAGATCCCATCATTAACACATACCTTCTCCATGTAAGATCCCATCATTAACACTTACCTTCTCCATGTAAGATTCAATCATTAACACATACCTTCTCCATGTAAGATCCCATCATTAACACATACCTTCTCCATGTAAGATCCCATCATTAACACTTACCTTCTCCATGTAAGATTCAATCATTAACACATACCTTCTCCATGTAAGATCCCATCATTAACACTTACCTTCTCCATGTAAGATTCAATCATGAACACATACCTTCTCCATGTAAGATCCCATCATTAACACATACCTTCTCCATGTCAGATCCCATCATTAACACATACCTTCTCCATGTAAGATTCAATCATTAACACATACCTTCTCCATGTAAGATCCCATCATTAACACATACCTTCTCCATGTAAGATCCCATCATTAACACATACCTTCTCCATGTAAGATCCCATCATTAACACTTACCTTCTCCATGTAAGATTCAATCATTAACACATACCTTCTCCATGTAAGATCCCATCATTAACACATACCTTCTCCATGTAAGATCTCATCATTAACACATACCTTCTCCATGTAAGATCTCATCATTAACACATACCTTTTTCCATTAAGATTCAATCATTACCACATACCTTCTCCATGTAAGATTCAATCATTAACACATACCTTCTCCATGTAAGATCCCATCATTAACACATACCTTTTCCATGTAAGATTCAATCATTAACACATACCTTCTCCATATAAGATTCAATCATTAACACATACCTTCTCCATGTAAGATCCCATCATTAACACATACCTTCTCCATGTAAGATCCCATCATTAACACATACCTTCTCCATGTAAGATCCCATCATTAACACATACCTTCTCCATGTAAGATTCAATCATTAACACATACCTTCTCCATGTAAGATCCCATCATTAACACATACCTTCTCCATGTAAGATCCCATCATTAACACATACCTTCTCCATGTAAGATCCCATCATTAACACATACCTTCTCCATGTAAGATTCAATCATTAACACATACCTTCTCCATGTAAGATCCCATCATTAACACATACCTTCTCCATGTAAGATCCCATCATTAACACATACCTTCTCCATGTAAGATCCCATCATTAACACATACCTTCTCCATGTAGATTCAATCATTAACACATACCTTCTCCATGTAAGATCCTATCATTAACACATACCTTCTCCATGTAAGATCCCATCATGAACACACCTTCTCCATGTAAGATCCCATCATTAACACATACCTTCTCCATGTAAGATCCCATAATGAGCACAAGCTTCAGTGGGTCCGAGATTTTGGCGACGTTTACTGCGTAACTCTCCCGAAGTTTGTTCATCAGCGACTCTGGGTAGTAGCCCTTGTTCATATATCCGGCGCCTATAGGAGCAAAGTATTTAAGGCGTGTCGTTGGAAAACCGGACTTTCCGCTCTATGGTATTTTCTGTTTCAAGGAAGTCTCTTCTAAACATAAATCAACTGTAGGCGGAAAGTGTCGTACCGGATTAGCCTGTGCGGACTATACAGGATAATGGGGGACCAACCTTTACGCACATGCATTAAGGCCGGGTTATTTTATTACCAGATTTTCCATATACGCCGCGGCGATTGTTTCATGTTATTGTTCGATTGTTTTAAAACATATATAACTTCGTTTTAGAGTAAAACGGACGGAGATGTCACGCTACAAGCTCGGACAGTAGATGAACAACGAAAGTGAATCCGTACATACTCACCGAATCCCTTGACCATGCACTGGTAGGCTCCGTCGATAGCGATAGGCGTCCAGATGGCAACACCTTCAACATTTATTGGGTAAGTTGTTTTGCAACCATATTTCATTGAATTTCTTTTGAACGGGCACGTGATCACGTATATGGGTTTACTTTCAAATAATTACCTGGTACTATCAAATCGATTACAACCCACATTTTGTAAGTGATATGTAGGAATCCAATCAATATGTCACACATAAACGGGCGGTAGTTTGTTCAAGTTGTGTAAATTACATGTGTGTATCATCGGATAAATGTCACACATTTTCTTTTATTTCTTTGTCACTAAAATAAATCCACACTAAACCAACCTTCCTTATGTAGGGGAAATGAAACTTCTTCCACTGTGACCCCCAACCCCCCAAATTTGGAAGCTGCGACCGTCACAACTTTCTGAATATCCGGCTCGCAGCCCACGAACGCTTCCGTCAACAGACCAACCCTTTTACCGCGGAGATCAACCTCCAGCTAAAAACAAAGGGACAGAAAGTCGGTATGTACTATCATAGAAATACTGTGTCAGTTTTCTGTCTTTCGTTCGATGCACGTGACAAGAGTTGGTATAAAACAAACGTCATCAAAAGTTTAGCTCTCCGTAGGAAACCACAGTCCTTATATTCTAGTGCTCATATGGGTACTCGTTCATATATAAATACCGCGGTTCACCATGAAATACACGATACTCTGACTGAATATCAAACAACTCACCAGCTCCGAATATTTCTCGCACTTCAGGATAGATGGTTGTCGAGAATCTAGACCGTTGTCATATCCGGCGATTGTCTGTCAACAATAAACAAAATATAAACAAGACTGTGCCTCAGACAATTGAAACCATGTACAAGTTTGTTGTTGTTGTTTTATTGTTTTAAAGAAAGGTAATGCTCGTGCTGGAATAAGTGTGTGTTTGGTTGAAGGTTGATAAGTATGAAGTATATTGTAGCTGATCCGGTATTTGAATGAATTCACCAAAATACGGATACCATTAAAATACAATACTTCAAAGAGAGGAAATAAAACTACTACTGAACATATTCGGAATCCAGTGATGGCGATATCTAAATCTTTGAACGCTGACAAGTTATATTTATCAGCCATAAATGTAGGACAATATGACTACATTAATTCCACCGTTACCTCTAAAAGAAGAGCACAATCCTTAACATTGCACGCCATGGGTCCGAGGTGATCAATGGTGGTTTCTATGGAGACGGCGCCCGTGTACGGCACCAGCCCAAACGTGGGTTTGAACCCAACAATCCCCACCCAGGAGGCCGGGATTCTTATCGAGCCGCCTTGGTCGCCGCCAATGGCCATGTCCACGTCGCCGTTTTTGATCTGGATTCAATAGTTACTAACGCGTTTATAATTGACGTATGTAGCCATCTATTATTCATCCGGGCCCGCATTCACCAACCCATTCTTAGTCTTTATGTCTTAAGAATAAGGAATATTCTTGAAACTGTTCTTCTAAGAAGGCTGTTTAGTTAAATCTTACTTGCAATTCAACAACAACAATATTATAGCATTCTTAATTTAGAAAGATTTTTGACGTGAGCGATATTGGTGCCAGCATATTTGCAAACGCACAAGTATTGTTTATTATACGCCCGTCTGAAAAAACGGTCGTATTATGAGAACTCCCAAGCCGGCCGGCGGGCGTACTGGCGGATGGGTTGGGGCTGGTGGGCAGGCGGCGTGAATTCTTTGTCCGGAGCATAACGTTGTCCAGCATTGATGGATTTTCAAATAACTTGGCAGAAGTGACAAGCATGGTGAAACGGAGTGTCGCGCGAAAGCCAGGTCCCAAGGTCCAAGGTCAAGGTCGCAATTCAAGGTCAAAGGTCAAATATAAGAAATCAATCCTTAACACTTAGTCCATACCTTCGTCCAGCATAGATAGATTTTCAAATAAATTGGCAGAAGTGACAAGCATGGTGAGGTATATAGAACCAGGTCACTAGGTCCTAGGTCGAAGTCACAATTCAAGGTCAAAGGTGTAACGGCGGCGTAAACATTTCGTTTCCACTCTCTAACTCGAGAACGAATTGAGCTATTGTAATGAAACTTAATACATAGATACCTTATTGTGAGACCTCGCATGGGATTGCATATGGGGTGGGTGGGGTCAAGGTCACTGTTACTAAAATAGAAAACCGGTTGCCGCTCAATAACTGGATAACACATTGAGATATTTTAATTAAACTTAATACATAGATACCTTATATCGAAACCTCGCTTGGGATTGCATAAGGGGTCGGTGGAGTCAATGTCAAGGTCCATGTTACTAAAAATAGAAGAACAGTTTCTGCCCAATAACTTGAGCATGAATTGGGATATTTTAATGAAACTTAATACATACATACTTTATATTGAGGCCTCGCTTGGGATTGCGTATTGAGTGGGTGGGGTCAAGGTCAATTTCACTGTGCCCAAAAATAGAAAAAAAAGTTTCCCCTAAAATACTTGAGAAAGAATTTAGATATTTCAATGATACTTCATACATAGATACCTTATACCGAGACCTCGCTTGGGATTGCGTGTGGGGTGGGTAGCTTCAAGGTCAAGGTCACCATTACTTAATATTGAATAAGGGTTTTCGCTCAATAGCTTGAGAACACATTGAGATATTTTTATGAAACTTCATACATAGATATCTTATATCTAGTCCTCGCTTGGGATTGCATATGTTTTGGGTGGGGTCAAGGTCAATGTCACCGTAAGTAAAAATAGACCAACAGTTTCCGCTTAATAACTTGAGAAGACATTGAGATATTAATTTAATACTTCATATGTAGATACCTTATATCTAGCCCTCGCTTGGGATTGCATATGGGGTGGGTGGGGTCAAGGTCAAGGTCACCATTACTAAAAAATTTATTTATGTGCTGACTTTAATGCATTTCGTTCGAAAAATTTGCTTTTCGGGGAATTTTCGTGTTTCATTTTGTTATCTTGATTATATATTTAAGAATATATATGGAATAGTTTTGATACCTCAACTCACAGAGAGAGGCTTTGGAGATGAATTAGATGCACAAATACCATGACTCTACCTTACTCTATTAGTTTTTGAATTGTTTCTCTATAGTCGTTGAATCTTTACCCCCAAAAAGCTTCTTGACGGGCATATCTTTGTGACAATGGCGCTCTTTTTGAGTCGAAGTCCAGTCTTTATTTCGAAGTCTAAGAATGGGTTGGTGAATACTGGCCCAGGACTGGTATTTTTAGAAGAGCCTTAGGCCACACCAAATTGAATACTTGGTTGGGTATCGGATTTTTTTTTTTTTAAATTGGAGCGAGCGAGCGCAAAAAAAATAAAAAAAATTCATTTCTGGTTATTTTGGAGCGAGCGCATAATTTTCGCTAATGTATAGATATAAAATAAGTATTTTGCTTTGAACATGAGATTTTTATGTAATAAATGAATAAAGTAATGAACCATGAGATAAACAGACCTATTTAGACATAAAATATTTCTTAATACCGAAAGATTATAAAGTTTAACAAATATCAATGAACACTTCATTCAGTTATTCATTAAAGAACTTGTTTGGAATTTAAATGTAAAATTAAAACACTAATATTATGTCAAATTGTAATGCTTTGGAAAAGGGAATTTTGTTTTGAAATTTGAAATATATATTCAAGATAAAAAACAATATATATATATATATATATATATATATATATATATATATATATATATATATATATATATATATATATATATATAATGTCATTTTATTGTTGGAAGTATGGTCTGGTAGCCATTGTTTTACCCTTAGGATATAATAATTGTGAACATTTGCCGTAGCTTTTGGTTTATATTCCTTAAATTTGAAAAACGTGTTATTTTTAATGCATATCATGATGAGCAAGTAATTTAACATATTCGCCCTTATATTGATCAATGTGGAAAGTCAATATTTACTGATACATGTAGTGAAATAAATAATATATCAAAACGCTGACAGCGTAGAAAGGCTGTTGGCGAGAACAGAAACGAAATGCAAATGAATTCGGATAGTATTTTGTAACATAAGGAACATTTATTGAAGTAAGTCACGTGTCTGTAATATTATTTCTACAAAACAAATATCAATCATAACATTACACTCTACTGAAATAAATTGGTATTAGCTGGTAGTTGACCTCACTGACGATGGAGATCCAGGCATATCAATCATAACATTACACTCTACTGAAATAAATTGGTATTAGCTGGTAGTTGACCTCACTGACGATGGAGATCCAGGCATATCAATCATAACATTACACTCTACGGAAATAAATTGGTATTCGCTGGTAGTTGACCTCACTGACGATGGAGATCCAGGCATATCAATCATAACATTACACTCTACGGAAATAAATTGGTATTAGCTGGTAGTTGACCTCACTGACGATGGAGATCCAGGCATATCAATCATAACATTACGCTCTACTGAAATAAATTGGTATTCGCTGGTAGTTGACCTCACTGACGATGGAGATCCAGGCATATCAATCATAACATTACACTCTACTGAAATAAATTGGTATTCGCTGGTAGTTGACCTCACTGACGATGGAGATCCAGGCATATCAATCATAACATTACACTCTACTGAAATAAATTGGTATTCGCTGGTAGTTGACCTCACTGACGATGGAGATCCAGGCATATCAATCATAACATTACACTCTACGGAAATAAATTGGTATTCGCTGGTAGTTGACCTCACTGACGATGGAGATCCAGGCATATCAATCATAACATTACACTCTACTGAAATAAATTGGTATTCGCTGGTAGTTGACCTCACTGACGATGGAGATCCAGGCATATCAATCATAACATTACACTCTACGGAAATAAATTGGTATTCGCTGGTAGTTGACCTCACTGACGATGGAGATCCAGGCATATCAATCATAACATTACACTCTACGGAAATAAATTGGTATTCGCTGGTAGTTGACCTCACTGACGATGGAGATCCAGGCATATCAATCATAACATTACACTCTACGGAAATAAATTGGTATTAGCTGGTAGTTGACCTCACTGACGATGGAGATCCAGGCATATCAATCATAACATTACACTCTACGGAAATAAATTGGTATTCGCTGGTAGTTGACCTCACTGACGATGGAGATCCAGGCATATCAATCATAACATTACACTCTACGGAAATAAATTGGTATTCGCTGGTAGTTGACCTCACTGACGATGGAGATCCAGGCATATCAATCATAACATTACACTCTACGGAAATAAATTGGTATTCGCTGGTAGTTGACCTCACTGACGATGGAGATCCAGGCATATCAATCATAACATTACACTCTACGGAAATAAATTGGTATTAGCTGGTAGTTGACCTCACTGACGATGGAGATCCAGGCATATCAATCATAACATTACACTCTACGGAAATAAATTGGTATTCGCTGGTAGTTGACCTCACTGACGATGGAGATCCAGGCATATCAATCATAACATTACACTCTACTGAAATAAATTGGTATTAGCTGGTAGTTGACCTCACTGACGATGGAGATCCAGGCATATCAATCATAACATTACACTCTACGGAAATAAATTGGTATTAGCTGGTAGTTGACCTCACTGACGATGGAGATCCAGGCATATCAATCATAACATTACACTCTACGGAAATAAATTGGTATTAGCTGGTAGTTGACCTCACTGACGATGGAGATCCAGGCATATCAATCATAACATTACACTCTACTGAAATAAATTGGTATTAGCTGGTAGTTGACCTCACTGACGATGGAGATCCAGGCATATCAATCATAACATTACACTCTACTGAAATAAATTGGTATTAGCTGGTAGTTGACCTCACTGACGATGGAGATCCAGGCATATCAATCATAACATTACACTCTACTGAAATAAATTGGTATTAGCTGGTAGTTGACCTCACTGACGATGGAGATCCAGGCATATCAATCATAACATTACACTCTACTGAAATAAATTGGTATTAGCTGGTAGTTGACCTCACTGACGATGGAGATCCAGGCATATCAATCATAACATTACACTCTACTGAAATAAATTGGTATTAGCTGGTAGTTGACCTCACTGACGATGGAGATCCAGGCATATCAATCATAACATTACACTCTACTGAAATAAATTGGTATTAGCTGGTAGTTGACCTCACTGACGATGGAGATCCAGGCCACTCTTTTTTGCGAATTAAACTTGTATAGCGCGCGTCTGATTCAATGCTATTTATCTACGCCATTCTAATATTTTTTTGTAAATCGTGGGAGGCAAATATTGTTGTGCAAACTATGTAAAAAGCAAATAGAGTTATATGCATACAAGTCAATCTACAACGGCTCAAAGTACTCGAAGAACCGTGTAAGTTCGAATCTATGTTCAGTTCTTTTTATCACAGGTAAATACGGATTTAATTAAAAATAAGTCAAAATAGTAACATACATTCAAAACTCTTTTTAGAAGTGCAATTCTTTTCCACAGTTCTTATGCATACTTTAATCAAAACGCTGACAGCATAGAAAGACTGTTGGCGACAAAATAAACTAAAAAACATGCGAATTATGAGTGCATTTTTGCTAAAGAGGAAACATTTGTTTGAATGAAGTTCAATTTCCCACCTTTAAACGTGATAATATGGCTTCTTATTCAATATTATACGACATTGTAATAAAAATTTATTTGTAAGTAACGAAAAAGTATTTTTCAAGCTGATTGTCCGATGCAAACGGAATTACACGCAAGTCAATCTGCAACGAGCCGATGAAGCGTGGTAGTTAGGAGCATCGATTGTCAGTGATTCGTAGCCTACTGAGTCAAAAGTAGGTCATACGATGCGTGCTCTCGATTTTCCATACTACAATTTATAAGTTATGCATCGCAGTAATTTGTTGTCAAAATATTCAGAATAAGAATTGCTTACAAGAAATAGCACTTTGCAACGAGTCAAAAATAACCGATGTCGCGCATTTATTTAGTAGTCTTATTCCAAGACACCCAGGAGAATATTTCGGTTACATGCAAATGAAAGCGAGAATAGGGGGTGTCATTAGTTTGACGTAACATTTTGAATAAATTGGCTGTTTTAGAAACTTTGATTGTAATAAATCGCATGATATATACAGTGAAACCTGTCCAAACCGAACCCCGAGAAAACCGAACTCCTGTCAAAACCGAACGGCTGCGTCGGTCTCGATATTTTTCCTTCTTATTTTATATATCAAAAACCCTTAATAAACCGAACCCTGTCAAAACCAAATACCGAACGATTTTATCGCAAATTTGATCTCATACAACCTTAAAAAACCTGAATAAACCGAACGGTGTATACTGTCAGGTGTCACATCGCGATACCGCAGAGGCGTGAACCCGATAATTGGTTACACGATTACACATAAAGGGCATAATCGCCATGGTGATAACGGGGCAGTGGTGCAATTAGCGATCGGTGCATACGACAATAGTCAACTTGTGAAAAACATATAAGTCGGTCGTGTTTTATGTTGAAATTTTGCGTACAGTGTAAACTTTTTAATGCTTCACACCAGTGTAATTAATGTATATTTAAATATGCCAGTTGGCAAAAAATAGTCTTGTAAGTTGTTACAAACTGTTAATACATGACTATAAAATCTCTAATGTTGAATACATGTGGCGGATCCGTGGTTTAGTGGTAACGCACTGGCTTCACAACCCAGGGGTCGCAGGTTCGAGCCCCTGCTACACCCTAACCTACTAACTCGTCTTTCGCATGAGACGGTAAACCGAGGTGCAGTGTACTAGGTGCTTCACACCGGGCACTAAAAGACCCATCTGGAACGGGGCGTCTCCCGTATCTTGCACTATCCCCCATAATCCAACTTACGAACAAGTCTTCTGGGGGCGATGGCCATATGGGAGAGAATCCCGGTGCACTCGATAAAAATGTACTACACACACACATGAATTCGTTTGATTGATACATGTACTTTGAGCGTGGTTTTATGCAAATAAGTTGTTCTAGAATACATGCACGTGCTTGATTAGTGTGTTGTTTTATGTAAAAAATATACATTTTTGGCATGCAAATAATGAAAATAATTAACAATAATATAAGTTTAGACATTAACATTGTGTTGTCTTATTACATACTCGAATAAAGATACAAAATAGTATGTACATTTTTAAGAAAAATGACCTTTTATTTAAAAAAAAAAATGGATAAACCGAACATCTCTGAAAACCAAACGATCGGCCCGGTCCCGACGCCGTTCGGTTTAGACAGGTTTCACTGTACATTATAATACACATGACATACATTATATTAAATAATTCAAAGAAATGAAAACAGACGTGAATTTTAGCTGTTTTGACGAAGGACCATTTTGGGTTTCGATTTACTGACTCGTAGCCTGTAAAGAAAAGAAGTAGTTTTCCGCGATACCTGTTTCGGAAATTACCCTCTCAAAAGACCGTTGGCTTCCGCCGACAGTCCAAAAACAATAGCAATCGTCAATCGAGTGGTTGCAATTGCTCCGCTATATGTACTGAGTCAATACACTGTTGTTAAATTTACGCAATATGACGCAGTTAACCAGTAAACAGCACAAACAAATACGCTATCATACCTATGCGAATAGACATAACATGAATTCACTTGTAGATGTGGACTAACTGGATAATTATTATAGTTTATTAGTGTTTAAATCGGATCTATTTCTTGTCATTTTTTCATAGAAGAAGCATCGATAACAGGAAGCCTCACTGCTTAGCGAGCGAAGCGCATTAATTTGTCGATTTACTGACTCGTAGAATGCAGAGTAAAGAAGTAGTTCCCTCAAGACCGATTTCTAAATCCTGTTGGCTTGCGCCAGCAGTCTGACTAGGTATGTTAATTTAATACACATCATTTATGGCATATATTTTTTGATGATTTGTATTCCAAAACAAATAAACGGCATGGATATTAAGAAAAATTTACACATTGAATTATTCAGCGCTCAACATTTTCATGTATTATGAAAATAACCAACATTTTTGTAAATTAGTATAAAGCTTATCCCTTTAAATTTGACATAGTCATTAATACTTATCATTTTATAGCATTTAATAACATTCAAAAATTTAAAGATTATAAATTCGATGTTATGTTCATATACATTAATATCAACACGTTTATTCAATGTTTGCTTAGATTTTTATTCATGGTACAATTGTACGCAGACGCTGGAGGAACAAAACGCTGATGATGTAAACGATGTTTGTTGGCCGTCGAAATAAATAGGCCTGGTTACAAGACCAGTTGCGATTTATCAATTTGCAATGTTTAATGCAAAGTAAAGTTATACGTGTAAAGTTGTATGTTGTTATATTAAGCGTGTTATATTACATATAATACAATTTTCGTAAATACACATAACACCATAGAGGGATTAGACGGGGCGGAAGCGGCGTACATAAAATTGTCAAAAATTGGATTATCAATAACTCAAAAAGCACTGTTCTCATCAAAGAATGGTATACGTTTATTAGCTATCTTGACATGTAATGTTGCACAGAAGGTTTGTATACGACAAGAATAACTTTAAAAAGCTACACATGAGATGTCGCGCATATAAGCTGTCATTGTTTTGCAAAATATATTTGTATGTGTGCATATGTTGAAAGGTACTGAATATTACCGCCCCACTAACTCGAAATAATGTAGCCGCGCTTGAAGATCATTGATACATATGGATACATGAAACTCACCGCTACCGCGCTCCCCCCGCTGGAGCCTCCCGAGGAGCGCTCCGGGTCTGCGGGGTTCAGGGTGGGGCCCGTATCGTTGGTGAAACTGCTGCCGTTAAAGCACATGTGCTCGCAGTTGGTCTTTCCGAGGATTCTGCCACCTGTAATGAAACAAGAGACATGCTGTAGGGTATGTCTGAATTATATCGGAACATGTCGATTTTCTGTTATTTTCCAGTTCGAATTTATTTTCTTGTGTTAAATAATGGTTGTTACAGAAAGTCACGTGCATTCAGACAAATGTTACATTATTGTAATAATAAATTGTACTGGTATGTTCCTCCCTCAGAGTTCTGATTTACTCTTGACAGCGTCAGGCAATTTATTCAAAGCGATGTGCGCGCATAATTATATTCTTCGCAAACAATTAAACGCCAAAGCTCAACTGTTCAGGAACGTCTTTAAAAACAAAAGCTTATACTTTCGGTGAAATCGCAGTGCAATGACCTTCTTATGAGTTGATATTTTGATTGTGGTATCGTCGTTTTATAGAGCATAATTATTGAAATTGCAACACTTTCATGTTACCGTAGCATTACATTGATTTTAATATTTGAGAAAGAGCAAATATTAATATCCAGATAAGCATCGCTTTCGTATCCGCAGTGCTCCGTGCAGTATTGACTCAGAAAACTACCAATAATCACAAGCATAGGTTACCTGCATCGAGAATCCGCGTTACGACAGAGGCGTCAATATCCGGCACATAGCCTTCCATGAGCCTACTTCCGTTGAGCATGGGCACGCCGGCCACGCACACGTTGTCCTTGATCCCCACGCGCTTCCCCTTTAACAGACCTTCCGGCGCTCCTTGGATGTCGCATCGCCAATACCTAGGGGTGGACAAAACATGCAACGATCGAAAAATTAGCCACTTTGTGTCTACTTTTATTAGCTCGACTATTCGAAGAATAGTTGAGCTTTCCTACTCGCCCCGGCGTCGGCGGTGGTGTCTGCGTCCGCGGCTGAATTGGTTCAAGTTTTTATTCAAAAGTCTTGTAACTTTAAAACTACCTAAGTTATTCACTTGGAAATTGGAATATACCTTTGTCATCAACTCCAGTATCAGGGGCAACATTATCCATAACTCTGTTTTGTATTTTGACAGAGTTATGCCCCGTTTTCACTTAGATTTTCTGGTTAAAGTCTATATTCACAAGTTTTGTAACTTCAATACTACATAAGTTATGTAGTATTCAAGTTACAAAACTTGTTCACTTGAAACTTGGAACTAACCTTTGTCATCAACTCCAGAATGAGGGACAACATTCCCCTTAACTCTGTTTTTATTTTGACAGAGTTGTGCCCCCTTTTCACATAGATTTTCTGGTTCAGAGGTTATATGAAAATGTTTTGTTACTTTAAAACTACATAAGTTATTTACTTGAAACTTAGAATATACCTTTGTCATCAACTGCAGTATCAGGGGAAACATTTCCTATAACTCTGTTTTGTATTTTGACAGAGTTGTGCCCCTTTTTTCAAATAGATTTTCTCGTTAAAGTTTATATTCTAAGTATTATAACTTCAAAACTACAAACGTAATTCACCCGAAACTTGGAATGCACCTTTGGCATCAACTGCAGCATCAAGGGCAACATTCCCCATAACTCTGTTTTGTATCTTGACAGAGTTATGCCCCTTTTTCGCATATATTTTCTGGTTAAAGTTTATATTCGAAAGTATTATATATTGAAAACTACATTATTATTGACTTGAAACTTGGAATATACATTTTCCACCAACTCCAGCATCAGGTTCAACAATTTCCATAACTCTGTTTTGTATTTTTACAGGGAATGCCCCCTTTATCTAGATTTTGTGGTCAAAGTTTGTGTTCCAAAATCTTAAAATTTATAACTTATATAAGGTTTTCACTTAAGAGTTTTGTATTTCAACAAAGTTATGCTCCTTCCACTTTCAAAAATATGTACCAAGTGAAATACTTCGAATAGTCGAGCGCGCTGTTCTCTGACAGCTCTTGTCTGAAACGTGGTGTACCAAATATACTAATATATTTTTGGGCTTCTTACACTGCATTGGCATTGAGTCTGATTATAGCTTCTTTTATTCTCGGTAAAAAGGGAAAAACTGGCATGCCTATCTTAAATCAAAATGGCATGTATGTTGTCACACTAACCAGGCGTTGTGCTTATTGTCTTCAGGTGCAGGTCTATAGCCCGGCGTCCTGGGGTATTTTACGGGCAGCGTGGGCGCCACAGAGTCACTGACCACCTGATAAGCCTTGAATGTTTCCTCCATGTGGTCTGTCAACGTAAGTTAAACCGGATGAGTCACGACATTTGGAATACCACCCGAAAAAACGACGGTGTTAAATGAGCAAATAGTCGATGATTTAAATTGTATACTTAAAGGGGCATGATCACTAATGTGCATGCTTCATAACCGTGATACAATGATACACGAATTTCAAGCATGCTTTACAATTGACAATCATCCGATAATCTGATTGAGTATAAATAAGATTGGTTGGGTACAACAGATCTACCAAAGCGTTTATATTTATTATCTTTCTGTTT
This sequence comes from Congeria kusceri, assembly GCA_027627225.1. Taxonomy (NCBI): domain Eukaryota; kingdom Metazoa; phylum Mollusca; class Bivalvia; order Myida; family Dreissenidae; genus Congeria; species Congeria kusceri. The sequence goes on from CM051035.1 coordinate 28,612,698, forward strand.
TAAAGTTTCTTTCGGTTGTCTGTTTTTCATACAATAACGCACCAACTTCTATCCGACAAACGTTCTGCTGACATACATGTCGTAAATCTGTGTGATAATGTACGTCACTGGTATTACCTACAAAATCCTGGACATCTTGCTCCTTGTCAAGACACAGGCCGAGAGACCGACCGAGTTCTCGAACCTCCTCCGCTTGCGGGCACCTGACGGCAGATCTCTTGAAAATACCTGGCAATAACAGTGAAAAAAGCCGTTTGTAAATGTGAAATCTAATAAAAATCTACTCCTAAAATACGTAGTGAATGTGTTATCGATAAACGAGGAGCTATAAAACTCTAGGGGTCAATAACAATATCACGAACTAACTACTATCAATTGGGTAGTGCCGGGTCACTTACGACAAAACCGCTCACTTTATTTTTAATGTACATTCACTCGCCTAAACCTAAATATACTTTGGAAGACTGATATCTCAGCTTCAGTATGCGTTTTTGAAACATTTGGTAACATTGACTATTGTTGTTAAATATTGAACTGTATGCACTGATTGCGGGGGTTCCGAATCCATTACGTGTGTTCCGGGTCACTTAACACTTCTGCTAAAGCTAGTCCCCTACCGGTGTTTCACCGGAGGAGACTATAGGCTTGCCGTCCGTCCGTCTGTCCGTTCGTCCGTGACTGTTACTAAAAATAGAAATAAACTAAAACAAACTGGATCCTGCGATAACTCAAAAAGTACTGAAGATATTTTGATGAAACTTGGTATACGTATAAACGGCAATGTGAGGATTATGCAGGACCTTTTATTTTTGTCACCAGAGGTCAAAGGTCACGTGACTTTTACTAAAAATAGAAATAAACTAAATACTGTTATAATTCGAAAAGTACATAAGATATGACCATGAAACTTTGTACAAAGATTTAACTATAGGTTTGCCATCCGTCTGTGTGTCTCTCTATCTGTTCGTCGGTATGTTTGTCCGTCCGTCCCCAAAACCTGGTTCCTGCAATAACTCAAAAAGCACCTAACTTATTTCGATGAAACTGGGTATACACAAACGGCAATTTGGCAATGTGAGGATTATGCACGACCTTTCTTTTTTCACCAGATGTCAAATATCACGTGACTGTTACTAAAAATATAAATAAACTAAATACTGTAATAATTCGAGATGGACATAAGATATGACCTTGAAACTTGGTACAGAGATTGAAATATAGGTTTGCCATCTGTCTGTGTGTCGTTCTGTCTGTTCGTCTGTATGTCTGTCTGTCCGTCCGTCCCAAAAACCTGGATCCTGTGATAACTCGGAAAGTACTGAAGACACTTTGATGAAACTTTGTATACTTAGCAACAGCAATGTGAGAATTATGCACGACCTTTTATTTTTCACCAGATGTCAAAGGTCACGCGACTGCTACTAAAAATAGGAATAAACTTAATACTGTAATATTTTGAAAAGTGCATAAGATATGATCATGAAACTTCATGAAACTTGGTACACAGATTGGACTATGGCTTTGCCCTCCGTCTGTGTGCGTCTGTCTGTCTGTTACTCCGTCGGTCTCACTCTGTCGGTCTGTCCCGTCCCCAAAACCTGGATCCTACGATAACTCAAAAAGTACTGAAGATACTTTGATGAAACTGTGTATACATAGAAAGAGCAAGGTGAGGATTGTACACGACCCTTTATTTTTCACCAAAGGTCAAAGGTCACGTGACTGTTACATAAAATAGAAATAAACTTAATACTGTAATAATTCCAAAAGAACATAACATACGATCATGAAACTTTGTACATCTACAGATAAAGGGCGATTTGACGTTATTGCACAATGTTTAATTAGTAGGGGTTTTTACCCGTAGGGGACTCCTGTATTGCTTGCAATACTATCAAAGCCTTGTTTCTTTTAAGGTTTGTTTTAAAAGCCATTTTAACTGTCATTCTGACTTAGTAGTTGTCTAACAACACCACTAGGAAGATAAATTCATTTCTGGAAACTGGACAACAAATAATCACAACATAATAGTTAGGGCATATTGACGATTTCCCACGTTTGTCATTTTATTTATATTTCATGTAGGATGTGTGTCAATATATGAACAGATACAAAGCCATATAGCTTACATGGTCATTTAGATGTTAGACTGTAACAATAATATCATCTTATAATTTATCAACTTTTTTCAGTGCCTTTGACTGGTAAAATTATACATAACAACAGGGCCACGATGGCCCTAGGTCGCTCACCTGATATCTTTATATGAAGTTTCATTAAAATATCTTAATACGTTCTCAAGTTATTGAGCGAAAACAGTTTTTCTATTTTTAGTAACAGTGACATTGACCTTGACTCCACCCACCACATACGTAAAGCAAGGTCTCGATATAAGGTATAAGCGTATGAAGTTTCATTAAAATATCTCAATGCGTTCTCACGTTATTGAGCGTAAACCGTTTTTCTACTTTTAATAACAGTGACCTTGACCCCACCCACCCCAAAAGCAAAACCAAAGTGAGGTCTCAATATAAGATATGTGTATTTAAAATATCGCAATGCGTTCTCAAGTTATTGAGCGGAAACCGTTTTTCTATTTTCAGTAACGGTGACCTTGACCCCACCCACCCCATATGCAATCCCAAGCAACGTCTCGATATAAGGTACTTATGTATTAAGTTTCATTAAAATAGCTCAATGCGTTCTCAAGATATTTAGCGGAAACCATTTTTCTATTTTTAATAACGGTGACCTTGACCCCACCCACCCCATATGCAATCCCAAGCGAGGTCTCGCTATAGGGTATATATGTATGAAGTTTCATCACAATAGCTCAATCCATTCGAGGCCTCAATATAATGTATTGAGTTTCATTAAAATATCTCAATGCGTTCTCAGAATATTGAGCGAAACCGTTTTTCTATTTTAAGTAACAGTGACCTTGACCTTGACCCCTCCCACCCCATATGCAATCCCATGCGAGGTGTCAATATAAGTACCCAGATGCAATCCCAATCGAGGTCTCGATATAATGTTTTTAACCAAATATGAAACCTCTGGGCCTTGTGGTTTCAGATAAGAATTTTAAAATCATTTTTACGTCTATATAAACCGTGTGAGCCCCGGGGTGTGGCCAGTTTTAACCCCATGGGCATCATTTCAACAATCTTTGTAGAGGACCACTATACAACATTACATACCAAATATGAAACCTCCGGGCCTTGCGGTTTCAGGAAAGAAGATTTTGAAAGTCATTTTGCTATTTAAGTCTACTATACCAAATATGAGACCTCCGGGACTTGTGGTTTCTGAGGAGAAGACTTTAAAAGTTATTTTGCAATTTAAGTCTATATAAACCATGTGAGCCATGAGGTGTGACCAGTTCTGACCCCAGGGACATCACTTGAACAATCTTTGTAGAGGACCACTACACAATGTTACATACCAAATATAAAACCTCTAGGCCTGGAAGTTTCCGAGGAGAAGATTTTTAAAGTCATTTTGCTATTTAAGTCTATATAAACCTTGTGAACCCCAGGGGCATCTTTTGAACAATCTTTGTAGAGGACCACTATACAATGCTACATACCAAATATGAAACCTCTTGCGGTTTCAAAGGAGAAGATGTTTAAAGTCATTTTGCTATTCAGGTCTATATAAACCATGTGACACCCGGGGTGTGGCCAGTTTTGACCCCAGGGGCATCATTTGAATAACCTTTGTAGAGGACCACTATACAATGTTACATACCAAATATGAAACCTCTGGTCCTTGCGGTTTCAGAGGAGGAGATTTTTTAAGTCATTTTGCTATTCAAATCTATATAAACCATGTGACCCCCGGGTGTGGCCAGTTTTGACCCTAGGGGCATCATTTGAACAATCTTTGTAGAGGACCACTATACAATGTTACATACCAAATATAAAACCTCTAGGCCTTGCGGTTTCAGAGAAGAAGATTTTTAAAGTCATTTTGCTATTCAAGTCTATATATAACATGTGACCCCCGGGGTGTGGCCAGTTTTGACCCCAGGGGCATCATTTGAACAATCTTTGCAGAGGACCACTATACAATGTTACATACCAAATATGAAACCTCTAGGCCTTGCGGTTTCAGAGAAGATTTTTAAAATCATTTTGCTATACAAGTCTATATAAACCATGTGACCCCCGTGGCGTGGCCAGTTCTGACCCCAGGGGCATCATTTGAACAATCTTTGTAGAGGACCACTAGAGGATGTCACATATCAAATATGAAAGCTCCAAGCTTTGTGGTTTCTGAGAAGATTTTTTAAGTTTTCAGTTTTTAAATCTATTTTTAGCTCTGGTGACCTACATAAGCAGCGGACCGGAAAGATTTGAACTACTTCGAAAGAGGGTCACCAAAGGATCATTCCTGTGAAGTTTGGGGAAAATATGCCCAGTGGTTTGGGGGAGATGTTCTTTGAATGAAAATGTTGACACACGACGGACGACGGACAAAAGGCGATCCTAAAAGCTCACCATGTGCACGTTATGCTCAGGTGAGCTAAAATACCAGCTAAAAGAAAGTAATCCGCGAAATAAATGAAATCTTTACATTAACCGGAATGCGATAAAACAATCCAAAAATCGTTCACGTACGCAATGTATTAATTGTACATTGTTTCTAAACATGCATGTATCACCAGTAACAACCAGATCAACAATTTGATAACAATCATAAGCATATTGATAAACTTAACAACCTAAGAATATAAGAGTAACAAAACACATAACTATATCATAAGATATACCGGTAGCACCATTCCAATGGTAACTTCAACACTTTGAAACACATACATACTACAGCAAAAAGATGGTATGCCATCTGTTACCATAAAGGTGAATGGTACTCGCCCCGATTATGTGGAGGACGCTATAGATCATTGTATATAAAAGTATTTTTTTTTAAGTTTTTTTAAAAAGCAACATAAATATGGAACTCACAGTCTCTGCTTCTATTAAAAAGACAGTATTTAACAATCTGACAGCTTTTGATTACCTACAATACATATAACATACACTTACACTATACTTGCTTACATCGATCAACTGTAATAATGATATTAGTGAGATAAACTATCTGAGGTTAGATACCAGTAATTCCAATTCCCATAGGGTCCCATTATAAAACGGCAAACTTTCCAAACATTTTTTCTAGCATTTCCTTTATTTCAGATTGTGCAAGCCTGGTATCAATTTAAAGATCAATCTGTCCTCTTCCAAAATTTGCAATAAAAAAAGATATGTCATGGTACTTCTAAGAAAATGCATCTCACTTGAATGCAGGCACCGGTAGAAAACAAGGTTTCGGCAGTCATATTTTGACAAAAGCCCCATCCCACAGTTAACACACCCCAAAAGTTCACCTTTTAAGTTAGCCTCCAATGAAATACACCAAAATGTTGCAGACACGCATAGGATATTAGAAATAACCACAAAAGGCATGTCTGAGGTTCCTAAATGGCTTTTATGCCAGAAGAGAAGTGGAACTCTTTAGTAATAAGCACTACTTTTGAATGGACCACGGAGGGATACACAATGATTTACTGGTATCTAACCTTAAAGAAAACTAAAACTTTTGCTATCATGAAAAAAAACTCTTCTACATCATTATTTACCTACTTGTACCACACATGCAAAATTTCTGGTCGATCCGCTAAGTAGAAATGCCCCCAAAACACATTTGAGTATGACACATGATAAGCCATCTGGCTTGCGCTTCAGTACTTAGTTTAAACATATTTATTTCTCTTGTACAACTGGCAAATATACAAATAGATGCACAATACAATAAGAATAAGAAAAGGATTGAAACGAAAGAATTACATTCTTATATGGTTTCTCTTCTTGAAATTGTTTTTAAACATAAATGGCAGGTTTTTATAGAACAAACGACGGGCATTTATGTCAGACAAAGATGTATACGTTGTTGATATGCTTAGTTTAGAAAGACAAACAAATGAGGCGAAAAGAAAAAAAGGAGTGGAGGACTGGTGATGCACGGATTAAGTAAACAGCTGACGACGGAATCGGAATCAGATTCTTACTTCAGTACTTGGATTGTATGGGGAGCGTGAACTAAAATTCGCACCTAAATTACATAAACCAGTCAAAATACCAGTTCATTTAGTCTTATTTTAATGCAATGGACAGTAATAAGGTATAAAACGTGTAATATTTGCGAATAACGATTCGATGTGCTGTTTTTTTTTACACGAAAAAACAGGTTTCGATTTAAAAATCGTAGATAACGTGTCCGTTATGATATTATTCACATTTATTCCCGTGAAAAGTAATAAACGCAATAAAATAACACAGTTTCATGGGGATTTTATGCATAAGTGGACCCTAAAGGGCCGGTCCCTGGTTTTCTTAAAGGTTAGATACCAGTAATTCCAATTGCCATAGGGTCCCAATAACGGCAAACTTTCCAAGCATTTTTCTAGCATTTCCTTTATTTCAGATTGTGCAAGCCTGGTATCAATTTAAAGATCAATATATCCACTTCCAACACTTGCAATAAAAAAGATATGTCATCGGTGTCCAGGTAGATTTTTCAACATGTATTACTCATAAAACCCCGTTTCGTCATATTGATCATCATACGGATATGAAACTTTGGTGATTTACTGCAAATGTATTGCTGTTAAAATACCAGTTAATAAAAATCGAAATGGGAGGGTTGCAATTATATTCAGAACCAAGTATCTTAAAGTGACCCGGAACTACCAGTGATTCGGAATTCCTTCAATGACTGTACATGTATATCCTATTCAATACACATTCTCTAGAAAACCGTCAAGTAACATCTAGCGTTACGTTGTGGATGGGTAACTTTATTATACCCGGGTAGCAATCATTACCCGGTGCCCGTGCTAATAAATTGCTTAATTGCTACCTGTTTCACCCCAAGACTGCATTTTAATTAATACCGGGTCCTGGCGCATTTGAATTTGAAACTATGTCGTTTTCAGTCATTAATCATATGTGAAATGGTCATAAGTCATTAAAGTGATCAATATTGGGTCCTTTTCAGTTGTGAATCATGTGTCTTATGGTCATCGCCATAGAAGGAGTCATTATTGAAATTTTAAAATAGATTGTTATTAACTGACAATGCTTATTTCCACACCGCAGCCCACACCAAAATTACAGCCGATTCTAATTAAACTACAATAGCTCGCGAAAGTTGCAGTTACACTGGATCCTCATATAATGCATCTTCGGCGCAGAATGACCTGACCTCATTATCTACGAAATACATACGCACGCACACACACACACACACACGCAAGCACGCACACGCATGCGTTGTTGCTGAACTAAATTCATCGTCTTACCAGCTATTGTATCACTTAAATTAACCAAACATTCTTCCGTGTACGCCTTTAGTGAGTATTTTCATGCCAGTTTGCATGCTTATTTGCATTGTTATGATTTATAAATAAGCTTACCTTGTTTTCCTTCCTGTGTAGCTTCCATTTTATACAGACATACACAATACACACAGTTTAAAATCGGGTTAGATATACGTGTCCTTTCAACACGAGTGTTTGATATGCCTGAGCAAGCTGATAAGATTACTGGATAGAAATGGCCGATGTATTCAGAGCAGACACTGTCAGAAAACTATGGTGGCACAGAGGTGGAATGCACAACTCTTTTTAGCTCACCTGAGCACAAAGTGCTCATGGTGAGCTTTTGTGATCGCCCGTTGTTCGTCGTGCGTGCGTGCGTGTGTGCGTCGTCAACTTTTCATTCAAACAGTATCTCCTCCTAAACCGCTTGGCAGATTTTCACCAAACTTCACAGGAATGATCATTGGGTGGCCCCCTTTCTAAGTTGTCCAAATCTTTCCGGCCCGCTGCATATGTAGGTCACCAGAGCTAAAAATAGATTTAAAAAGTGAAAACATAAAAAAATCTATAAAACCGCAAGGCTTAGATCTTTCATATTTGATATGTGAAATCCTCTAGAGGTCCTCTACAAAGATTGTTCAAATTATACCCCTGGGGTCAAAACGGGCCACGCCCCGGGGATCACATGGTTTATATAGAATATATAGCAAAAGGACTTTAAAAATCTTCTCTGAAACCACATGGCCCAGAGGTTTCATATTTGGTATATAGCATCCTATAGTGGTCCTCTACAACGTTTGTTCAAATTATGCCCCTGGGGTCAAAACGGGCCACGCCCCGGGAGTCTCATGGTTTATATAGAATATATAGCAAAATGACTTTAAAAATCTTCTCTTCTGAAACCGCAAGGCCCAGAGGTTTCATTTGTGGTATGTAACATCTTATAGTGGTCCTCTACAAAGATTGTTCAAATTATGCCCCTGGGGTCAAAACTGGCCACGCCCCGGGGGTCTCATGGTTTATATAGAATATATAGCAAAATGACTTTTAAAATCTTCTCCTCTGAAATTGCAAGGCCCAGAGGTTTCATATTTGGTATGTAACATTCTTTAGTGTTCCTTTACAAAGTTTGTTCAAATTATGCCCCTGGGGTCTAAACGGGCCACACCCCGGGGGCCACATGGTTTATATAGAATATATAGCAACATGACTTTTAAAATCTCCTCCTCTGAAACCACAAGGCCCAGAGGTTTCATATTTGGTATGTATATACTATAGTGGTCCTCTACAAATATTGTTTAAATTATGCCCCTGGGGTAAAAACTGGCCACGCCCAGGGGGTCACATGGTTTATATAAACTTATATAGCAAAATGTCTTAAAATCTTCTCTGAAACCGCAAGGCCCAGAGGTTTTGTATTTGGTATTTAACATCCTTTAGTGGTACTCTACAAAGATTGTTCAAATGATGCCCCATGGGTCAAAACAGACCACACCCCATTGGTCACATGGTTAGTATAGACTTAAATAGCAAAATGACTTAAAAATTCTTCTCCTCTGAAACTGCAAGGCCTAGAGGTTTCATATTTGGTATGTAACATTGTATAGTGGTCCACTACAAAGATTGTTCAAATGATGCCCCTGGGGTCAAAACTTTCCACACCCAGGGATCACATGGTTTATATAGACTTAAATAGCAAAATGACTTTAAAAATCTTCTCTGAAACCGCAAGGCCCAGAGGTTTCATATTTGGTATGTAACATTGTATAGTGGTCCTGTACAAAAAATGTTCAAATGATGCCCCTGGGGTCAAAACTGTGCACACCCCGGGGGTCACATGGTTTTTGTAGACTTAAATAGCAAAATGACTTTAAAAATCTTCTCCTCTGAAACTTCAAGGCCTAGAGGTTTCATATTTGGTATGTAACGTTGTATAGTGGTCCTTTACAAAAAAATTTCAAATGATGCCACTGGGGTCAAACTGGGCTACCCCTGGGGTCACATGGTATATATAATAGCAAAATGACTTTAAAAATCTTCTCCTCTGAAACCGTTAGGCCCAGAGGTTTCATATTTGGTATGTAACATTGTATGGTGGTCCTCTACAAAGATTGTTCAAACGATGCCCCTGGGGTCAAAACTGGGCACACTCCGGGGGTCACATGGTTTATATAGACTTAAAAGTTAAATAGCAAAATGACTTTAAAAATCTTCTCCTCTGAAACTGCTAGGCCCAGAGGTTTTGTATTTGGTATGTAACATTGTATAGTTGTCCTCTTCAAAGATTGTTCAAATGATGTCTCAGGGGTCAAAACTGGCCCTGCCCTGGGGGTCACACTGTTTATATAAACTTAAATAGCAAAATGACTTTAAAATCTCCTCAGAAACCGGAGTGTTTCATATTTGATATGTAACATTGTATAGTAGTCCTCAACATTTATATTTTGCGTGAAACATTGTGGAGTGGTCCTCTACAAAGATTGTTCCAATGATGCCCCTGGAGGTAACATGGTTTATATACATTTAAATAGCAAAATGACTTTAAAAATCTTCTCTGCAACCGCAAGGCCCAGTGGTTTCATATTTGGTATGTAACATTGAATAGTGGTCCACTACAAATATTTTTCGGCGTAGCTGTCTAATATCACTTTTGACCTAGATTTCTTGCGATAATTGTATGCAGCGGGAAAATTGAATGCCAATAAAATTGGGCAAATTTTCTTATTTTAGGGAATTCAAACTTACAACAATAGTTTGATGTGTACCAATACTTGTTGCATACTTTTGGGGATTATAATTGTTTACATAAGCGGTTAAAATAAAGTTATAAACATATCTTCGACATACACTCTAAAACTGAACATAATTATGAACAATTTTACTCATTGAATGTCATGAACAGAATGTAATATTCACTCACATAATGAAATAACTATTTTGTTTAGCCTAACGACACGCTTTAAAAATAGTAATTCAATTCTAGTGAGTTCAACAAACTCCAGATCATTCTAAAAACAGCGCGCGTTTGGCCGCCGGTGTATAGAAAGTCTGGATTGGTTGCCCTTTTGTAAATATTAAGATAGAAGCTGGGTACCAGACTGGCCGGTGTATAGCTGTATTACATGCATCAATTAGCGTCCAGAGAATCATAAGCTCAAATATTTCAATGAATGGATAATTTATGTTTATAAACTTACTAGTATGTTTATTTGAATTTGAATTGCGGTTGCGTTTTATTAAGAATGATTTAGAATTGCACATTTGTATCAACTTCTGCATTTGTGATACCACAAACAAAATATTTCATACGACTACATGACGATTTTAAATTATATTCGGTAGGAATATTACTGAATCTATAAACGTATGTTACATCTTTTTATAATACAATGTGGTGAAAGAAGTCTCGGAATACGTCGATATGTTAATCATGTTACTTTTACTTCGCGTAGCATGAATACATTATTTACAATACTAATTCTATAAAGAAACCCAGATATATTCCTACCGAATATAAATTTACATCACCATAGTCTTATGAAATTTTATGTTGTGTTATCAAAAATGAAGTCATCATTATTTCTAATGCGCTGAATGTTCCCTGAAGATTGCTTTTCAGTATAGGATACACAGTATAAATGATTATTTGACTTCAAAATTTTTATGTATTAGATAACTTCATAGATGAACGTAGAGTATATTATTTAAAGACGTTCGCAACAATTTTTTTTAACGACAGATTTTCTTTAAAATTTGCACAAACATGCATCAATGTATCCTAAAACTAAAACAGTGTTAAAAAGTAGGGGTCACCGGCCTTGTTCCGGATATATTTGGTTTTGAATACAGTACCTGTCGAAGCCCTTTTTTTCATTTTGTTTGATTAGCAGTGTGGAATTATATAATTCGTTCATTTTCAAACAAGGATGGTGGTTTTTTAATGTATCTTTTTAAATGTTTCGTTTGGCAATATACAAGTGCAGTTTAATGATAAACGCACTTAATCTACAGTTACCATTTAAAACATAACTTTTAATGGACGCTTAACTAGGTTAATTGTTCATTAAATATGCCTGTGAAATCGTCAATAAATAATCAAATATTTAAATATTTTTTGTTCCAAAAGACATATTTTGTTAAAAGATCCCATATTCTTGCGTTATTGTAAACTGAAACTAAAACAGTCTTAAACAATAGGGATCACCGGCCTTGTTCAGGAAATATTGGGTTTTGAATACCGTACCTTTCGAAGCCCCCTTTTGTCAGTTTGAATTTTTATCAATGTTTAAAATATATAGGATTATTTTTTTCAAACAAGGCTACGAATCTTTCAACTGATATGTTTTACATGCTTTGTTAAGTGTATGTTGATAATAAAACGCGTTACCTACATTTACTGCTAAAATAATGAATTTGACTGGACATTTAAGTGTGTAAAATGGGAACTAATAATGCTATCTGAAACCTATATTTTATCAAATGCATATTTTATTCCCAACAACATATTTTCTAAAATTTCGCACATACATGCATCCAAGTATACTTACCCCAAAACATTAATAAAAAGGATGCCTTACCGAACTTGTTTGGGAAATATTGGATTTCAAATAGGGTACCTGTGTAGCCTTTTTCCTGTTTCGTTCAATTATCAATTACCAAAATAGCATGGAGATCATAATGGATCATCTTGAACTGATTTGTTTGGAAATTTATTGCATAAGTGTGTTTTTGGTTATTAAATATGCTTTATGAACTTTTACTATTAAAACAATTTATTTTGAATGGACATTAGAGATGAAATTAGTATATTGTAACCTACATACAGTAAGAAAAAATGAAGCAAAGGGAGAAATTAACCCAATTATTTTCTTTTTGTTGCGAACGTCTTCAAGAATAACTACACTTATCTGATACAAAATAGTTTTCACTCATTCCCGCAATTATTTTCTTACATTGTTTATTTGTTAAATTTGCCTAACAAATAGCCATTATGTTAACGTAAATTATTTAGGTTATTCATGTATCACTTGTAAAAGCATGGGGCGGTATGATCGGTTTAATCACAGTACAATAATTATTAATGATTGAATTCATCTTAAATTAATCTTCGGGTTCGAAAATTGTCTTATGGTGTCCGAAATATCTGGGGATCCGAGAAGTCTTCTTATATAGGTGGGGACCGAAAAATCTGGGGATCCGAGAAGTCACGTAACCGATCATCTTGGCCCAATTGTATTATGTTTAGGGTAAAACTGATATATCAATATTAATTTCAACGCCGATTGTCTTTTTTAAAGACATTTCTTGTTCAAATTATGCCCCTATGGTAGAAAGTGGCCACGCCTTGTGGGTCACATGGTTTATATAGACTAAAAAACTTCTGAACCTGCAAGGCCCAGATTTTTATACTCAGGTAAGGGGTTTAGTGCCATTTTGTCCTCTTGTTATTATCCATTATGATGCCTTAAACTCAGGTGAGCGACCTAGGGCCATCATGGCCCTCTTGTTTTCAGTTGTTATTCAAAGAACTGCTCACAGATTTGTTAGACGGTCATACTTCGCTGCTGGCCCAAACTTCATATTGCACATTGATGGGTATGATAAACTAAAGCAGTATATGCTTTGTATACACTGGTGCATCTGCAATTATACATTAAATGTTTCATATACATTTAAGTAATTAGAAAATTAAAATTGCCTAATTTAAATAATTTTCTCGAAAATTAAAATTGCCTAATTTAAATAATTTTCTCGAAAATTAAAATTGCCTAATTAATTAATACCTTTTTGGCACGCTGTATGTAATATTACTGTAATATAACATTACGTATCGACATGATTAATTCCCTATGCAATTCCCTAGTTTTATAAGAATCAGTCAAATACTGTTTGCTTTACTGTCTAACGTCCCGACTTACTTTAAGCCGCTCATATAGCAATTAACCAGTAGACGAACATAGATCACTCAGCCTTGATGTTTGTCCAATGTTGTTTGTCCAAGGATTTTTGAAGGAAATCGATGGAATTAAGCTCCCATGTTCTTTTATTGACCACCGAAATATAAACCCACATTTGGTCAACTCAATTCCTGACAAGTATCTACTGGTCAATTCCATTCAATTCAATTATGTATAAGTAAAAATAGCAGGGCAGGTGTTGTTTATTCATACTGAATTAATAATCAGTCTTTGTGTTCGTGTAGGCAGAGCTGGACTTGATAATGAAAATTTTGAACGATCACTCCATCAGACGGTCACGAAACTCAAATGCACCACATGGCCAGCCTAACCAAATGTTCAATCATGCGGACCTGTAAGGTAGCCGAAACTATATGTGCAATGTTTTCCAGGATTACATAAATGTCGCTCGAGCATAAGTAACGTTCCGTACGCTACAGTGCTGTTAATCGGATCCTTTCCTATCGGGCCATAGCGGAAGATGGCCTTTCTTATCCGAATACAACAGACATTAGGCATTAGCCATCTGCAGGCATCTATGAGGAAGATTCGTCAAAATGTTTAATATGCTTAAATGTTTTGTACAACTCAAATTACTATATCGAAATAAAATAGTATTAAAAACTGCTTACCGGTAGTTCCAACAAACCAGCAAAAAAGCAAACCAGACATAAAGTTTCAAACTCTTATTTTTTCCAAAACTGGCCTCAAATTACATACCAGGTCGAAACAGAGCAAAAAACAACAATAAAGAAACACAAACACATATTCATGTCGCGCATTTTCTGAACACGTATCGAACAAATATTATTTATATTGAACAAGAGGGACATCATGACCCGATGTTTCTCACCTGAGCATCATTGCTAAAACTGTCTATGGCAGCTAATGATTGATTGCTTTTCAGGTTACTATGCTAGAAACAATTGTGCTTAAACAAATGAAGAAAATAGAAGCAAACACAATCAATTGTTGCTTTGGCAATGTTTATGGTAACCCTTGGTTGCTACGGAATCAGCTTTGTGGTTAAGAAGATCAGCTATTGCAAACACATACATTTATTATCTTAAGCTAGTCATTTAAGATTTTACTCATGTAATAAATCCATTTAAACCAAGTAAACCCAATGGCACGGCTAATGCTTACCCATATATAGAGTGACATTATATTAATAACTTTGGTAAAAGTTCGCTAGATAATGCTACATAGCAAATATCAAAGCTACTAAACAAGAAAGTGGCCATGCATAAAATTAAATTCTTAGAACAATTTTGAAAGTGGACTACGTGTTCAGGTGAGCTAAAATTGCTATAGTTACAATTAGTCCTTTATTTAAAATGTAACTGAAACTTAAACATATACCATAAACATGAATTCAAATGAAAACACTGGAATGTGTATATGTACATACAATGTACATTAAATACAAGCCTACGAATGAAATTCCATATCTAAAGGGACCTGTTCACAGATTGACGAAATGACAAGTTTCCAAATATAAAAGAAAAGTGTATATAACGGAGCAAAATAACACTACGGACAAAGAAATATACTGTAAATACCGTTTCTTTCATGAGCAATTAGCAGTTGCAATTAATACAATTATAAAGTGTTTGTTACGCTAAACGATGGAATAATTTGAAGTGTTTCTGTTGTTTTAAAAAATGCAGTGATATATATTGAAATCGGGATGGCCGAATGGTTAAGTTGTTTGCCTTTTGGTCCGGAAGTCTGAGGTTTGAACCCTGGTGGGAACAACATTTTTCTTTTCTTGTTTTGATCTTTCTTCTGTTATTATACTTGAGTCCTTAAGTTCCAATGCTTAAATCTGTCAAGTTCAGCCATTTAATGGCATACTTAAAAAATACAACAAATCTGTGAACACGTTCACAATGCCACGTAGCATATCTGGACTAAATGCAGTACCAACAGAATTTCTTTTCCACAAAATGTCACATCATCACAACTTATGTACCCTCATACTTAGACTTTCTAAAGCATTCCAGGCACACGGTACTTAAATCACTCAGGTCAAGTCTCCACTATGTTAGTCAAGGGTCAAGGTCTGGTCATGAGGTTTCTTGAAATTAATTTGAAATAATGTAATCTTCGATACATGCAAACTATTCTAAAAGACGCACATTCACTTGATTTAACATACACGTACATTAAACAACAACCCCTATATGTTGATGTCAAAAAGAACTTGGTTATTCACACGCAAAAGTATCTAACTACACTTTGCTACCTAAACCAAATTTAAAACCACTTTTATTTTGGTCTTTAGGCGGTACATTGGAAAGAAATGTTTTTGAGTTTAGTTAAAAATATAGTAACATTTAGAGATTGCCTCAAGAAAGAGAACATATTTAGTTTTTCTTATTATGTATTGATTTGACAAATGAGTAGCTTTTCTTTGACTATCTGTATGAATATTTCAATTATTCAAAAGTTTCCTACAATTCATTTGTTTTGAGGACATATACATGTATACGAATATGCGGATTTAAAAAATATCACATGCGTTTTTAAGACAACAAACTCTACTTGGTTTATATGTTGATTAAATGATTGTACAACAGTTGCTACGCGAAAGCCCAATTATTTGTATTGAAAATAATACTGTTAGACTTGTCACAGACTAATTCGAATAACTTTACTTAACTTTTACTTTACTTAACTTTTACTCTTTACAACACTTTACATTTCAAGAGTATTGCTGTACATAATAACAATCAAGTACAATGTGTGACGCAATATGCTAAGCTACATTTTCTTTTTGTCTCATTTTAGTTTGTTAGACTTTTAGGAATCCGCTAGATTCATTAATCAGGCTCGCTAGTGTTAGTTCCCTGGGCACCCAGAAATCCAGGGAGCATGTCGACACACGAGTTATCCCAAGTTCCTTGTGTAGCAATTGACTGTAATTCCCCTGTGCAGGGATGTATGTTGTGGGCACCTGTGAGGAGGGCCATTAGCTGCGGGAAGGTAGCAGCAGCAGATCCATCTGAAATAGCCATTAAGTGGATATGTATAAAAACATAAATCACATGTAACTATATGAGAAACAGTATTTCCAGTACACAGTTGTCCACAGTCCCGATTGGAATGAAACTTCTACATGTCAGTTTTTGTTATCAACTCTAGAAAATGACAAAAGAATATTATTATAGTCTCTCCTCTTCAAATCAAACGAGCGCAAAACACCTGTGTATTTGACGTACCGATATCGACAAGCCACGTGTGTTAAACATAAAACTAATTTGGCGATAGGAAACTCTAGAAAATGACTATGAATATTATTATAGTCTCTCCTCTTCAAATCAAACGAGCGCAAGACCCTTTGTATTTGACGTACCCATATCGACAAGCCATGTGTGTTCAACATAAAACTAATTTGGCGATAGGAACGTCCTTCTCGAAAATATCTTACAACATGATCGTTTCTGTCGGCCATGATTATCATAAAAACAAATATACGGACTGGTTCTCTAACTCGTGGGAACGAGTTAACTATGTCGAGGGAACGAGATATTAACTCGTTCCCTCGACTTAGTATATCGTTCCCTCGACTTAGTATCTCGTTCCCTTGACTTAGTTTCGCGTTCCCTCGACGTAGCATCTCGTTCCCTCGACTTAGTATGTCGTTCCCTCGAGTAAGTATCCCGTTTCCTCGACTTAGTATCTCGTTCCCTCGACATAGTATCTCGTGGGGACGAGATAAAATCAAAACGCTGACGCTGATTTTTTTTTTTCATAAGGAACATTCATTGAAGTAATTTCACCTGTCTGTTATATCTTCTTTTTTTTTTAATCTCGAAACATACACTCCACATAAAATAAATTGGTATAAGCTGGTATTTGACCTAATTGAAGATGGAGATCCAGGCCACTGTTTTTTTAAAAATTATAACTTATATCCGGCGCGTGTAATTCAATGCTCTTTATTTACGACATTCTCATCATTATTTTTTGTGATTCGTGGGAGGCAAATATGGGTCGCGTTGCCTGTACGGTTTATCGCGATGTTACTACGTACACACTACGTTTGCCTACGCTGGTGTCACGATAATGCACGAGGCATCGTGATGTCCAAATCGCATTGAAGCGTAGTAAAGCGTGAGAATTATTGGCTGCTCGTAGGTTTATCGTGATGAATCTTACTACAGTCTTAGGAAAAACGTTAACAATCACCTGTAATCGTCTGTTACCGTAGCATAAACCTAACGCTAACGTATTACAACCGTAATAGATCGCATCATATCTTGGTAAAACCGTAGTGAATTGGTTGCAGAAACCTACAAGTGTCGTTGATATTCGAAGTCTCGTCCTACACCAACCGTAGGTATACGTAGGAAGACACGATCGGGACACTGTGTATCACGACTCATCCCGATTTACACGTCCACGATCAATCGTGGGCTATCGTAGCCAAAATCGTGAAAGTGTGACCGGGGCTTTAACTACGACATTCTCATTATTATTGTTTTGTTATTTGTGTTTTTGTGCAAACAATTTAAAACGTAAACAGAGTTATATGCATACAAGTCAATCTACAACGGGTAAAAATAGTCGATGAATCGTATGAGTTCGAATCAATCTTCAGTGCTTTTCATCTCAAGCGCTATACGATGTAATACCGACACATTTTACCAGTAATCAGCACACACAGATACGCTTTAACACCTATGTGAATAGACATTACATTCACTTGTTGATTTGGACTAACTGGATTATTATTATCGTTTATTACTGTTTAAGTCGGATCTATTTCCTGTCATCTATTCCTAGAAAGTAGCATCGATAACAGGAAGCCTCACTGCTCCGCGAGCGAAGCGCAGTAATTTATCGATTTACTGACTCGTAGCCTGCAAAGTAAAGAAGTAGTTCCCTCAAGACCGATTTCAGAATTCACCTACTAAATATGTTGGCTTGCACCAACAGTCTTAAATAAAGGTACATGAACATGTAATAAATTTACTGGCGCCGTTGTTTTCTTTTTTAATGCACAGAAACGCTTAAGACCAGTCGCACGTTATTCGTTCCTGGTAGCGTAACACGACGTCGCGTCAATATGTCAAGCTGCCTATTAAGGTTTTAATAAGAAATGTTTTAAGTGTATTGTCTTATGGAAGAACAAATTTGTAAATTACTTCGGATTCTTAAACTTAAGAAAACAAAATCTTAAATTCAATTTCCTACTGTCGAAAACGTATCATCAATAAATATCGGCTCTTATACTGAGCAGCAAACCCGACTGTGCATTTATGAATAGTTGCCGGTGGATACGACTTACTCGTCAGATATTCACGTCAGAGCATCTGATAGTACGGTTAGTCAAGTGCCGTGGGTAGTTTGTTCCGAGCACGCCACTTCCGCTTCCGGTCCCTTTCATATTGCATATTAAGTAGCCTTAGGGCGTTCTCCGCTCTCCCGACACTTTTGTATTCTCGCCCAAACTCGATGATTCATTTTATCAAGTATTTCCAATTTTACATTTATACTTCTGTTAATCTTTTTTTTTATTTTAGCATGCCATTATGTGCGATCAGAATAACGCATAATTTGTCCATTTTTGTCGGAAACCCCCTCCCCAACCCCCACTTAAAAAAAAGTTCTTTATAATAGCATTAAAATAATCTCCATAAATATGTTCTGATATTGCAAAGCAAACATTTTACTATTATATATATATATATGATAAAAATATAATCATATAATATCCATAGTTGTTGAGCATTACATAGTTGAGAGCATTCGTATTTTATAACTATATACATGCAACTATAAAAAAAACAAACGTTCCTAGCGGAAAAAAAACGCTAGAATGACGTCTAACCAAATTCATGTTTATATTCTGTGTAGGGGACATTTACAAAGGCGCAATACATAAAGAAATCCAAATCATAATTTAATGAAATTTACACACGTGACTAAAAACACTATTTACTGTTTCATTATAAGATTTAAATATTAAATGGTGATATGAAAACAAAATTAAAATTGCAATTATTACCCCAAAAAATATGATTATTAACAAGCGTACTTTTCAAGAACAGGGGACATTCTAAAGAACGTAAAAAACACCAAAAACATTTAGTTTCATTTTTATTGTGGTGCATTACGTTTTTCCAATAATTTGTACTTGTGGAATGTATATCTTCTAAAGCATTTCTGAAACATGTTTGTATATTATTTACACCTTACTCGATAACAGAGGAATTAAAAACGTATCAGATAAATCGGGCGGACATTGTTTGGATTTTTTGTAAAACTGTTATAATTAATGTATATAATGTAACTACTGTGGCAATATTTGGAAATCGTTAACCCTGACATGTCTTGTGGTGAATTATATGTCGAAGTTTAAAAATAAATAACATAAAAAAAATAATAACACGAATTTGATCTCCGCCGTGTTCTTGCAATTTACAATAAAATGACGTTTCGGACATCGTTAAAGAAAATACACGCATGGTGTAAATGGTATCTAATTATAATCTGAATAATTGCAAATTCTCCATATTTTTAAAAGAATACACATTCAACATTTTGACAAAAATTCCGTACTTGTAGTGTACATCTTTACTTTATTATCAAAGCATTTGTGAACACCCTGATGTCCCTTGTGTTGGCCGGGACAATTCAATTTATTTTTTGCAAATTTTACCTTATTTGATTTTTACTAATCACCATTTTTTTCGCAGTTTAAAACGGAAATGAGGTCTCGGTCTAACATGGAAAAAATAGACCTGTATCTTTTAGCGCCGCGGAAATACAGACGACATTACGTTTCAAACAAACTGTTACGCGGGCCATTGCAGAATTTGACGTTTGACGATGACTTATGCTTGTCTTGCAATAAATTTACAAAGTAATATGTTATGAGACAAATCAAAATAAAGCAAATTGTATGTGGAATAATTTGGTATAATTTATAGCAAATTCTTTAAATATTTCGCGTTTTTATGAAGTTTTAAAGATAGTCCGATAGGCGTATTTATAAACTGACGTCATTAACGTGCTACTGGTCTTAAATGTTAGATAAACCTTCGTGTTAACAGTAAACCTGTCACTTTCAACGCTCTGTTAAACTTTTACGAAGTATTTCTATCGTGTAGCTGACATCTAATGCCTGTGAGTCACACACCATCAAGGTCAAAATACGATAACAATTGAATCCTGGATTTCCATCTGCACGTGGTTGGGTTGTTTGGTCCATGGTCACCATATCGCATTGTTGGGTTGGCCCCGGGTACTCAGGTTTTCACAAAAGCACATGTCCACATCGAAATTTACAGAAGATGCAGACGTCAAAATCAGGACTGGACATTAGTGGTTAGGTCTTGCCATTATACTATGATCCTGTCTCTCGACTGTCTGTTCTGGCACTGATGTCGGTGACAGTACTGGCTAAGGCCAGAGTTTTTTTATTTCTTGGTTCTCGGACATTTTTGGAAAAGTGTCCGGTTGGAGGAGGGAAAAAATAAAAAATACAAAAACAACAACACAGCATTGAGTAAATTAATGACTAGAATTTCACAAATGGAAATGGGCATTGATATTACAATCTTAAAGCATTATTAATTACAAAATCATATTACACAACATTAACTTAATCATTACATGATAACCATGACATTAATATTTTTTTTGCATTCCGTGTAACAGGTTGAAACCGTTTCACAAGGCATTTTAATGATACCGGTTACATTCTACAAATTATTAATTTTTTTTGCTTTTTAGAAAAAATCGGGTCGGCGGATCGGATTTCCAAGAAATCAAAAACCACTCGCCTAATGCACGCACTGTAGGCTCGGATGTCTTGACCACTTTCATGAAGATAACAATATACCGATACAAGTTTGTGATTTCTTTTGTCAGGTTTTGTTCTATGTTTTCTGTCCGGTTGTGATAAACCATGTAAATGCACATGTTACGTTCCGTACACTGGCAGATATATACTTGCACACAAAATGTATATGTCGGATTGGTAATATCTGTATTGTGTGCCGCAGTAATGTCCGTATTGTGTGTCGCAGTGGTTATGTCAGTATTGTGTGTTGCAGTGGTGATGTCAGTATTGTGTGCTGCAGTGGTAATTTCCGTATTGTGTGCCGCAGAAGAGAAGATTTTTAAAGTCCACTTGCCATATAAGTCTAAAGAAACCATGTGACCCGCAGGGCGTGACCAGGTTTGATCCCAGGGGCATAATTATGCCCCCCTTCGAAGAAGTGGGGGTATATTGCTTTGCACCTGTCCGTCGGTCGGTCGGATGGTCGGTCGGTCTTTCCGTAGACCATTTCGTTTCCGCGCGATATCTAGAGAACGCTTTGACGCGTTCCGGTCTGCTGCATATGTAGGTCACCAGAGCTAAAAATAGATGTGAAAATTGAAAACTTTTCCGCACGATATCTAGAGAACGCTTTGACCGACGATCATTTAAGTTGGTATGCTGGTTACTTGGGAGGAAAGGAAGACGCCTATTGATTTTGAGGTTAACAGGTCGAAGGTCAAGGTGACAGAGGCTTGTAACATGAAAACTGTTTCCTCTGTAGACCATCCATTTTGTTTCCGCAGGATATCTAGAGATGTTTTGGCCTATTTGATGTTTAAATCAAACAGCAAACAGGTATCCTTACCTAACAGACTGTAAAAATAAATCCATAATTATACTCTATCTTTCTTTCAGCTTTGTATTTACTTTCTAAAGCATCAACTTTAATTTCCTCCCCATGTCTTAATGAGCACATACAATATTTAAAAAACCTCTTAACAATTGCACATATTGACGACTTGGCTGCTAGTCGGGGGGCATACATGTTTTACAAACATCTCTTGTTTATTATAAAGTTAATAAATTGACCGGTGCCGATGTTGTTGTTTTTTTGTTTAAAGTAAAGAAACGCTTAAATGGTATAAGATAAACCTTCATGTTAACAATCGAATACGTAGGCAGTTCGTTTAACCGCTCCTTTAAACTTTTACGGAGAATTGTTATCGTGCAGACGAAATCTTGCGCCTCGTACTGTGTAGGTCACAATACACTAAATAAATAAGAGATGTACAGCTGTACTCTCTAAATAAATCAACGAGTTTAACTCGAAGAAATGTTTTTAGGTTTAGATATTGTTTTTTGGAGATGTTGGTAGAGTAAGCATTGGTATGCACAAATAAATCACTGAGATGTTTTAAGATTGGAGACTACAGTATGACACTTGCGCTGAGGCGGGTTACAGTCAACTAGAAAGTAGCCGCAAAAATGATGGTGATAAAACAGTCAACTTTGTTTAGTGTCGAGTTTTTTCTTACATAATACATGACATACCCTTTTTATTGCTTAAATCAATTCAGCTTAGAATGCTCTTTAAGAAAAGGTACGGTTATGAGGGTCCCTATGTGCAAAATGTTGCATTTATTTGTTGTTAAAGTTATCGCTTTTACATTAAATTACATAAGGATTGGAATTAGTATATTGTAACCTGTACGGCAGTGGGAATAGCCATTTTGTTCGCCGCTGTGGGACTGCCCATTTTGTCCGTGTTTTTAGCCGGAAATATTTAAATAGGGGCAAATGTGCCCATTACGACAGCATGCTAAATGGGCTGAACGTAGTTAGTCTTGACTCCGATTTTTTTGTAAATGTCCTGTTTTGTAATCTGTAGTTACTGTAGGCGTGAAAAGTGTTGAAATGAAATGCATTGATACTTGTTAGGACGTAACAATGCGTTTCACGTCCACTTAAACCAGATTTTAGTGGTGTCTCCTCCGACATAGCAAATACGATGATTTCAATATATTTTTATCTTCTACATACATACAATATCCACAACTCATGTTTTCTTTAATATATTAAATGTAATTAACATTTTCGTATTTTTTAAATATAAATAATGCAGAACTTCGCAAAGATTCAATTCATCCAGTTTGGCCGTCACTGTAGCGAGTCTAGCGAACCATATAGCCTGCAGTTAAGTGCTTCCCTTTTAGCTCACCTGATCACAAAGTGCTCATGGTGAGCTTTTGTGATTGCCTGTTGTCTGTCGTCCGTGCGTGCGTGTGTGCGTCCGTCGTCAAGTTTTCATTCAAACAACATCTCCTAAACCGCTGGGCATATTTTCATAAAACTTCACAGGAATGATCTTTGGGTGAACCTCTTTCAGAATTGTTCAAAGTTCCGGTCTGCTGCATGTGTAGGTCACCAGAGCTAAAAATAGATGTGAAAATTGAAAACTTTAACAATCTTAACCTCTGAAACTGCAAGGCTCAGGGCTTTCATATTTGATATGTGACATCCTCTAGAGGTTCTCTACAAAGTTTGTAATTAAAATTATTCCTTATTAGACTTCAATAGCAAAATGACTTTTAAAATCTTCTCCTCAGAAACCGCAAGGCCCAGACGTTTCATATTATACCCCTGGGGTAAAAAGAAGCCATCCCGCAGAGTCACTTGGTTTCTATAGACTTGTATAGCGAAATGATTTAAAAAATCTCCTCTGAAACTGAAAGGCCCAGAGGTGTCATATTTGGTATGTAACATCGTATAGTGGTCGGTAGATAAAGAAGGAAAATAACTGTGGGTTATTCTGCAACAAATTATGGGCGGAGCTTAATGTTTTGAAATAGTTCCGGAAAATCGAAGAAATTGTTCCGTAAATGCACGTGCTTAAACGCGCGATAGCAAATTGTGACAAACAAATCATTTTTGCATTATGTAGCGCAATTAAACCACATTTGTACTACATATTTTATACTTAAGTTCACAAAAACGTTAACGTTTTGTTAATATGTTTTTAATTTGCGCTTTTTGGCATGATATTTTCACTGTATTATATTGATAGGTATGACGTCGTTCCCTCAATGTTTATCAATAAAGCTGACGTCATTTTGAATTGTTATGATTTATTGACGTCAGAGAAACGCACGTCTGAATGCACTTGTCGGAAAATGGGCGGAGTACAGATAAATATAGTTCTCATTTATAACCTTTAAACATACGAATTTTATATAAGAATGTGTTAGAATCGAAATGACTGACGGGTAACAGTTTGTTATTGCGTTAATAACCAAGTACTGGTTCTACCCAGGAAACGGACTCGAGAGTGTCTCAATAAGCCTAAGGCTTTCGATCCAATCGAGCTAAAATAAATAGGTTTAAACTAATAACCAACGGTTTGTCGTTATGCTTGTTATCAAACCACTCGGGCTACCGCCCTCGTGGTTTAATTCCTACGCATCGGAGCTCCAAACCGTTGGTTATTACCGCAATAACCAACAGTTACCCGTCAATTATTTCTTAAGTATAACGCCATTCGCTCAATGTTTATCAATGAAGCTGACGTGATTTTGAATTGTTATGGTTTATTGACATCACTGAAACGAATGTGAATATACTTCCTATAGTTTTCATTCATAACCTTTAAAATTACAGAAGAATTTTACAGAAGATCGTGTTGGAATCAAAATAATTGACAGGTTAGCGTTGGTTAATATGGTAACAACTAACAGTTTGTCGTTCCGATGCTTGTTATCAAACCACTCGGGCTACTACCCTCGTGGTTTAATTGCTTCACATCAGAACTCCAAATGTTTGTTTATTACCGCAATAGCCAACGCTAACATGTCAATTATTTCGATTCTAACATGATTTTCTGTAAAATTCAATCAATGACATTATACATAATTGGTAAACCTGCTATACATTATTAATTATAAAATTTAAAATATTTACGTGTAGATCTATGATCTGACTTGGCGATAAAAAATCTGAACTAGTAGCCAAAGAATTTGATTTTACAAAGAAAACCCATTATTTAGAAATATCTTCAGAAAATATGCTTCATGTTTAAATGTTTTCCCAAAAATGTAATAGCCAAATTATAGAAATTTTAGTAGCCAATTATAAAGTTTTGTAGCCAATGGCTATGTTGGCTACTGGTAGCGCTTAAATATGATGTTAATCTTACCTGCAGTAGACTGGCCAAATACCAGTAGTTGCAATAGCATGAAAATATATTTCTTTTAAAGTACTTGTTCACACATTTTCATATTTTTGAAAAATGTCACTTAACGTCTTTTAACTGCAATTTAAACTAAAGATGTTGGATTCACCAAAAACAAATATTATATCAAGAAAATAAATAAATAAAAATTGCCCTGGACGGGACTCAAACTACGTCCGCCAGGATTAAAAACCTCTCACTGTAACCACTCGGCTATTCTGACTGCCGATCATTAATTGAGGTGAATGTTTAACGCTAATCGCTATATAAGTGGTACACATGTTTTGCAAAATACCGACAAAAAGCGTTAGAAACGCTTTATAATTTTAGCCATTTCAGTTGATTTTTCATAAAACAAGGTGCTCATGGTGAGCTTTTGTGATCGCCCGTTGTCCGTCGTGCGTGCGTGCGTGTGTGCATCGTCAACTTTTCATTCAAACAACATCTCCTAAACCGCTGGGCATATTTTCACCAAACTTCACAGGAATGATCCTTGGGTGGACCTTTTTCAAAGTTGTTCAAATCTTTCCGGTCCGCTGAATATGTAGGTCACCAGAGCTAAAAATAGATTTAAAAAGTGAAAACTTTAAAAAAATCTTCTCTATGAAACCGCAAGGCTCAGACCTTTCATATTATATATGTGACATCCTCTAGAGGTCCTCTACAAAGATTGTTCAAATTATACCCCTGGGGTCAAAACGGGCCACGCCCCGGGGGTCACATGGTTTATATAAAATATATAGCAAAATGACTTTAAAAATCTTCTCCTCTGAAACCACAAGGCCCAGAGGTTTCATATTTGGTATGTAACATCCTATAGTGGTCCTCTACAAAGATTGTTCAAATTATGCCCCTGGGGTCAAAACGGGCCACGCCCCGGGGGTCTCGTGGTTTATATAGAATATATAGCAAAATGACTTTAAAAATCTTCTCTTCTGAAACCGCAAGGCACGGAGGTTTCATATTTGGTATGTAACATCCTTTAGTGGTCCTATACAAAGTTTGTTCAAATTATGCCCCTGGGGTCAAAACAGGCCACACCCCGGGGGCCACATGGCTGATATAGAATATATAGCAAAATGACTTTTAAAATCTCCTCTGAAACCACAAGGTCCAGAGGTTTCATATTTGGTATGTAACATTTTATAGTGGTCCTCTACAAAGATTGTTCAAATTATGCCCCAGGGGTCAAAACTGGCCCCGCCCAGGGGTTACATGGTTTATATAAACTTATATAGCAAAATGTCTTAAAATCTTCTCTGAAACCGCAAGGCCCAGAGGTTTTGTATTTGGTATTAACATCCTTTAGTAGTACTCTACAAATATTGTTCAGATTATGCCCCATGGGTCAAAACAGACCACACCCCATTGGTCACATGGTTAATATAGACTTAAATAGCAAAATGACTTTAAAATTCTTCTCCTCTGAAACCGCAAGGCCTAGAGGTTTCATATTTGGTATGTAACATTGTATAGTGGTCCTCTACAAAGAGTGTTCAACTTATGCCCCTGGAGTCAAAACTGGTCACGTCCGGGGTGGGGGGGGGGTCAAATGGTTTATATAGATTTAAATAGCAAAATGACATTAAAAATCTTCTCCTCTGAAACTGCAAGGCCCACAGCTTTCCTATATTTGTAACGTAACATTGCATAGTGGTCCTCTCCAAAGATTGTTCAAATTATGCCCCTGGGTCAAATCTGGCCACCCCCCGAGGGGTCACATGGTTTATATAGACTTAAATAGCAAAATGACTTAAAAAATCTTTATCTGAAACCGCAAGGCCCACAGCTTTCCTATATTTGGTATGTAACAGTGCATAGTGGTCTTCTCCAAAGATTGTTCAAATTATGCCCCTGGGGTCAAATCTGGCCACCCCCGAGGGGTCACATGGTTTATATAGACTTAAATAGCAAAATGACTTAAAAAATCTTTACCTGAAACCGCAAGGCCCAGAGGTTTGTTCAAGGTTGTTCAACTTATGCCCCTGTGATAAAAATAAGCCACGCCTCTGGGATGCAAATTCCAATTGTGTTACAAGGTCTCAGGTGAGCGTCCTAGGGCCCTCAGGGCCCTCTTGTTCATAAAAGACACTGTATTTCCAATATATTTCTTTGTCTGTAATGTCATTTTGCTTGTTTATATATAATGTATGTTTCTTTTTGGCATCTATGAAAAATATTTTGAAAATTGCCAGTTTGCCAATCTGTGAACAGGTCCCTTTAACAGACTATGTCATCAAAAAGGGCCTCAAGGGGGCAATTTCTTTTAAAAATCTCGAATTTAGATATTAATACTGGCATATAATAACGGTTAAAATAGGGTATATATAATGGGAAAAGAGTGTACGCATTCTGAGATAAAAATCAATTAATATTATGGGTTTTGTTTGTTTGGCCCTTATCCTGTTTATGTTTTGACATCAGAGTTGTGAGCATTATGTATAACCATAGTTTACAAATGACTTCTTACCAAGCGTGATAGTGCAGTTGGTTAGTGCGCTGGCTACTGTCATTTCTTTGTATGGCTCCTAAGTCTTGAGTTCGATACCCACTTGGGGTTTTCTTTTTTTCAGGCTTTTTTACTAATTTGTTTTTATCAAATATCTTATTGTGTTTTATATTATATTTATTTATTTATTTAATACACATGCCTTAGAAGAGCGTATTTCTATCAAATAATATAATTTATAGTGCAATAGGGAGCCATTTTTTCGTTGACATAGTCCCTTTAAATGCTCATTTATAAATAGCTGATAACAGATTTTACAGATATATAATACATACATGTATCCTCTTCTTCACACAGGTATGGAGATTATAAAAGAGCATTTGATTCTACAGTAAAACTTGCTGTTTATTTGATGAAAATAAAATGTTTATAAGAGTACATAACATGTATATCAACTTTAATCAGATTTTTTTTTTGAATCCCAGACTCCATGGACCTCAAAGTCATCTGTCAGACAATGATATGTAAAGCATACACCACATGTTGAAAACATATACACTGTTAACTAATTATTATTTATTTATTTATTTGGCATAACATAATGCATACACTGATTGTTGCAGTAATAATTCCTTTATATATCAAACAAAGGTTTAAGTAACATTAAATAATAATATGTATAAGGTTTGTGATAAATTTTGTCAGACACCCTCATTTTTTGTCTGACACATCTGATTGTCTGACAGGTTTCGCACTGTCTGGAATTCTGTTTTTCTTAATGTTTATTTAATTTCAACACATATTTTTTAATTTTACTTTCAGAACATGTGTTAAGGTCGAGGAACCAAGAATGCAAGGCAAGCGTACATTGAGGAGACTGAAAAAAGCTACTTGTTGGTGTGTGTGATCCAAAAATGCTGCAGATGTAAATAAATGAACGTGAAACACCCCATACTTCTGATAACCAAACAGTGATCAGTTCAATTAACTATTAACAAGGCAGTAATTGCCGAACTTGTATGGAGTCCAGTATTTTTGTGCTCATAACAAGAGACAGTCAGTTAGCAATGAAGTTCATTAGCCCTTACCACACTAAATAAGAGAAACAATCCACATCATAATTACCAGTGTTATTGACACTTGATATTTATATCCAGTAGTGTTTAATTAGAAAACATGCAATTGTAATTGCTGTGAGTGAAATGATTGCAATCATAGGCTAAAATGTTGTATTACATCGACTGAAATTTTGAATAATTATATGTGTTTTAGCTCGACTATTCACAGAATAGTTTGAGCTATACTACTCACCGGTTCGTCGGCGTCGGCATAATGCTCTGGTTAAGGTTTGTGGGCAACAAGTCCATATCTCTGTAACTACTACAGATATTCAATTGAAACTTAACCCATGCCTTCAGGGTCATCATATAAGGTCACTGGCCAAGACTTATAACTATGACCTGCAATTTAACAGAATTATGCCCCATTTTGTACTTAGAAAATTCAGGTTAAAGTTTGCGTGCAACAAGCACATGTCTTCTTGGTCATTATGTAAGGTCACTGACCAAGGCCCATAACTCTGTCCTGCAATTTAGCAGAATTAGGCCCCTTTTTGTACTTAGAAAATTCAGGTTAAGGTTTGCTTGCAACAAGTATATATATATTATATGTAACTACTACAGATATTTAATTGAAACACATGTCTTAGGGGTCATTATGTAAGGTCACTGACCAAGGCCTATAACTCTTATCTGCAATTTAGCTGAATTCAGATATTCAGATGAAACTTCTCACATGTCTTCATGGTCATATTATAAGGTCACTAGCCAATGCCCATTACTGTGAATAGCATTTTAGCAGAATTATTACCCTTTTGTACTTAGAAATATTCAGGTTAAAGTTTTTGTGCAAGTACATATCCAGGGCTTTCATTAACTTTTGAAAACTGGAAGTTTGAACTTCCTGGCCCTCTAATTTCGGAAGTTTTGCTCATAATATTTGGAAGTTTTGACAGTATTGCGCTACAGAAGTCCTGAGCATTTCAGAATTGGGTATATTAAGTATAAAATTCAAGGTATTTTAAGGCCAGTTCTTTTTCATCAAGTGCTTATATGCCAATTTATTAAGTGAAAGAGGTATACATTTAGAAAAATTTCTTAATTTTTCTTCTAACTTGTTCATCCTTACATGATGGAACTTCCTTGGCTGCAATTTTGGAAGTTCAGCAACTTCCATGGCTGCAATTTCGGAAGTTCTGTGACAAAAACTGGGAGTAAATTACTCCCAAACTTCTCTTAATGGAAGCCCTGCATATCTCTGTAACTACTACATGTATTCAATTGAAATTTCACATACGTTTTTATGGTCATTATGTAAAGTCACTGACAGATTATATTATACTTTCAAAGACTTTAAGTGTAGTGAATAGTCGAGCGCCTTGTCCTGAGGCAGCTTTTGTTAATTCACATATTGCCTATAATATTTTCAGGCTTGTAATTTAAAATGTCTAAAAAAAGATTATATGCTAATATTCTTTAAAAAAGGTTTAATTCAAGAAACAGAACTTTTTAACTATTGAAAGATTTTTTTAGAAATACTTAATAGTTTAGAATTGCTAGCTTACAGTTTGATTTCACCACATCAGTCCTCCTTATATTTTACATTATCTTGATCATGCTTTATGTTTTAAATCAATTGTTGTTTAATGAAGGCTCGGTATTAAATGTGAGAAAGTTTTAACCGTTTTTACATATTGAATTTTAATGCATGATCAAGTTAGTATCATTGAGATGTGGCTCTTACAAATTAACACAACCCTAACTATTTTCATACTTGAATTAGTTTGTGAGCCTTTGTCTTGTGACCATTCTTAAATGTTTTATAACAATGGTGTATGCAATGACATGTATCAAAATAACAGGCTTACCTACTGAAAATAATAACTATATATCTCAATCTATGCTTAATAGATATTTATAAGTTAACACATTGGCTATTTGAATTGTTTTGTATTGCACTGTTATAATTATGTGGTACTCTAATTCGGAACGATACATTTTATATTGCGCTTTTGAAAACACAACTATCAGAATTGTTTGAAACTGTTTATGTTGTATTGTGGGTTGGATATATAAATTATATTGCCAGTATGAAAACACAATGGTATGTCTGAATTGATTTGAAACCATAATATACACTTACGTTGTATTCTGGGCCAGACAAATACATTGTATTGATTCTATGATAACACAGTTGTCTATTGGAGTTTACAAGCATTGAAACTGTTATATATGCTGTATTCTCTGCCTGATAAATAAAATATTGTTAATATTATGAACGCAAGGTGGTATATATCAGTATGTATAATTGTTATTTGTGTTGTATTCTGGGCCAGAGGCCTATATTTACATTTTTTGGGTAAATTCTGATAAAGTAGTCATACTAAAACGTCTTTGTTAGGTTAATTGGTCCATACTATGCAATACTGTAAGATTGGTATATCTACTGGTGGAGTTGTCTCGCATTTGATTCCATTATCATACCTTACGACCAGTAAAGGCTGTGCGCTATAGGTCACATCAAGTGTTAGATTAGTCCACACTGTGTTTGGCTTTTAAATGTGTCTGAATTTACTCATAATGTGTTATTCGTTTATTGATGTTTTATTGTGCCACATGTGTGCAGTTCACAATCATGCTTTATTTACAGAATTGTATCTTTCTAGACTAGTTAATATGATCTAGATGGTATGGTCCATTTTTGTAACACAGGCCAAAATGTCATCATGAATAGTGTGTGATTGTTTAATTTTTCCTGTTTACATGTAGACAACAAGTGATTGATTGTACATATGTAGTACATAAATGCATTGTCCGGTTAACATTATGCATAAAGGAACTAACACATCTATTGAATACCCTTTAACGACAACAGACATATGTTAATTACTAGTAAGTGTTATATTCTGCAAATGGCAATCCAAATAAAGTAAGAAAGGATTAAATGTGTTGTTGTATTAAAGAATGAACTTTAATAATGAAATATATATATATATATATATGCTCCGCAACTTGTGAGTAACATTTATAGAATAGTTATTGTTTATTGAATTTTGCAATGCATCATGTATGTGTAACAAACAGGACCTTTACATAAATGAAACCTACATGGGACCCATGCAAACAGTGTTAGCAAAACCCAACTGGGTCCCATATAGGATGCCCAAAGAGGACCCATGTCGAAACCTGGATGGGTCCTAATTGGGCAGCTCATATCGGGCCAAGTGGGATTTTGCAAACACCTTTTGCATGGGTCCCATATGGGTAGCCTATAATGTGGCCCATCTTGGATCCATATAGAACCCACATGTATCCCATAATGCAGCCCATTTGGGACCCATGCAGAAAGTTTGCAAAATCCCACATGGCCCCATATGGGATGCCTATAAAGGACCCATATCGAAGCCAATATTGGACCCATATGGGTAGCCCATATAGGACCCACCTTGGGTCCACAAGGAACCCCTAAGTTCCCATATGGCAACCCATCTGGGACCCATACAAATACAGTTTGCAAAATCCCATTTGGCCCCATATGGATTGCCCATACAGGACCCATATCGAAGCCCATATTAGACCTATATGGGTATCCCATATAGGACCCATCTCGGGTCCACATGGAACCCACATAGGTCCCATATCGCAACCCATCAGGGACCCATACAAATACAGTTTGCAAAATCCCATTTGGCCCCATATCGTTAGCCCATACAGGCCCCATATGGTAGCTCATATTGGACCCATATGGGTCCCATATATTTATGCTGGCTGGGTTAAAATTATTTCTTATTTGACTTCAATAGCAAAATGACTTTAAAAATCTTCTCCTCTAAAACCGCAAGGCCCAGACATTTCATATTATGCCCCTGGGGTAAAAAGAAGCCATCCCGCAGAGTCACTTGGTTTCTATAGACTTGTATAGCGAAATGACTTAAAAAATCTCCTCGGAAACCGAAAGGCCCAGAGGTGTCGTATTTGGTATGTAACATCGTATAGTGGTCCTTAACAAAGAGTGTTCAAATTATGCCCCTGGGTAAAGAAGCCACGCCCAAAGGGCCGCACGGTTTCTGTAGACTTACATGGCAAGTGAACTTTAAAAATCTCCTCTGTAACCACAAGGCCCAGAGGTTTTGTATTAGGTATGTAACATTGTTTAGGTGTCCACAAAAAGATTATTCAAAATATGCCCTTGGGGTAAAAAGTGGCCACGACCTGAGAGTCACATTGTTTACCGGTATATAGACTTAAATAGCAAAATGACTATAAAAATCTCCTGACAAAGGCCCAGATCTTCATACTCTTAAGGTGAGCGCCTTAGAGCCTTTTGGCCCTCTTGTTAGGACCTACTACTATATGGCAATGTAATAGCAGTTATCGTATTTTTGTTCCATCAAGCCAATATTCATATTGCCATAAGCAGGTTGTGTTTTGCTGTTGTACATGTTCACTCTGTTGTGGACTCATGTCTCGTTATGTGCATCCTCTTCTCACTATTTCAACACACAATTTAACCTCTCACACTTGAACAATACTTATCCTACTCTGAGACTAGCACTGGCGCAATCGTTGCATCCGCCAGTCTTATTTACATATCGCTGGGAAGTTTTCTCTAAAATTGGGTAAGGTGTTTGGTTCACACGATAATTAAATCTAGTCCTATGGACCTACCATGTTAAGTTTTTGGTTCACACGATAATTAAATCTAGTCCTATGGACCTACCATGTTAAGTGTTTGGTTCACACGATAATTAAATCTAGTCCTATGGACCTACCATGTTAACCGCCCCCCCCCCCAAGGGCATGAACCCTATATGTAGCTTTTGAAGAACTAGATCTAGACTTGCAGCTTCAGCATTCTCCAATGTCAGGTCTAGACCTACGGAATTCACTGATTAGATAAGGTTTGCCCACTAGGTTACTGGACTGCAGTTGGTGAATGAATGGGACAAACTCCTTAGTATGGAAATACATCACAAACAAGCATTTTAATTATTTAAAATAAATCCCCCAAATTACTATAATAAGTACTGCTAATTAATTACTATAAGAAATAGTGCAATGTCAGAATTTAACATTAACAATGTCAGAATGTCTAGACCTAGCCCAGGAACACCAGACGGTCCAGACCTACCAGTCCAGTCCTATGAATCTAGACCAACCGAGTAAACCTGCCTTTAACAATATATTTGTTAATAGTTCCACGTGAATCTTATTATTATTACCCAGCGTTTAATACAAGTAGGTTTCTTAAGAGCATCAAGACAAGTTGTTGTTATGTCCGCTCGTAGTGTGTATTACCTTTAATAACGATCTATTTATTTTTCTTGTTTATTCACTTGACGCTAAATTTGTCAGCAATGTCATTTGAATTCGGAGACCTGCATTTTTCGCATTTGCATGTGGTACATGTACATACTTTAAAACATCAATATTAGTGAAGTGCAACCTTATTGTTAATGTTTATGGACTAGATTGTTATTTTCGAAAATGGCGATCGCGGAAGTTAGGTAGCAAAATTACAGGTGAAAACAGGTAATCATAGTGTGGCAGTTTCCTCGCTGTATCGCTTACTGTTAAAATTTGTGAGTTATTATTCCATAAATTATGTTATGTCCTATGTCATCCTGGTACATACGAAATCCGTCATAATGACCACACAAATTGAGTAGCCAGACGTAACTTGTGTCAGTTTTTATACATTTTCTCTTTTATCACTTTTGCATACAACATTTTGTGTATTAATCCAGGGCTATGCAAATTATCTCATATTTTGATAATCTTTGATAAAAATACAACAGTAGATCTTGTTACTATTATAATTGTTTATCTTTCTTGTGCAGTAACCCTAAAATGAATAATGATTATAATTATATGCATGCACTTCAATCATTGTGATTGAATCAATGGCCAGAAGCCAGGAGGTTAGGCTCTGAAAGAGTTTAGCCACGATAGAGACTAAGATGTTTTGCCCTATAGACATTTTAGCCTCTGGACGTTTCACCCTGTTTTTATATTGGTCTTGAGCACATGTGATATGCAACACTATTTTGTAATTGCTGTAACTAATTCAATGTAATATATTATAGGATGTGTTTTCATAGACATGCATGTACCCTGAAACACAAGTATCATTTGAGATTACATAATTTCTTTTCATTGTTAAACTGGGGTGTAACATCCATCCAGGTGAAATGTCCAAGTACCAATGGAAATAGATTATATTTTCTATGAATAATGTTGTCACAGGAGATTGCCATTCAAATGACCATGCAAGGAGATTTGATTGACAATGCGTTTACCATTAAGAAAGCTAGGACTTAATTGTTTGACAGAGATTACCAAAGTAATGGTTGTTCTCAATCCGATAGCATAATGTCATTTGTAAGGAAACACAATTTAAAACAACAATTGCAACATTGATTCATTTCAGTAACTGTTAACTAAGCCGATTAATAACTATTATTAACAAGTTCAATACATTTATTGTCAAATTAAATATCAATATAGTACTGATACAAAGTACTGAAACAACTGCAAGGTTTTCTGTAAGTTATTTATAAATGCTACTTGTATTTTAATCAATAACATTACCTCACTTACCTTTCAAGATACATGTACTATATTGACCTTTGTGTTCAGGAATTTAAGACACAACAATAGCCAAATCATTATTGTGCACTTGTTGTCAAAATGAAAAAAATATATATGTGCAGTGAAAATAAAATATTGTTTGTTTCCCCTCCCGCGACCCATGCAAATGTAGGTCGGAAAAATATTTTATTTGTGTGCACAATAAGTCATTTTCATTAATGTTTTCCTTATGTTCGAAATATTACGTTATAGTATTAATTCTTAATATTTTCGTTGTGGTAGATTCATAACTTTCTGCTTATTTACATAATACTATGTTCTAATTACCTTACAATAACTAATCAAAATTTAACAGACAATAACATACGTTAAAAACAAGAGCGTTAGTAATAAAAACTTGTTAAAACTAAGGAGTAATAGCGTGACGTTGCAATTTGCCGGGCATCCACAACAGAACGCTGTTAGCAACAGCCATAGCAACGGTGACTGTCAAACTGCGGCTAGCGATTTGTAGCTGAAAAGCGTGTTACACGCTTAGCACGTGGATAGTGTTTAAAAGCATCAATCTGTAATACTGTATCTGAACAATGCAAATGCTAGAGCATAAATGAATAAGCATTCTATGGAAATAAAAACAAATAGGATTTTGTTCATTAATAAAAAGAAAGCAACACAACATTTTTGATAAATTAAAATAAAACGAAAAGGCGCTGAAGTTTATTTACTTTCATTTTTGACAAGGACTTTAGTTCCGCTAACTTTTATTCAAATGTCGCCTCAGCCAAAGTTTTTGCATAAATCTAATCCGTGTGCAGTGATAAGTTTGAATAACACTTTCGTTAATTATTACTAGATCTAGTAATTTTAATTTTTTTAACAAAATAAGACGTTTGACGCGATCAGTTTGTTGAGTTAAATGACGTTGTAATTCATATTCTTAGTAAACAGTTCCTTTCACCAAAAGTCACCAAAATTATGATATTTATTTATAATTATTAATTTATTTACTATTTTAATGTGTAGTAATTTATTACAAACGCGGCTGTTAAAAACACGCATATCTATAACAAAACACATACCTAACGCAAATGTGTTACAAATGACTTGCACCTTGACCAATTAAAATTAGAATGAGGGCGTGATAAACTTTCTAATGACGACGCTCATTTGCATATTTGAAATTTTATGCGTTCTCATTGTTAAGCTGACTCCTGCATCAAGATTTGATTGATAATGGACACTTGGTGCATAAAGGCGAGTTTGATCATTGCCGGTGGGCGTTCTTTGTCTTTAAAAAAAAAACATGCATATGCGAGTGGAAATGGTTGCGCTCTATAATCTGATACTGAATGTTATGGCGTCCTTTTATAAAAGCATGCGTCAAAATATGCCGAATTACTGGGCCGCAGGCGTTACCGAGAACAGTCCGTTTAAAGTCATTTTATAAGCGTCTTTTGAAAGTAAGATTTGTACACGCTATTGGATTCTTTTTAAGGATTCGCACCCCGCATTTTCACACGCAAATAAAATATTCTTTTCTTTGGTGTATAATTTTTTTTGGGTCGCGGCGATTTTCCTGGGTCGGTCGCGGGAGGGGAAACAAACAATATTTTATTTTAGGCCTAATATTCATCTCCTGTAAGTGAAAGAGACGAATAGCTGGACAGCAAACAAATCGTTGTATACAGGTTCTGGTAGGTTTAAATAGCTTACGAATGTAAGTATAAGTGTATAACTGTTATTCAAAAATGAAGTTAATTGCTTGTAACTTGTAGCAATTTTAATAATTGTTTTAACATTTGGTTCGTTCCTCATAATCTGAATATAATTTCAGATAAACGCTATGCTGTGGAGATTGTATTTCGGTTGTGTAGTGCTGGGCCTGCTATGGCAGGTGGAAGGCCAGATAAACAATGTTGGTACCGGAGGGCAGGCGACTTGTGAGTATCAGTAGACAGTTGCATGTTTGTACAATATAATGATTGTACAATATAATGATTAAATGAGACGTGTCATGGGAAAACCAGGCTAAATGCATGTGTGTAAAGTGTCGTCCTGTGCAGTCCGTACAGGCAAACCCAGAACAACCCCTTTCGCGTTTATGGTATTTTCTGTTTCAAGAAAGTATTTTCTAAACATAATTCCAATGTAGCCAGAAAGTGTCGTATCGGATTAGCCTGTACGGACTGCACAGGCTAATCCGGGATGACAACGCACATGCATTAAGTCCGGTTTTCCCATGACACGCCTCAAATACAGCTCCGTGTTATCCAAAACCCTAATTTGCGGTTGTTATACCCCCAGTTTTAGCGATAAAACCCCCAAATGTTATGAAAAACTCTTTAAATTCTTTAATGAGAATTACGATATGGAAGGGGTGCACAGTTGGTTCGGTGAACCCCATTTATTAAAAGTTGTGGGAACACTGCTGTTTTATTGAAGACTGTCCCTTTATATACATTGCTGGCGATTTTGTTGTCATTAACTAATAAATTAAGCAGTGATTTATGATCAGCTTCCAAAGAAAAAATAATTAGCCACTTACAAAATATTATAGAGATAATGCTTATATCACAATTTTGATTTAATTGCTGAGATTTTAATTTAGCTGAATTAATCTACTTACAATTGTATTGAAATCATACTCATTCTGAGTTTATTTTAGTTTAGTTAATGGAAATTTGTAACCAAGGATTCTTCTTTAACCTAATATTCAAATTTGAAGCCAGGCTAATCTTTCTGTAATATTTGTGATTTCTTTATTTTTAGTTTATCTGACGAAGTCATCTGACTGTAATGCAAACCTGCCGCGTGAGATTGGTCAGTCAACTGTTCAGATCTTTGGAAAACATTCAGATGGGGTATGTTACATGTATACTAGATAGTCAGGGTTGTATGGTAGATATAAGTGATCAGTGATTTTTGTTTCCTTATTTAACAGGGTCTGGTAAAAAATCCCATTCCCAATGCCAAATCTGGTTTCGTTTTCCCAATTGGAATGAAAACATTCCCAAATTAGAAGTGACTAAATCCTAAATTTGTAAGAAATGTGAAAATTAGATGTAAATCATAAAAGTACTTCTATGGTTATATAACCATTAAAAAATAATTTCAACCAATATGGCACTAGCTTAAGTATTTTCATTTTTGTCCCAGTTACAAGATTTTGTGGCGCAAAATTCCCAATTTCATGGGCCTCAGACCCATTCCCAAAGCAGTGGAAAAAATAGTTTTTTAGAAAATCATTATCAGTAAATTCAACTTTTTTTTTATAAACCATTAATTAATCAATTGTTCTGCTACCAATGATAACTGCTTTAACTTGGTTTGATGAAAACCTGCTGGGCTATTTTACGAAAATTCCTCTATCTTAGACATTTTTTGTCCGATTTTGGTCTTTATATTTTTTCAAAATACATTGAGGGGAATTTTAAGGTACCCAAATTGGCCGTAAAAAAAAAACTATTGGTATGCAAGAGACAATTAAAATGTTTTTTTTAGGTTAGTAGTGCACACAATATTGGCTAGTGGTACACAGTGATAGTTTAGTGGTACACAGTGATAGTTTAGTGGTACACAGTGATAGTTTAGTGGTACACAGTGATAGTTTAGTGGTACACATAATATTGTTAGTTTTGTGGCACACATAATGTCTATATTACACAACATATTTACAGTTGTGTTTAACGATGTAAGGTTATTTCAAGTTATTTGTTCTCATGACCCATGCCCTAACAATAGGTGTTCCATGTGTATGTGCATGTGTGAATCAAAATGTTTCTATGTTCCTTTTCGAGAAAAAAATATATCTACAGTAATAAAAGTTGACCAAGCATATAGATAATCTTAAATAGGAATTGCAGAAAACCTGACTGTCCAGGTTAAGTTATATTGTGCCTTCTGTTATTTCAGACTTCATCCGTTACGTCATGTACACTCACGCTACGGTCCACCAATATCCGAGAACCGTACCGCATCAAGCTACAGTTTACTGCCGTAACCATCAGGGACGAGACTGCATATCTGTACATCTATGATGGTTTGCCGCAGGGAAACCTCTTAGTAAGTAGATTCCCGTGTATATAATACGTGTTAGTACATTTACAGGGCTCACTGTTACTACCCAAATCAACCAATGGCTGCACATTTACAGGGCTCACTGTTACTACCCAAATCAAACAAATGGCTGCACATTTACAGGGCTCACTGTTACTACCCAAATTAACCAATGGCTGCACATTTACAGGGCTCACTGTCACTACCCAAATCAACCAATGGCTGCACATTTACAGGGCTCACTGTTACTACCCAAATCAACCAACGGCTGCACATTTACAGGGCTCACTGTTACTACCCAAATCAACCAATGGCTGCACATTTACAGGGCTCACTGTTACTACCCAAATTAACCAATGGCTGCACATTTACAGGGCTCACTGTTACTACCCAAATTAACCAATGGCTGCACATTTACAGGGCTCACTGTTACTACCCAAATTAACCAATGGCTGCACATTTACAGGGCTCACTGTTACTACCCAAATTAACCAATGGCTGCACATTTACAGGGCTCACTGTTACTACCCAAATTAACCAATGGCTGCACATTTACAGGGCTCACTGTTACTACCCAAATCAACCAATGGCTGCACATTTACAGGGCTCACTGTTACTACCCAAATCAACCAATGGCTGCACATTTACAGGGCTCACTGTTACTACCCAAATCAACCAATGGCTGCACATTTACAGGGCTCACTGTTACTACCCAAATCAACCAATGGCTGCACATTTACAGGGCTCACTGTCACTACCCAAATCAACCAATGGCTGCACATTTACAGGGCTCACTGTCACTACCCAAATCAACCAATGGCTGCACATTTACAGGGCTCACTGTTACTACCCAAATCAACCAATGGCTGCACAATGGCTGCACATTTACAGGGCTCACTGTTACTACCCAAATCAACCAATGGCTGCACATTTACAGGGCTCACTGTTACTACCCAAATCAACCAATGGCTGCACATTTACAGGGCTCACTGTTACTACCCAAATTAACCAATGGCTGCACATTTACAGGGCTCACTGTCACTACCCAAATCAACCAATGGCTGCACATTTACAGGGCTCACTGTTACTACCCAAATCAACCAATGGCTGCACATTTACAGGGCTCACTGTTACTACCCAAATTAACCAATGGCTGCACATTTACAGGGCTCACTGTCACTACCCAAATCAACCAATGGCTGCACATTTACAGGGCTCACTGTCACTACCCAAATCAACCAATGGCTGCACATTTACAGGGCTCACTGTCACTACCCAAACCAACCAATGGCTGCACATTTACAGGGCTCACTGTTACTACCCAAATCAACCAATGGCTGCACATTCAAAAATGAGTACGATCTCAGTAAAGTTTTGTTAGATAAATTTGAAATTGTTAGCCTCAGCGGAATCCTGCTTTCATGATCAACTGAGTGATCAAAGTAGATGAGAAATTTGAGGGTTAATTAAGTTACCTACCCTTAGATAGTGTTCTGTTTGTGGTGTGAACTGTACATTTCTAAATTCATTTTTATGATCGTTCTTATTAATAAATGTGAGTGGGTGCTATATATACATATGTGCGGTAAGTTAGCATTCTTTTTATACATGTCCATGCACTATTAGGTTGAATATATCACCCTTAGTATTGTCTGCTTTACCTAAATGCAGTGCATGAACTGACTGTGACTAACTAAGTCTACTATCATTGATTTAGCATCAAATGTAAGTATTTTGTATAAACTATTGCAGAGACGTTTCAGTCGCAGTGAAGGATTGCCATCCAATCTTGACTTTGTCTTCACGACTGGGGAGTTGGTCACATTCAAGTTTAGCAGAGGCGAATTGGAGTTTGACTTCGACATCAATATTGTGGCTGTCCCAGTTCCATGTAAGTTAAATTGGGTAGATTCATTGAAACAGTTCATTTGTGAGCTATGAATGAGCTGAAATAGTTAAAGTATGAGAAATTCAATAGCTGGTACTGTGGTTCAATGTTTACAAATAATTATTTCAATGTAATCTCGTGGTCAGTATCAAATCAGGCAAACAGTTATAAAATGTTTGAATTCTACTGACGTACATCTTGTTTTGTCGAGCTCGACTTAGTTGTCACAATGGCGGTTGGGTGTATGTACATGAGTGTGTGCGTCCATGCACGTGTCCGTCTGATCTTGTCCGGACTGTTACTTCATCAGGGAATTTTAAAATAACTTGCCACAAATATTAAGTTTGTTGAGATAGCGTGTCGTACACAAGACCTGTGTCCCTAGCTCAAAGGTCTAGATCACACTTAGAGGTCAAAGGAGATCTGCTTGTTAGAAAATGTGATTTTAAAATAATTACAATTTAAGGTGCTTTCTTGACAACAGGCATGACATGTTGCCAACATGCATCTAGTTCTA
This sequence comes from Congeria kusceri, assembly GCA_027627225.1. NCBI lineage: Eukaryota > Metazoa > Mollusca > Bivalvia > Myida > Dreissenidae > Congeria > Congeria kusceri. The sequence continues at coordinate 28,654,597 of CM051035.1, forward strand.
ATTCACTTAAATCCTCTGGTAAAACCCAGATTTTACTGACCACAAGCCTAGAAACTAGTGTTTATTTTGATGACTCTGTAAAACTAATAATTTTTTATTGTTTGTCTTATTCAGCGGAGTCTACAAACTGTAACTATGAAAATGAGGGAAACTGTGGGGAGTATGGTTACAGTTACCGACTGCTGGGAACGAAGGAAATAGCGGGAATTGTGGCAGGAGGGTTTGGCCTGGTGGTTATCATCGTCGTAGTGATCATAGTGTGCTGCTACTGCAAGCAGCGAGGCATCACGAAGAAGTGGAACGAAGAAAAGCTAGGTCATATAAATACTGCAGCTAGTTTGCATAGTCTCAATGGACATGTCTCCCGCCAGAATACCCAAACCTCCTCAAAACCCTGGACAACCAATGAAAGTGCTCGCAGCAATGGGTTTGCAAGCATTCGTAGGTCTCCTAATCTTCCCAGAGCCAAGATTGCACGTCTCTCTCAAAGAGGGGACCGGGATAGCTCGGTGACAGACAGTAAGTCTTTCATGTTCATTTAAGGTACACAAGGTTTAGCATTCCCATTTTCTGATAGTAGACCTTTAGAATTTTTGATTAAGATGTTTAGAATTCTTTAGAACCAGTGGGAACCCTACAGTGTATCGAAACCTGCATGTTTAATATAAAAAATAATAATCTAGTCAGTAAATTCCAAGGTATATATTGAATAAGCATGCATATGAACATGAAAGTCCTACACTGCTCATTATATATTTCAGGTCACCATTGTTATCATTTGCAGTAAATTGTCTATTATTACACAGACAATAATCTGCATGTAATCAGTAATCCTCTTTGACTTTAACAAGGTGCTTACTTAAATATAGTTCAGTATATTAGTATTTATAGTTTATTGTTCATATTTACAAACATTCTATAGATTAAGATCTTAAGAGTATTAAAATGGGCAAGAGTATTAAAATGGGCAATAATGTATCATTAACGGGACTTGTTCACAGAATTTCGCCATTTTTTTAAGTATGCCATTAAATGTCTTAACTGGACAGATTTAAGCATCGGAACTAAAAAGCTCAAGTATAATAAAAAGTGGGTCCCATCGGGCTTCAAACCAGGGACCTCTGGATTAAAAGGCTATCGCCCTAACCATTCGGCCTTTCCAACCTATATTTTGCCCTCCATTATTTACTTTATGTAAATGTTCTCCGTGTTGTCAAGAATTTCCACGAAATTAACAGTAACACTCCAAATTATTCTATCGTTTAGCGTTACAATCACTTTATAATTTTTAGCCGGATTTTTCAGCGAAAAATCTCTGCTTATAGATTAGCGAAAAACGGTTGGTTGGGCGGGCGGTTGGGGGGGGTGTTGCCATGTCGTTAACAATTTGCGTTAAAGTTTCATATTCCTGTCATATTTTCAAAAGTTCTTGGTCAATCTTCATGGAACTTTACAGATATGTTCCTCGGATGGTCCTCTACCAAACCTGTGAAAGTGGTTCCGCTTCACTGCACAATATGGCCACCTGAACTAAAAATAGAATTATGTCAAAACGCTATTTTCTTCTAAACCTATGGCGGGATTTTCAAATAATTGTACACAAATGTTCGTTTAGTGTTCCTCTACCAAATTTATGTAAATGGTTCCACCTCACTGCACATGATGGCCACTATAGCTAAAAAAAGAATTTGCGTTAAAGTTTCGTATTCCTGTCATATTTTCAAAAGTTCTTGGTAAATCTTCATGAAACTTTACTGAAATGTTCCTTGGATGGTCCTTTACCAAACCTGTGAAAGTGGTTCCGCTTCACTGCACAAGATGGCCGCTAGAGCTAAAAATAGAATTATGTCTAAATGCCATTTTCTTCTAAACCTGTGGCTAGATTTTCAAATAATTTTACACAAATGTTCATTTAGTGTTCCTCTACCAAACTTATTCAAATGGTTCTGCCTCACTGCACAAAATGGCCACTAAAGCTAAAAATAGAATTTGCGTTAAAGTTTCATATTCCTGTCATATTTTCAAAAGTTCTTAGGCAATCTTCATGAAACTTTATACAAATGTTCATTGGATGGTCCTCTACCAAACCTGTGAAAATGGTTCCGCTTCACTGCACAAGATGGCCCCAGAGCTAAAAATAGAAATATGTCTAAACGCCAATTTCTTCTAAACCTATGGCTAGATTTTCAAATAATTTCACACCAATGTTCGTTTAGTGGTCCTCTACCAAAACTTATTCAAATGGTTCTGCCTCACTGCACAAGATGGTCGCCAGAGCTAAAAACTGTCTAAACGTCAGTTTAGAAATATGTCTTAAAGCCATTTTCTTCTAAACCTATGGCTAGTTTTTCAAATAATTTAACACAAGTGTTTGTTTGGTGGTCCTCTACCAAAATTATTCAAAGCAATATCTTAAATCTTACATGTGCAATGTCACATTTAACCATGAGGCCCTATTTAAGGAACATTTTCATCCATCTTGCATTTGATCATTGTTTTCCAAAAAAAAGATAGCATGTCCAGTGGAGAAAAGTTCCTTTGACGGACACTTTCATAAATGCAAATATGCAACATAATTATGTCAGTAATTTAATGCCATCTCTCTAGTCCACACTTTTTTCCCATTTTATTTTGAGACCAAATTTTTGCCAAGTCTCACCAAACTGCATACATTTTTTATAATTAACATGAAACTTCCATACTTCTTCACTAACATTGACTTGTACATGTACCCCTATCTGCAAAATAAAAAATCAGGCTTTAATGCGGTTTCCACATTTTTCTCTTGTATCAATTTCAACTGATGATTACTCATAAACTAAAACGGTTTTTACAGTATATTCCTAGGTCCTTAGTGTTATTTATCTCCCTTGTATACTCTGTTCTTTACTTTTTGGAATCGTGACAAAAAGTTGAAAAATTGTCAGTTCATCAATCTGTGAACAGGTCCCTTTAAATTAAATATCATACGTTATATCAAATTATATAAGACAATTATTGTGATATGCATTTTGCAAAATTCTGATTTATTGGAATTTGGTTTGACACAAGTAATTTAATTACCAGTAAACTGCTGAACCAGTGGTCAGTTTTGTAAAAGTAACCTATGGTATGGATTGCCTTCAAAAGAAATCAATCCATTGAATTTTTCCAGAATATTTTTGCCTCTAAGGTCACTTGTATTTTCACTAAAAATATCTGAATTCTTTTCCACATTTAGCCCAACGTTCATCCCAGTGATCTTCCATTTTTTAAACAGATCATACTTAGATGCATATTTGTTTCATTTCGCATTTGAAATCTCTTGGTGGTAGCATTATTTTGCAGGCTGGCTCTGGGAAGACTATAACAATTAATCATCAACAAAACTGAGTTGAAAATATTTCTCAATTAACTTCTTAGTGATTGTCTTTAAAATATCGACTTGGGATCATGTGCCATTGAGATTATTTATTGTTTCTTTTATACTTATAGTTCAACTATGTGTTTCAAAATATTCGTGAATATCACTGTCTGTTGTTAACTTATTTATTGTTTACAATTAAATATTTATATCTTTCAAAATCTATTAAATTACCTTTAATGACAAAAAAGTACAGGCTGTTGTACAATCAAGTAGTTTATGTTTTGCGTGTTTGTGAATTAAATATAATTGCAAATGAGGCAGTGTTTCTGATCTCTCCTTGGATATTTCAGGTAATGCCAGTTTGCCAGAGAGTCGACCACTTCCACCACCAGCTGGTGGCAGAAGCACCCGGGGAATGTCAGAGAGAAGCTACAATCCCAGATCAGAGAGGAGTTACAATCCCAGGTCTGAACGCAGCTATGGGAGGAGCAAGTACAACGAGAAATACCGGGATGACCGATCATCGGACAGTTCCTACACCAATGATAAGAACTTCAGTGAGAAGAACATTAAGCCTCCCACCTACAGGGAGGCACTTCGGAACGATGATGAAGATGAGACCTCCGCAGATGAGCACACTTTCGTGCAGGCTGATGAAAGTTCCAGCCAAAAAGTGTTTATTGAGAGAGTCATTACTCCTAGAGTGAAGCCTGCAACTGATAACTCTCCGAAAGTGCATAAGAAAGTCATTCAAGCCTCTCCTAAAGCTGCTCGTGTTCCACCACCTCCGGAAGAAGACACCGAGTATGACTCTATTGAGCCGAAGAAAGCCAAGCTGAAAGGTCTGGTAGACAAGGGGGTGGATGCTGATGCCAATGATGAGACTGATGAATCTGACACTGAAAATGATTCAGAGGATGAGTCTGAGGAGGAGGAGACAGAATCTGAGGAAGAACCAGCAGCAAAACAAAACAAGAAAGATTATGTGTACTCCCAGCCAGATAAATCAAAACCAAAAGACAATGAAAACGGTGAGAAGAAAACTACCAATGTTCCTGAACCTCAAGTGGGTTTCAGACCAGTGCCCCCACCTGTCAATCCACAGTACCCCATGCAGATGGTTCCCAATGCCATGGGCTACCCTGCCCCAGTTATTCACCACCCCCAGGCTCAGTTTCCAGGCTACCCTCAGATGGGACACCCTCAGGCCCAAGGTTATCCTCAAGGTCAGCCATATTATCCTCCAAACCCGGCCGCACAACACCCACGGCCTGCTGTGCCACCATCGTATAACCAAGCTAACTTTACTGTTCCTTTAAATCAACCACAAATGACACAGTACCCTAATGGTCATATCCCAGAAAGGACAAACACCACTAAATCTCACCCAGGTACACATTCCAACCAACCCCAGGTGTACTCCTACCTGGTTAACAGAGGCTTCATGCCCATGGATGGCAGACACTCGCCTGCTAGTAACTCTACGGGAGCTAGCAATTTGTCTGGGGATAGAAAACTGAACCATGATGACTCAGACTATTCAGCTAACATTGGAAGTGGGGTGGAGTTACTGAAACGAAAGTGAAGTTGTCATATGACATTGTATGACATGTGGCATAATAATTTGGAAGTTGTTTTGTGCTAATGGTGTGTTTCGTTTAATGTATCAGTGTCTTTTTATTTCTTAACTTGATGTGTTAAAGTATCCAGGTTTTATCTAGTATATCATTTTAATTTGAATTTGCTTTATAAACACAGAATAACATGTTAGTGTTGATGTTTTACAAACTGAAACTGTGCATATAGCTTTCTGTCTTGCTAGGTTTTAGGCAAGGATATTTTTATGCCCCCACAAAGTGGGAGGCATTAAGCATTTCACTTGTTCGTCAGTACCTACGTAAGGCTTGTGCATCCCGAAATTTTGTGGACTCAACTCCTCTTTAACGGCGGGGCTTATTTCGCTTAGACTTTCACAGCTGAACAACCTTAATGTGTAGATGATCATTAAGGAAGGAATTTTGGCTGCGACCAATTTTGGCAGAATTATGGCCCTTTGACATTTTTTCCACTATGTATACTTTATGAATTTTTGTGGACTCAACTTCTCTATAACGGTTGGACAGATTTTGCTCAAACTTTCACAGCTGAACAACCTTAATGTGCAGGTGATCGTGAAGGAAGGAATTTTGGCTGCGACCAATTTTGGCAGAATTATGGCCCTTTGACATTTTTGCCACTATATATACTTTATGAACTTTTGTGGACACAACTCCTCTTTAACGGCTGTGCGGATTTCACTTAAACTTTCACAGCTGAACAACCTTAATGTGTAGGTGATCGTAAAGGAAGGAATTTTGGCTGCAATCAATTTTGGCAGAATTATGGCCCTTTGACATTTTTTCCACTGTGTATACTTCATTAACTTTTGTGGACTTGACTCCTCTTTAACGGCTGGACGGATTTCGATCAGACTTTCACAGCAGAACAACCTTAATGTGTAGGTTAAAGGAAGGAATTTTGGCTGCAACCACCTTGGCAGAATTATAGCCCTTTGTCTTTTTTTCACTTCAGAATTTATGGCAATAAATTTGTGAAGGCCAAAATTAGTGGTGGTGACACGCCCTTTGACGTCTGTGACACATCTAGTTTATAGAGCAACTTGTTTAACTGTGTATGCTTAATTGCATTTCTTAAAGTTGTTAAGTACCAGTCAAGCCGTGTTTAGCTATTGTTTACAGTTTAAATCATGTTTAATAATGTGTATTTCTGTGATGCATTCATGTGACTGCTGTAAAGTGCAATGCCAATCAGTTGTATATAGGTGAAACATTCCCATCATCATTTCCATTCTTTTCAGTATCTGAAACATTTGTGAATTTTAAGTATTTCTTGTTCTTTGTTATTCAACATCTGGGCTGAGTAAGTTTCAAAATTTCTTACTATATTATTTATGCAAATATGCCTTATTTTTTGTTTTATTAGAACATACATAGAACTTAAATTTTATTACACATAAACTTTACAGTTTCTAGTGTTTAACAATAATACATTGTACATTATACATTATAGTAAGTGATAATTTATTTTAATATTTCTAAAACTGGATGATGATTAGAATACAGACTTATTATAATGTTGTAACAAAATAATAAATAATAATTTTCATTTTTACAAAATATTATTTACTTGGAATGTTAACATGCTCGAAAATTAATCATGGATACAATTTTGAGCAATTGGGTTAAGTTGTTGATAATAAAGGATGATGTTTCATTTACATAATAATAATAATTATACCTGACCCTACTTCACCCTTACTGACTTTCCACAGGTATCATAAGAATTAATGAAATTAAAAGAAATCAATATTTTGGCAAAGTTTTTTCAGGATGGGAATGGAGTTGAATATCGTCCCCAAAAGTTAATGGAAAAAACTCTGTATTATAATTAAGAAATAACATTTTTGAGTTATCATTGTTTATCAGCCAATAAACAACCATTCTGATGCGTAGGAATTTAACACCCTCATGGTTTAATAGCCACGCATCAGAATGACAAAGGGTTGTTTATTGGCGGATAAACAATGCTCATGGGAGAAGTATTTTGATTCTAACATGATATGACAAATATTTGTGCAGTTGTAATGAGAACTACATTATACTATGCTCCGCTCAGAATTGGGACTACTTCTTGTGTTGTTTAGTGGGTAGTTTAACAACGATAATTATGTTCTTTGTCTATAGAAAAAACAGCGAGTATAATGTTAGAATGAATAATAATTGATAAAATGATGCTCCATTTTATATTTCTTTCAACATGGGCTATTGCATTGTACAATGAGATTGTATAAACCATTGACTGATATGGTCATTCAAATGTTTTAAAATCTCTGTTATAACAGTGTTTTTCCTAACTGCTTTGGGAATGGTACCGGTATTGGTAAAATTAGGAAAATTACTGTCGTTTTCAACCAAATTGAGAATTTGATCACCAAAAACTGCCAAAAAGAATTAGAAAACTATAAGTTAGAATAAATAAAACTTTTTCATTTATTCTTCCACATGTACTTGTGTTTCCAGGAGATCAAACGAAAGTTAAATATAAGTTCATACATATAGTAAATCTTTTTGGGATCGTTTTGGTTTATTTTCCCAGTTATTTTGGAATTTTTAAAACTCCAAATTGGGAAAACAATCAGTAAAATTGAATTGGGAAATTACCTTTTTAGGGTACCACGTTTATATAGAGGAAAAACGCTGTATAAGGCGTTTCTTTTCATGGATTTCTAACGTGTAGTACTGGTTTAATTTATTTTGTACATAGTACCATATGATGATAGTATTGATTAAGCAATGTGTTTTCTATATTTTTACTGGGGAAACTCCAGAAGTTAAGTTGTTCAAATATGTTTCATATAGATGTAATTTTATAATCCAATATAATAATTTTCATATCAGTACATCAGTGATGTATATTTGTTTGTTTGCCATTGACTTTAAACATCCAGTAAAAAATGTGAATGTTTCACGCAAGAATGGGTCTGGTAACCAGTGGGAACTGGTGATTCAATAGGAGAAACGGTGGAGTACGAAATATAATAGGTTAAATACATGTTTTACTCAACTGTAACACCTTTTGTTTAGTCAGCAGAGACGTTTTGTTTTTTTTCTCATTTATTTTACCATGTTTGACATTTACATTGATACCAATTATATTTGTATACATAAAACATGGGTAATATAACATATATGACACATTCATTCAAAATTTTTGAGCGGTGCATAAGTATATAAATTACATTATAATTCAATCATACATAATAGTTGACACACATACAACATATATTGTCAGAATTAATTCATTTTATACATAGTAATTTACACACATACAACATATATTGTCAGAATTAATTCATTTTATACAAAAAAAATATGCATACACACTCGCGGACAGACAGACAGAGAGACACACACACAAAAACACACACGCACGCACGTACACATACACACAATACACAGTGTGTGTTAAAGGTTCATGAAAACTAACATAACATTTTTAAACATTTTAAAATGCATATAAGAGATTTCTAAGTTCTACGTTTTTGTTGACGTTTTAAACATAAAAAAGTTTCTATTGTTCAGAGCATGGGCACCTTTATTTAACATAATATGTATTCAATGAGAAGAGCCTAAGTAGTATTGGTTGAAAAATATGGTATGAAGTGGATCCATTTTTGATTATGTTTTGCATATTTGTTTTTAATTAGGGCAATTTATGCTTCTGTCTGTATTTTTATCTTAAGATAATTAAGAAAAATGTTGAAGTTTGGGATGCATTTTTTATTTTTCATGTTAAATATAAATATTTTCATTAAAATTAGTATAAAATTCAAAACATCGCTGTATACTTTTTTGTCGATAATGCCAAGAAAGGCAATTTCTTTGTTTAATTTTATTTTAATATTCATGTCTTTCAATAAGTATTGCAGTTTTGTCCATAATTCTTGAATGTAAGTGCATTCCCAAAATAGGTGGTCAATTGTTTCAATATTTGATTGGCAAAACTCACACAAACTACACGCTTTCAATCCGCATTTTGTTAAAAATTTATTTGTTGGTACTATTCTATATAAGAACTTGTATTGAAAATTACGCATATATGTATCAATTGTTGACTTAAATGGAATTGTATATATTATTCTCCAGTCGGTATTTTCTTTTAGATTCAATTGTTTTTTCCATTTCATTTCAGTACTGTTATCTTTTGTATTTTGTGATTGTTGTTGTATATTATAAAGTGTTTTGTTTACTTGTTTGGTATTCTCTATCACATTAACAAAAGTTTTTTCTGACGTTGTAAATGTGTTAATCCCTTGTGTATGCAGTGTTATTTTATATTCGTTTGGAATCGCGGATAATAGTGAATAATGATTTAAAAATTCATTTGGGTTTATGTTATATAAGTCCTGCATTTCACTAAACGTATAATATGTATTTCTTTGATATTGTATAAATGTCCGATTGTTTTTATACCATTGTTATACCAGTTTACCAGAAAGATGGATTTGTTATTGATTTGATATCTTTGTTGTTCCATATGACATGTTTACATATAGGAATACTTCTTTGTGAACTATTATGTTGGTTCTTGATGTTTTGCCATGCGGTAAGCATATCTTTCAAAAATAAATTTTCTTTACTTACGTTTTGTATTATAGTTTCATCTAAGTTACTTTCAAATATAATATTGGTACCAACATTTTTAAGTTTTTCTTGTAGCAGGAGTTTCCATTTGCCATGATTGTTTTTATCTAGGAATCGTTTAACCCAGCCCGCTTTAATGGCGTTCAAAAAATAAGTAATGTCTGTAAGCTTTAGGCCTCCATTTTCATAAGGTTGAAATAATCGTTTTCTTTTAATTCTGTCGGGTTTTTCATCCCAAATAAATTTAAACATCGTTGTTGTTAATCCATCTATTACTTGCTTTGTTGGATTTGGAAGAACTGAAAATGGATATATTAACTTTGGTAATGCAAATGTTTTTATAACAGTAACCTTTCCCATTAAAGTGAGTTTTCGATGTTGCCATTGTTTTAAGCAGGCTTCAAATTCCTTAATTTTTGGCATTAAGTTTTTTTCAATGTTAAGTTTGTGTTGATTGTAAAAATTCATTCCTAACGTTTTAGCCCCATCAGATGTCCAAATAAATTTATTTTCTGTACAATATTCAAATTTTGAGTTTTTCAAAGATCCAATTCTCATTACTGTAGATTTTGATGAGTTGAGGTTTAGTCCTGATATTTTTCTAAAGTTTTGAAGATTTTCCACTAGTGTTTCAAAGGATTTTGCTGAGCCATCATTGAAAAAAGTTGCATCGTCTGCAAAAAGGGTTTGCTTAATTTCTTGTTCATTGATTTTTATTCCTTTAATAATTGTATTTGCATTTATATAATTTGATAGTATTTCTAAACATAAAATAAATAAGGAGGACGATAGTGGACAGCCTTGCCGAACACCTTTTTCTACTTTAAAACTTCTAGAAAGATTGCCATTGTTTATAATGATACTATTTATATCATTGTAAAATACTTTTATCCACTTAATTAGCTGTGGTCCAAAATTGAAGTGTTTAAGACAATGTATAATAAATGAATGATTTAAGCTATCAAATGCCTTTTCGAAGTCTGCAAAGAATAAAAGTCCAGGTTTATTATTAGTTTCAAGATATTCAGTTACATCGAATATTAATCTAACATTTTCACCTATATATCTGTCTTTCATGAAACCTGTTTGGTCATAACTAATTATTTGATTCAATACTTTTTTCAAACGGTTAGCTATAGACTTAGTTGCAATTTTGTAATCGATATTTAATAAACTAATTGGTCGCCAATTTGAAATGTAATCCAAGTTTTTATCAGACTTTGGAATAAGTGTAATGATACCCTGTTTTTGTAGAGCAGTTAATTCACCATTGTCAAAAGAATAATTTATTGATTTTATATAATATTCTTTTAATGTTGGCCAAAATATTTTATAAAATTCAACAGTAAGTCCGTCAGAGCCTGGGCTTTTACTATTCGCCATTTCTAATAATGCACATCCACATTCATAATCAGTAAGTTTTCCTTCACATTTCGATTTGTTTTCTTCACTTAGTTTATTTATAGGTACTTTAAAAAAATCTGAAACGTATTCTTCAATATGATTTTTTTTATATAGGGATTCGTAATAATTTGCTTCTGCTTCTAATATTCTGTCTTTATCTTTTAATACAGTGTTATCTACAATCAGCTTATGAATAGTTTTTTTTTCAGCTTTCCGTTTTTCTAGGTTGGCAAAGTATGTTGAATTCTTTTCATTTCCTTCGACCTGAATAGCTTTTGATCTTAAAATATATCCATTAATCTTCTTGTCATATATTTGTTCCAGTTCTTGTTGTAAAATTTTTATTTTGTGTGTTATATTTTCCGTCAAGTCAGCAGAGTTACAGTTTATTAAATTTTGTTCTAGTGTTTTGATTTCTGCAATTAAGATTTCTTCTTCCTTTTTCGATTTTTTATTTTTCATTGAACAGTATTTTATCGTTTCATTCCGAATTGTACTCTTAATTAGTTCCCACATTGTGTTTGGATTACATTCTTTATTTAAATTTGTTATGTCATTGATACTTTGTTTGATTTTTTTTTGGTATTCAACATCTAGTAAAATGGAATTATTAATTTTGAAGTATCCTCTTCCTTTTCCTAAAAGTAAATTATCTATATTTAACTGTACAAGAGAGTGATCCGTTTTATATCCAGGTTTAATGTTACATTTTGATATAAGATTACATAAGCTATTCGATATTAAAAAAAAGTCAAGCCTACAGAATATATGTAATTTACAGTTTGAATGCCATGTGAATTGGTTTTTGTCTGGATGTTTAATTCTCCAGATGTCACTTAGTTCATTGGTGGCCATTAATTCAGTTAGAAGTTTTCTGCATTTAGTATGAGTATTAAAATTACCGTTTTTCTTGTCAAATCCTGTTAAGGTGGTATTAAAATCGCCGCCTATAATAAAATTTTTATCATCGTTTGACAATAAATAGTTATTTTGTTTTTGGACAATATATGTGTCATCTGTATTTGATCCATAAATGTTAATAAGTGTGATGTTAATATCTTGAATTTTAATGTCTACTGCTATTAACCTTCCAATAATAATTTCAGTGAAGTTCGATAGTTCCAGGTCACTATTTGGATGTAAAAATATCCCTACACCTTCACTATTTGACTTACATCCACTATAAACAAATCGACCAGGCCAGTCATGTTTCCATTGTTCAAAATTAGATCTCGTTAAATGTGTTTCTTGTAACATGAATATCGAGTAATTTAGACCTTTTAGCCATTCAAACACTTGCATTCTTTTATCTTTGTTTCCTAAACCTCTCACGTTCAACGTTAATATTATGGTTTCCATTTATGTGTTGGATAGCCCATGTTATTACATATATTACATATATTTTGAATCAAGTTTGAATATGTTTTTATGTCAACTGATATTTGAATAGTATGGTTATCTGTGTTAGTCATGTGTTCTGTATGCTATTAAGGAATCTTAAAAAGGTAGGTTTTATGATGAGGTGTTTTATTTATTACTTTATGCGACTTACAATATAGATATCAATATTGTATGGGTTTTTGTCAGTTAAGTGTCGAAAAAACGAAATTTGACAAAAAACGCAGATGATGCATCTAAGAATATGTTGTATTTTAACTACCATTAATTTATCCTCCTTCTTTTTTTACATTTTAGTCACTACATTTTTTTTGTATTCACGAACAAGGATTTTTAATTATCTACATTATGTAGATGGATAAATAACGTTTTAGTGTTAAATGGAGTTTTTTTAGTTACTCTAGTATGCATAGGACAAAAATTAACATGTTAATGAACAAAATACAACATAAGACATATTACAGAGTACAAGTTTAAAGGCAATAGTCTGTGAAACTGCTGTACAATTACAGGCATGTTTTAAATGTTGAAAGGATTTTTTAAGTATGCGCATAATAAAAGCTAGCATTTAAATGAACAAAATACAACATAAGACATATTATAGAATACAAGTTTAAAATCAATAGTCTGTGAAAAACTACTATACGAGTTACAGGCATGTTTTAAATCTTAAATAGAGTTTTTAAGTATGCGCAGAACAAAAACTAACATTTAAATGAACAAAACACAACATAAAACATATTATAGAGTACAAGTTTTAAAAGCAATAGTCTGTGAAACTGCAATATATTAATACATGTATAATATGTTATAAAGCTTTATGCCTGTTCAATTGTTGAAGTGTGTATTTGTATTGCTAAAAGGATTTCTTGATCAGATTTAAGTAATATAAAAATCGCTTATTACATTATTATTTATATATATGTTTTTCAAAATTATACATACTGTTTCATAAGCAACATTTTTGTAAATCACGTTTATTAATTATATTTGTCTATTTTGTACGTTATAGTTTCATAACTGAAACCGTGTTAATGAATGTACGTGATTATATCAACTCATTTATGTTGATCAAAATGTCTTGATTTGCAAAATCAACATAGTTTCGAATGCAGTACAAAAATCGTACACACAGGGGTAAAGAAAAGCACTGTATCGATAGAGGTTTAAAAACACGAGGAACCGTGTTTTTACGTGAGCGTTCTTGGGATAGTATTCAATGAAAGAAAAGGTGATCTATTTTATACTAAAAAACCTGTTAATCAGCTTCGGCCAGTCTGCTCCCATCCAATGCTTGTATTCTTCATAGGCGATTGTACGGACTACACCCTTCGTTGATTTGTAAAGTATTTTTCCGTCCCACGACCAAACAGCTTCATTTTCAGGCAATGTCCTTTTTGTTGTCATCAGTACCTTTTGATTTATGTTTGTTAGATCCTCATTAATGTAAATGTTTGACCCTTTAAACTGCTTTCTATTGGCCATTACGATATTCCGTTTCTGTCTCGCCACAAATTTGACAATAATCGGCCTTGTAAACCCATCCTTGACCTTGCCCAGTCTGTGCGAGATATCAATGTCGCCGACTTGTAGATTTAGTCCTTCTATTTTCTGGTTTAATTGTGCAACTACTTTCTGTGTTGTAGTTTCAGATGATTCATTTAATATTAATGTTTGACCAATTTGTGTTGATTTTGACTCTTCTGGTATACCGAATATGCGGACATTATTTTGTCGACTATATTGTTCTACGGCATTGAGTTGCCCAGAGTGACTATCAACATATTCTTGAAGGTTAATGGCATTTTGTTTGTCTTGTTCATGGTTGTTTTCAATTTGCTTTTCCAACAGTGTGACTTTTTCTTTGAGCTTGTCATTTTCCTTTCCCTTATCAAACAATTTTCTTTCAAGGACTTCAATTCTGTTTTCCATTGATTTTAAGAACTCATTTTTAATCTGATTTATTATATCCACAATCATTTGTCTAAAGCTTGTATCTTTGCCAGAGAACAGATTTTCTAGCTTTGTATTCATGTCCACAAGTGCTTGCCTTATATCTTCCATTTCTTCAACTTGTGCCTGGTCAATTTCAATTATTTCACTAATAGTGTCTTGATTTGAATTTTGTTTGCCCTTCTTCTGTTTCTGCTTTATTTTAGTGCTGTTATTAGATGTTAAGCTTGTATCTAGCTCACTGCTACTGGAGCTGCTGTGTTTTCTTTTGGATGCATCAGACATCGCATTGTTGTGATCGCTATACTTTTTTGATAATTATACCTTCATTTTGCTTTCTGCTGTATTCATAGGCTAGGCATGTTTTCCTCGTGTGTCGACAAACTAACAAAATAGCCTATATGCTACTACCTTTGTAGATTCAAGAAATGTAAAACCATCTACATTATGGTTACGTTTAATAAATTTACTAATAAAGTACCGACTTTAAAATGTTACTAGTGATTTCGTACTCCGGCTAATCCAAACGTTTTCACTCTGTGCTTTTTCACACTTAAATCCAATAATTTATGCTCTGATATAAATACACGTCCACACACATCCACACACAACGGAATTCTTTTTGTGAGACGTTTTGTGGTTAAGTTTGAAAAATATTTAAGCTATTTTTAAGTAATCTTTTTGAACATATTGATAGCATAGTTGGCATGGTAAATAGATGTACTAGACGATGGTTTATTTGTTTGAGTTCACAATGGCTTAGTTTACTAAAGAAAATATGACAGACATGATAACATAACTTACCGTATTTCAACAGAGCTCCTGTTGATTGTTCATATTTGTCTGAAATTTGTAAAACTTTCTACAAATTATTCAAAATTCTTAGTAGCATTAATATTGTTTCCTAATTTTTATAGAACTTTCAAGTGTTAACATTCAAAACTGTTCCTTATTAACTGATAATATTATTATTCCAAGTGTAAATTGTTTTAAGGGAGTTCTCAACTATTGTTAATGTTCATTGGTGTTGCACAATTTAATTAAAATTGTTGTGAAATATTTGTACATAATGTCACTACATATCGTCACAATTCTCATTCCTTGTTGTAACTTGCCTTTTTCAAACATGTTTATGTATACATGCAATATTTATAGGTATTCTAATAAAATTAGAAGTAGCTCATATTTCGTTTGTTGTTGTGTGATGTATTCTAGACTTAATTTCTTTATATGCCACACCACAGACAAATAATAGGCAAATCTATAACGTTGCCTATGTAATAGGTTTAACATTAAGTCGCATAGCAAATTAAACCAGTGACAATTTATAGACAAGAGATGCATTCAAATATATGCAAACATAAACTTATACCAAATGGTTGCCTCGAACGACGTAATTATGTACCAGTATTATTAATTAGTACAAACATTCTGTGTATTCAAATAATAACTATTCGTATATGATTGAAAAACTGAAGGGTACTTCCTATAGTATTTTTATGTTAAATATCACAAAATTTTATAATTTAACTTAAAAGGGACTTGCACACAACATACTTTTGACCTGGAGGTCAAAGTTCGAGCCCCATGAAGTGGAGGCAAATCTTGCGTTCTTGTTTATGCATTGTCTGATGAGAATTTGAATTCATTAGTTCACTTGCTTTACTATTTTGCAAATCAATATGTTCATGAAGTTTGTCAAAATAATATACTAGTAAAACAAAATACGGGAACATAATCCTTGAAACATTCAAAATCCTTTAAAAAACTGCAGAATGTAGTAAATGAAAATGAAAACCTAAAATCTCTATTTGCATATTTGGTGCAAAATTAAGGGTTACTCTTGAGATAACAGTGCTCTAACCATGCATCATTTTTTTCATATAAAACATTCATACACCACAGCAATTTAATGGTTGTGCTGTCTCTGCACCTTTAAAAACAAGGTAGAGTTAAGGAGAAGAACTCTGTTAAATTATTATTATTATTTTGGAAACTATTGAACTTTCTTAAGGTTTATTAAGTGCAGTGTAACTTGTTTACTTGTATTTGTTTTAGAAAATCAAGACCAACTCTCCAAGCAATTGTAAAATTAGGTTCTATATAAGCTTTGAAATAAAAGAGTTACTCCCCTTGCAGCTGTCATTTTGTTTATGGATTTGATTGTATACAGGTGCGACATCAATAAGATGTGACCTGAAGCTAGGTCATTTACCTGTACAAAGCGTTTGTTAATTTTGACAAAATGGCGGATATAAATTTATTGCGTGTGTTTTGATGAAACATCGTTAACTAAATGACGACCAAATGAAGAGAAATCCGAACTTAGACGACTAATTCGTTTATCTGAAGAAATATGGCGAATTACA
Source organism: Congeria kusceri (assembly GCA_027627225.1). Lineage (NCBI taxonomy): Eukaryota > Metazoa > Mollusca > Bivalvia > Myida > Dreissenidae > Congeria > Congeria kusceri. The sequence goes on from CM051035.1 coordinate 28,671,270, forward strand.
GGTAAATAATTAAATTACCAGCTGACAGTAATTGATAAGGCCATTCTGTTTTTATATTTTGTTAAGCGTCAACCTCATTTTGTAAAACCTAGCTACCGTAACCTATTCACACAAAAAAACACACAAACTCGTTTCGAAAAAACATACCAATTTTCTTGATAATGGAATAGTTTTTATGCTTTAATAACAGAAACAGCATATGAAACATATTTAAAACTACTGACTAGTTGAAAGACTCAATTAATGGAATATTGAAATATTACACAAAACTTTTAAACAGTTAAGTTTACAGAAATTTAGCATAATAACAAAACATAAATATACATAGTTTTATATAAGGGTACATGTATGTTATACAAAAAGGTATAGATTATATGCAAGTATTGTCAATATGAGGCACTTCATCATTATTAAAATAAATTAATTGCAGAGGCACTTTCTGAGATCAAAGTTCACAAATTCACATTAACATTTTTTCAAAGATGACCCCATTCACCGCTTTGCCTGTATGTATGTGTTTTTTCCTGGTGGCACCGCTTTGCCTGTATGTATGTGTGTGCCTTGTGGCACCGCTTTGCCTGTATGTATGTCCCGCTTTGCCTGTATGTATGTGTGTGCCTGGTGGCACCGCTTTGCCTGTATGTATGTGTGTGCCTGGTGGCACCGCTTTGCCTGTATGTATGTGTGTGCCTGGTGGCACTGTTTTGCCTGTATGTATGTGTGTGCCTGGTGGCACTGCTTTGCCTGTATGTATGTGTGTGCCTGGTGGCACTGCTTTGCCTGTATGTATGTGTGTGCCTGGTGGCACCGCTTTGCCTGTATGTATGTGTGTGCCTGGTGGCACCGCTTTGCCTGTATGTATGTCCCGCTTTGCCTGTATGTATGTGTGTGCCTGGTGGCACCGCTTTGCCTATATGTATGTGTGTGCCTGGTGGCACCGCTTTGCCTGTATGTATGTGTGTGCCTGGTGGCACTGCTTTGCCACCATTGTATTTTGCGTTCAAATAATTAGTCTTAGTCCTTTAAGGCTCCTTGCCCACTTTAACTGCTACACCAGTAAGGAAGAAAGTATTGCTTGCCAGATGTCATTCAATCCTGTTGTATCCTGTGGAATTGTTCACTATGGACTTTCTTAATATCACACGGCAGTTAGCTGTTTGGTCTATCATTAACTCAAGTCAGGTGAGTAACTTTCTGAGCAGCCGTGCGGCGACTAGTCTCTGGAACGTCCTCTCCATTGTCGGTGAAACAATGCATAGGGTTTGTGCTAACCTTATTGTCATCTAACCCCTTGACTAAGAAAAGTTGTGTCCAAGGAGAGTGTACTGTAGCCTTTTTGTAGGTTTTGAAGCCATGACTCAAACGATGTCATACAGTACTTTCATTCTCAATGATCAGTGTTCATTCTGGGCTGAGTTGCAGGTGGGCCAATGGCCCATCAGCCACAAAGTCAGTGCGCCATTGACGGATTTTCTCGGGGGTGACAAATTTGTACCATAATTATTGTTCATGTTACTTTAATTATGTTTTTTACAAATGTCAAAAAACATCAAATTACTCTTTTCATTGTAAAATAACCACACACATTTCTCTAACCAACCTTTCTGAAATTTGTGACCGTCAACGTTTTTGGAAGATTTATCAGTTTGTTTTTTTCAACTCAACTTACAGATGAAGTATGGATACGGCCAAATCAACGGATGTTTTATCGCACTCATTTTCAACGATGTTTTCATTTTGCCTAAGTATTTTGGTGGAGAATTCAAGAGTTTTTCCCTCGATGCTCTCTGTATCTGCTTTCCACTTTGACATCTTTAATTTCTTATTAAAATCAACTTAAATTTCAGACAGCACTGTAATCAATTTGTGATGATGTAAGCGAGGTCAAATGGCGCGTGACCTTGTATGCCAATGAAATCGCTAGTTATAAAACAGCAGTAGCCTGGCAAAGGTTAATTTCCACTAACAAACAGGCTATGCGATGTTTACAATTCGAAAAAAAGTATTTTTGTTGGGCCCATTTATTTTTCTTTTGCGGGAATCCCGCAAAGGCGTGGCCCAGAATGAACACTGAATGATACACCACTGCATAGGGGTTCGTTGAGTAGCCATTGAGATACTGATTGACCGGGTAGTTTATGTGTCAAAGAAAGATGCAAAGATAAAACAGCTACTGGACAATAACCATCTCATCGTTCTCAGGTTGAGAAAAGTTCCTTTCTGAACATGTATGGTATTATTGCGATATATACTGATTTTCGAGTCTTGAATATACGTGGTTGATTCGTTAATACCACTGCCATCACGCTAGTAAGGAAGGAAAGCTCAAACATACTGTAAAATGTGTTTTATTGACAAAACTGAACCATGGCAATGTTGGAACAAAAGGCGACAACTATTGTATACAAATGGTTAAACAACACCAATACTATTGGCACTATCTTTGGTCTATTAAAATGGCATATAAAATATCCGGAAAAGCAAGAAAAAGCAGAATCATGGTGGTAGCAAAAGTAAATATCAGTGGTCAGAGTGACTAGACGCTTGTTTTTTAGCGCTTTTAACTCTCATCAAAATGTTTCTTTTTCGGATGACGGAGCTCAAAGCCTACGCGCATGCGGACGCTTAACAAAGTAATAAACAGAATGGCCTAAAATATGTATCAACAACATTTTGATAGTCACATTTGACAATGGACATGTACTAAGTATGTCTATGATGTATTGAAAACGAGTTGCATTTTTTTATTGTGTGTCCTTTGTATAACGAATTAAGAGAGAGATATTTTAGAGACGAATGGCTAAATAACCAGATAACAGACCAACTGTTTCTGAAAATCATGTCTGATCAAAATGAACAAAGTATTTTCTCGCTTGCACGCTACTTGAACGCTGCATTTTCGCTCAGAGCAAAGCAGTTAGATTGAACTCGTGCATGCGTATTTTGTAGTAATGATATAAACTATTGAGCACCTTGTCTTGATACTAACTTGACATGTTTTAGCTAATAAAATTTAAATTTGAATAATATAATTTCTACAGATTATTATCTAGATCTAGGTCTATATATATCGTATATGTATGCACACAATGCTTGTATGTATATATAGTGAATACTTAATTATGCCGACATATCTATAATTTTATCCTTGCTGTAAATATTGTGTCACTACAATTGTTGATGCATATTGTTTGTATTTTGGGCCAGAGGCCTTACGATACTAATAATAAAGTAAGTAAGACAGGCATTCAGATTTTGTTCAGGATTTCTTGATTATATGTCATTAATATGATGTTTTGTACATGATTTTCAAAGCTTTGCATCAAATGTATGTGGTAGAATATACAGAAACTGGTATAATGCAGCTTCTCAAATGTGTGCTAATGAGACATTAAGTTATAATTGTTTTTCTGCATAGGTGGTTTATGAAATGTTTTGCACTACAATGCACATGATACATTATACTAATAATGTACTTATGCCGTGACTGTGACCAAACAAGGGAAAGACTATTTAATTTATGATTTTATCTGTAACATAGGATATTTGCTTGCCGTCATTCGTGTAAATATACAATTACAAGCACTTATCGTAGCATAAGGTGTAGAAATCATGTTAATTAAGTGAGTACAGTCTCCAGCATTGAGCATTGGGCATTTTCTCATTGTTCCTGCTCATAACGCATGTGCAGTCTCCAACATGGGATATCCTTCATGCTCATAACTTATGTAGAGTCTCCAACATTGATATGGTATTGATATTGTTCATCACCATTACCCATGTACATTCTTTAACATGATGTATCGTTCATGCTCATTATCAATGTACATTCTTCAACATGATGTATCGTTCATGCTCATAACACATATACATTCTCCAACATGATGTATTGTTCATGCTCATAACACATATACATTCTCCAACATGATGTATTGTTCATGCTCATTACCCATTTACATTCTTTAACATGATGTATTGTTCATGCTCATTACACATGTACAGTCTTTAACAAAATGTATTGTTCATGCTCATTACCCATGTACATTCTCCAACATGGGCTATTGTTCATGTTTATTACAGTCTCCAGCATGGGGTATTGTTCATACTCATTACTCATGTACAGTCTCCAACATTGGGTATTGTTCATGCTCATTACACATGTACAGACTTTAACAAATGTAATATTCATGCTCATTGCACATGTACAGTCTTCAGCATGACATATTGTTCATGCTCGTTACCCATGTACACTCTCCAACATGGAATATTGTTCATGCTCATAAGTTATGTACAGTCTCCAACATGGAATATTGTTCATGCTCATAACTTATGTACAGTCTCCAACATTGGGTATTGTTCATGCTCATAGGAAAAGATCTAGGAATGGAAAAGGTACATGGTGCTGCCTAAAAGTGGCAGAGTGCTGTCCAAAAGGGGCAAGGTCGATGTTCGCGTTATTCCTTATGTTTGAAACGCATTGAGTGGCTACTAGTACTAGTATATTGAATACCACAAGATACAAGTATTTACAATTTGAAACATTATTACGCTGTTTTATTTTATTTAAGTAAGATAACCACATAAAAGTAACAAGAAAAAGAGGCATTTTCATATTTCACAACAACATTGTGTGACATTGTGTTTCGAAACAACAAGTATCATCATTATAAAATGTTATATGTGTGGCTCGTTTACTGAGATAGCATACAAGAATGGCTCTGTATGGTTATAATATATTTATCCTTCAAGGATACATGTGTAACTTATGTAAAGTAAGAGCTATTAAATATCAAACAATAGTTGTCTTATAATCATTTTCGCTTAACAATTATACACCCAGTGGTTGGATACTGATTTAATCAGTGGAAGTTATAATACTGTAGTGAACTGTATTCTTATTTATTTTTGCTTCATTTAAGGTATGCAGTATTTTTCTGTTTAGAGCACTGTGTTACTTAAAGGGTTCTAGATTCTTCTTGGTTTCATGCTGTGCCACCGCCTCACTGTCCTGTCAATGTCAAGGTACCTGTTGTCCCTGCATATCATCAGTAGGTCAGTCACTGTATCCACCTCCAGCCTGTTCCTCGTGATGGTCAACGTTAATTTTACACCTGAGGTGTCTCTCATTTTGAACTCACTGAACCTCACTACCTGTCCATCAAGTCAGTTGAATCCAGTCGACGCAGGATCTGCTCAATCAGATTGTCAACAAAGTTGTTTTCCGCATATCTTACTTTTTGTTGCTCACTAGGTGTAATGCCAAGTTCCTTCGTGAGTGACTCCACTTTTCTGGTGTTGTGGTGTTGAATCTATCCTGCAGTTTTTTCAGTGCTGCAATTGTAGCATCCGTCTGTGGTTTGCCAGGTCAGTATAATTGGCCTCGAACACTAAAGCTAGGTTTGCAAGAAGTGAATAACATGCACAGTCTGGTAAAGTTTTAATTTCTTAAGAAGTCCATTTGCTGACGGTCCACTGCCTATCCTAACTTCGTCATTGCCTAACGAGACTGCATTTTCTATGTCCAGAATTATCACCTTGTAGGTGTCCCGAATAGATGTGACAGCTTCGAAGTGTGATAGCCATTGAGTGTGTGCAGTTTGTTTAATTGTCTTTGTTTTACCATCTTCAAGCAATCTCTGCAACTGTTCTAGCCAACCAGTCGGATTTGCTGACGAATGGTTATATTTAAACAAATGGTTTAATAAGTCGTCTGTGTCTCTACAGCGATTTTTTTCCTTCTTTATAAAGTACCGGTAAACGGCACTTTCCCAATCAAGCAAAAATGCTAAAATTCCCAATTGGCGTCCGAAAAAATTCCAAAACGAAGAAAAGTTGCGGCCGTTTTGTCCCAAAATCGAACTATCGGCGAGTGAACAAATGAAATAAATTAGTTGTGTGTAACCTAGAGCTTGATTAATTCGGGTTTAATAAAACAGCGCATTCAGTCAATTGGGTCGTTTGCGATGTAATCATAGACCATAGACATAAGAAAGAATTTAGGCCTTTACTAAGTCAAGGTCGATCTGTTTATAAACCGGAAGTTGTGAAATTGAAAACGAAAGTAAAAAAAAACAGGTGCCCGAAATTGCGACCGAGATATAATATTTAACTAAATAATTTGTTTTTTTTGCATGATTTTAGATATGTAAATCAATTGATGGAAAAAGACAAACATATTTTCATTATGTATCAGTAAGTTTATTGTTATTTATTTACAAAATTAACTTGCATTTTGTTATTTGATAATTGACAACTTTGAGTCGTTTGACATGTTTGACAAGTAAATTACTTGACAAGTTACTGAATCATTTTATGAAATGATGATGGCGATTTTCATGTTCTGAATATTGCATTATAAACTAGATCTTTATTTAAAATACTTACTTGATTTAATTTATACACATGTAAATGCATCTCTGCTGGTGGTGTGCATTTTTTATCATTTGCAATTGTTGGAAGCATGAATACATTAAAACAGTTTTAAAAGGACTGTCCTGTTTATTTGAGAAGTTGAGGTGACAAAAAATCAAGGGTAATAGTCAATATAAAAACTTCTAGACAGGTTTCAGCTGTAGGGCTCCTCAGTATGTCAGTTGACCAGAAAAAATACACCAAATTCTATGTTCAAGTAGCAATAAGTTGAAAAACAACTAAGTTTGTTTGTTCTTTATTAGATTTTGTTCTTTATACCAACTTTAGTACAAAATGGTCATTTTGGCAAGCCTGTAAACGATTATTATAATGGGTATGTGTAATTAAGTACCAAGTAATTAACAAGACACAAGATTCCCAATTTGAAGATTTCACGACGCGAATTTTCCCAGTTTCAGGATTTTACGCGCTAATTTTTCCCAATTGGACCGGTACCGGTACTTTTCCCAATTGGGCAAAAAAAATCGCTGCTCTAAGCTATGGCACATTTTCAAACGCGTCTTTCACTGAAAGTGTCATTCTAAGATTGTGACAATGCACAGTGATTATTTCAGATTTGAAGTCCTTAAGTCGCTTTGCCACTCCACACTACAATTTCCACTAATTTGTTTGCTCATGCTCATTACGCGTGTACAGTCTTTAACAAAATATATTGTTCATGCTCATTACGCGTGTACAGTCTTTAACAAAATATATTGTTCATGCTCATTACGCATGTACAGTCTTTAATAAAATATATTGTTCATGCTCATTACGCGTGTACAGTCTTTAACAAAATATATTGTTCATGCTCATTACGCGTGTACAGTCTTTAACAAAATATATTGTTCATGCTCATTACGCGTGTACAGTCTTTAACAAAATATATTGTTCATGCTCATTACGCGTGTACAGTCTTCAACATGACATATTGGGCCAACATTAAAATTAACTTTGTTTGCCATTGCCTACCTACCCAACGAAAAGTCCTCACCCAAACTTCTTTCTTTGTTAATTCAACCAGGTTTTGTTGTTGTTTGTTTTAATTCCGAATATTCTTTTTTGCTTATAATAGGCCATATCAAATTGCAATTCTAATAATGTTTTATCAAAGTTGTTAAAACAACGGGCTGTTTGTCAGCATTCATTGTCTTATTAAAGATTATTGCTAGCAAACTATTGTTATATCAACTGACACTTGATTATATTATCAAAAGCAGTGTCTGAGTTATACGCTATATTTTAACGCTAAATGGATCATTCATAAATTTGCTTAAAAAAACTGCTTACCTACCTACCAGTTACCAGCAACCTTGGGTAGGCACTGGCAAAAGTTTTTTTATGCCCCCGAAGGGAACTTCGTGGGCATATAGTAATCGCATCGTCCATCCATCACACTTCTTGTGCGGAGAATAACTAGTATTGAAGAGATTCAAATGAAACTTTATATAATTATAGAGGACAATGAGAGGAAGTGCAGAGCACAAGGACCATAACTCTTTCTTCAATATTTACGGAGTTATTGCCCTTGGTTTAATTTTCTTGTGCGGAGCATAGCTCCATTAGTAATGCAGAGATTCAAATGAAACTTCATAACACGAAGTTTTATTTATGGAGTTATTGCCCTTTGTTTTTTTGTGCAGAGCATTACTCCATTAGTATTGCAGGGATTTTAAATAAAACCACATACATGTATATTGATAGAGGACGTTGAGAGGAAGTGCAGAGTACAAGGACCATAACTCTTTCTTCAATATTTATGGAGTTATTGTCCTTTGTTTTCTTTTGTGCAGGTAATTACTACCTTAGTATTGAAGGAATTTAAAATAACGCCACATATATTGATAGAGGACATTGAGAGGAAGAGCAGAGTACAAGGACCATAAGTTAACTCTTTCTTCAATATTTATGGAGTTATTGCCTTTCAGTTAATTTTCTTGTGCATTGCTTAACTCAATTAGTATTGAAGTGATTTAAAATAAAACAACATATAACGGTATTGATAGAGGATGTTGAGACGAAGTGCAGAGTACAAGGACCGTAACTATTTTTGTAGTAAGCATAATTTTTGCCAACATGTAACTGACATTGTGTTGCCTTCCTTTGACAAGCTTATGTTTTGGGGGTATACGTCACATCCTGTGACAAGTCTTGTTTGTTCATGCTTATTACCCATGTACAGTCTTCAATATGATATATTGTTCATGCTCACAACAAATGTACAATCTCCAACTTGGGATATTGTGCATGCTCATTACACATGTACAGTCTCCAGCATGGGGTATTGTTCATGCTCATTACCCATGTACAGTCTCCAACATGGGATATTGTTCATGCTTATTACTCATGTACAGTATCCAACATGGGATATTGTTCATGCTTATTACCAATGTACTGTCTCCAACATGGTGTATTGTTCATGCTTATTACCAATGTACAGTCTCCAACATGGTGTATTGTTCATGCTTATTACCAATGTACAGTCTCCAACATGGTGTATTGTTCATGCTCATTACTCATACACTTTCTCCATTCTCCAACATGGGATATTGTTCATGCTTATTACCAATGAACAGTCTTTAACATGGTGTATTGTTCATGCTCATTAACCATGTACAGTCTCCATTCTCCAACATGGGATAGTGTTCATGCTTATTACCAATGTACAATCTCCAACATGGGGTATTGTTAACGCTAAATACTAGGGATGGCAAAACTATTGGAATATTGGAAGATTCAGTTGCATGATTGCTATTTGAATAGTTGAAACGCCGTTCGAATATTCACAAATTTGTTTTTCTTTAAAAACCTGAACATAAAAAGTATTTTTCTTTCAACATAAAAAGTATTTTATCAATAGATACCTCCAGTTTTACCGTGTTTTCAATAGAATTGTCCCTTCTCATGTGTCAGACTAAGAGATATTGAATATACGGGGAGTTGTCAGCAGCCACTCATCAAGTTGCCAGTAAGACAGGCCTTCAACATGAAACACAATGGTTGATTGGCGATTACACCTTAAAAGTGTAACAAAATATTACAGAAGCACAATCACACATTTAGCAGTCATTATAGCTGATAAATATTGCTAACATTAAAAGTGTGCTTATTGGCAAGCACTGGTCCAAATCAAATACCGTAGAAATATGTGGATTAGGGATTATTAATGAATTCTTTTACAAAAGGACAAAGAAAAAACCGGGACCTTTATTTATTAGCTCAACTATTCGAAGAATAGGTGAGCTATTCTACTACCGTCGGCGTCCGCCTCTGAATTGGTTAAAGTTTTTATTCAAAAGTCTTGTAACTTCAAAACTACATAAATTATTCACTTGCAACTTATAACTAACCATTGTCATCAACTCGAGTATCAGGAGCAACATTACCCATAACTTTATTTTGTATTTTGACGGAGCTATGCCCCCTTTTCACTTAGATTTACCGTTATAAGTTTATATTCAAAAGTTTGGTAACTTCAAAACTACTTAAAGGAGAATAACTTGTCATCAACTCACGGGCAACATTACCCATAACTCTGTTTTGTATGTTGACAGAGTTATGCACACTTTTTACATAGAATCTTGGTGAAAATTATCTTCTTTTTCCAGAATATGGATGCTAGCTGGTATTGGTTTCGTCATAGGACAAGAAACAAGTAAGTTCTGAAATTTGGTGAAGATTTTTGTAGTGGCACATTTGCACTTTATAATATTGAAGTAAATAAATTCATCCCATCATCAGGTGTACATTGACAAAATAAATCCACATGGAATAAATTTTGCTTTATTTCAACACTGTCGTATAAAACAAACATGCATAGTCAAGCGAAGGCATACTGTGTAATTTCATGATGTCACTTTTTGTCGTGTTATTTAGTATTTTTCTTTCCTTTATCTTATAACAAAGACAGAAAATGATGGGATAAATATAATACTAGGTAAGTGTTCAATAAAGGTAAGTTTATCTGCAGCGTTTTTTTATGGCTAATTTCAGGCCAAAATATGACCTCATTCCCCTGCTTATAAAGTATATATTTTTCCCCTCTATTTAGCTTAAAATTCCCTTAAAAACTGTAAGCTTTAGTTTGAAAAAAAAAAACTTAACCAAAATCTGACAAAAATTAACTAAGATTGAGGAAGTTTCCTAAACAATCCCAGCAACTTTTCATCAAATCAAATATGTGCATAATCATTTTTTGCAAACCAATTCATTAAGGTTTTATAAAAAAGTAGAATATAAAAATGAAATAATGCTTTCTAAAAAAAAATTCCCCTTTTGCTGTAAAATTTCCCATCTGAAAGGCCCCGTCACCTTTCCCTCAAAAGTGAAAAAAACACTGATCTGATTGGGACGAAACGTGAACCAATCACCAAGGCTCGTGGTTCAGGTTTTATAAACCTCACGAGATAAACTTATCTTTATCCAATGCTAACCTATTATTCTCTATAATATTAACCCTTCCATGATAACATGGAAGCTTTGAAAAAAAAAATGGCCAAATTTAAAACAAATCCTTATACTGTTAGATTTTCTGGTAAGCTATAAGAAAGGTTGTCTCTGAACATGATGTAGGTTGTTGGACTAAAGAGCTGCTTAAGTAACACTGAAATGATGATCTTTATAACATATAAAAATAAGTCCTTATGACCAGTTTTCTTCAAACAGAATGTGGATTTTTTGGCTAACATGTTTTAAAAAACTATTTATAGAGTACATGGATTCCCGATCCTACTGCGGTAACACATACCGGGTTGGAGACCAGAACGAGTTCTTTGTGGTGCCGAGAGGGGCGGTCACCGACGCCAACCCAATCTCACAGTGCACCATCACGTTTGAGTCCTCGTACACGAGCAACAATTACAAGTTTGAGCTAGTGATGGAGAGGATTACATTTGGGAACGACTGTGGGATGATGCTTAGGATTTATGATGGATCTTCTGTGGGTGGTATGTCACTGGTAGGTATTTGTCAATAATATTATCAAAATTTTCACTTTATGTAACAACATGTTTTATATGTTTGATAAAAACAGAAATAAAGATGTTTTGCCATATTTCAGTCTAGGTTGAATTACAAGCCAATTTCTGATTTGGCACATTATTACCTATCATTTTGTTAAATTATTGTTGTTTTTCATTAGAAAATATGAGAATTTCATGTATATGAATTATTGACTGAGTAATAAATTAAGAAGTGTTCGTAGTCATAGGCTCTTTCGGCTACTGGTTTTAAATCTGTTCATTTTGTGTATATTTTATTACTCATTTTCTTGTGTTTACACATTGAAATTATGTGTTTCTATGAAAACGCAATTCTAATACAACACGCGGCTTGCTTTCCATAGTTCTTTTCTTAGCTCGACTATTCAAAGAATAGATGAGCTTTCCTACTACCCCCGGCGTCGGCGTACGCGTCCACTTTTGAATTTGGTTAAAGTTTTTATTCAAAACTCTTCTAACTTCAAAACTACATAAGTTATTCACTTGAAAATTGGAATATACCTTTGTCTTCAACTCCAGTGTCAGGGGCAACATTCCCCATAACTCTATTTTGTATTTTGACAGAGTTATGCCCCTTTTTCACTTAGATTTTCTGGTTAAAGTTTATATTCAAAAGTTTTGTAACTTCAAAACTACACAAGTTATTCACTTGAAACTTGGAACTAACTATTGTCATCAACTCCAGTGTCAGGGGCAACATTACCCATAACTCTGTTTTGTATTTTGGCAGATGTATGCCCCTTTTCACTTGGAATTTCTGGTTAAAGTTCATATTCAAAAGTTTTGTAACTTCAATACTACAAAAGCTATTCACTTGAAACTTGGAATATACCTTTGTCATCAACTCCATTATCAGGGTTAACATTCCCCATAACTCTATTTTGTATTTTGATAGACTTATGTCCCTTTTTCACATAGATTTTCTGGTTAAAGTTTATATTCAAAAGTTTTGTTACTTCAAAACTACATAGGTTATTCACTTGAAACTTGGAACTAACCTTTATCATTGACTCTAGTACCAGGGGCAACATTACCCATAACTATGTTTTGTATTTTGACAGAGTTATGCCCCCTTTTCACTTAGATTTTCTGTTCAAAGTTTATATTCAAAAGTTTGGTAACTTCAAAACTACATTAGTTATTCACTTGAAACTTGGAACTTACCTTTGTCATCAACTCTAGTATCAGGGGCAACATTACCCATAACTATGTTTGGTATTTTGACAGAGTTATGCCCCTTTTTCACTTAGATTTTCTGGTTAAAGTTTATATTCAAAAGTTTTGTTACTTCAAAACTACATAGGTTATTCACTTGAATCTTGGAACTAACCTTTGTCATCAACTCCAGTATCAAGGGCAACATTCCCCATAACTCTGTTTTGTATTTGACAAAGTTATGCCCCTTTTTCACATAGATTACCTGGTTAAAGTTAATATTCAAAAGTTTTGTAACTTCAATACTACAAAAGCTATTCACTTGAAACTTGGAATATACCTTTGTCATCAACTCCAGTATCAGGGTGAACATTCCCCATAACTCTATTTTGTATTTTGATAGAGTTTTGTCCCTTTTTCACATATATTTTCTGTTTAAAGTTTATATTCAAAAGTTTTGTAACTTCATATCTACAAAAGTTATTCACTTGAAACTAACCTTTATCATCAACTCTAGTATCAGGGGCAACATTACCCATAACTATGTTTTGTATTATGACAGAGTTATGCCCCCTTTTCACTTAGATTTTCTGTTTAAAGTTTATATTCAAAAGTTTGGTAACTTCAAAACTACATAAGTTATTCACTTGAAACTTCGAACTAACCGTTGTCATCAACTCTAGTATCAGGGGCAACATTACCCATAACTATGTTTTGTATTTTGACAGAGTTATGCCTCTTTGTCACTTGAATTTTCTGGTTAAAGTTTATATTCAAAAGTTTTGTTACTTCAAAACTACATAAGTTATTCACTTGTAACTTGGAACTAACCTTTGTCATCAACTCTAATATCAGGGGCAACATTACCCATAACTCTGTTTTGTATTTTGACAGAGTTAGCCCACTTTTTACACAGACTTTGCGGTTAAAGTTTTTGTTTCAAAAATTTATAAACTATACAAGGCTTCACTTAAAAATATTGTATTTTAACAAATGTATGCCCCTTTCACTATCCAAAATATGTACCAACTGAAATACTTCGAATAGTCAAGCGCGCTGTCCTCTGACAGCTCTTTTTTTTATCAATGAATCACTCCCTCAATTTTCATGAATGAAGAGCTCTGACGTCATATTGTTTTGTTATGATTCATTGACATCACTGCAATGCGCGTGTGAATAGATGGGCGGAATATAGATAAATATAGTTCTCATTCATTACCTTTAAAATACAGACTAAGAAAAACTAGATCGTGTTAGAATCAAAATAATATTTTTCTATGATAATTTGTTGTAGAATAACCCAAGGTCAGGAGTATAGATGCGTGTTATCAAATCACTCGTGCTTCGCACTCGTGATTTAATTCCTACACATCTACTCCTGACCATGGGTTATTCAACAACACACTATGATAGAAAAATATTATTTCTTAAATATTAATGTTTTTTTTCTGGCAATTTTACATTAAAACATGAAGCCAATACTAATTTTGTTAGTATTCCATTTCACTCATCAACATTTCATTTGAGAATAAAACAAATACTGGTAAGATAAATTCAACACATAATTTAAAATGTATTTCAATATGGAAATACGTTTGTGTAATCTTCATGGAATGTCCAGCTGCCACCATCTCTTATTCTGTTGAATTTGCCATTATTTTCACTTCAGCAAACATTGGGCTGTGGCTCCGAGACCACAGGAAAGCTGTATCCCAAATCTGCTGCGGTCACATTTTATCTCACACGGACTCGAGTACAATATGACTTCAGCTCTGACTTCCAAATTCGAGTTAGGATGTATTGTAAGTAATGGTGCATTAATATCTTAAAGGCACAGAGTCCGCTTTGAATTACTGCTTTTTATACGCTCATTTGAAAAATGGGTCGTATTATGGGAATGCCAGAGCGGTCGGGCAGGCAGGCGGCGGGAAATCTTTGGCGGGAGCATAACTTTGTCCAGCATGGATGGATTTTCAAATAACTTGGCAGTAGTAATAAGCATGATGAGACAGAGTGTTGCACGCAAGAACCAGGTCCCTAGCTCCAAGATTACAATTCAAGGTCAAAGGTCAAATACAAGAAATCAGTCCTACCACTTTGTCAGGAGCATAACTTTGTCCAGCAAGGATGGATTATCAAATAACTTGGCAGAAGTGAAAAGCATGGTGACACAGAGTGTCACACACAAGAAACCCGTGACTAGGTTCAAGGTCAAGGTCATAATTCAAGGTCAAAGTTCAAATAGAAGAAATCAATCCATACCACTTTGTTCAGAGCATGTCTTTGTCCAGCATGATGGATTTTCAAATAACTTGCAGGGCCTCCATTAAGGGAAGTTTGGGAGTAATTTGCTGCCAGTGTTCGTCGCAGGACTTTCAAAATTGCAGCCATGGAAGTTGCAGAACTTATAAAAATTGCAGCCAAGGAAGTTCCTGTAATAATGAACAAGTTAGAAGAAAAATTAAGAAATTTATCTAAATGTATACCTATTTCACTGAATTAATTGGCATATAAACACTTGATGAAAAAGAAATGGCCTTAAAAAACCTTGAATTTTATATTTAATATTTCTGAAATGATCAGGACTTATGTAGTGCAATACTGTCAAAACATCCAAATATTATGAGCAAAACTTCCAAAATCAGAGGCCAGGAAGTTCAAACTTCCAGTTTTCAAAAGTTAATGAAAGCCCTGAACTTGGTAGAAGTGATAATCATGGTGAGACGGTGTGTCACTCACAAGAACCAGGGCCCTAAGCCCAAGGTCAGTGTCACAATTCATGGTCAAAGTTCAAATGTAAGTAATTAATCCTTACCACTTTGACCAAAGAACAGTCAAGATTTGCAAATGATAAGCTATTTATGAAGTTATACAAATTCTATTTAAGACTCGAGTTTCCGGTAGACGTGACACTATTATTGTTGCTCTAAGATGACATCACTTTCATTCGTTAACATTATATTGAATTAACAATAAACAAAAGGATTAAACACAACACTTTCTAGTACTTCAATTATATTCAAAGACATTCACTTTCAGATGACCCTTCAGCAGCTGATAATATTGTGGGCACGTCTCGGTTTCCAGCGGGCGCTATTGTGGGTGTAGTGCTGGGGGTGATAGTTCTCGTTGCTGCGGGAATCCTGCTGGGCTGGTGCTACAAGACCGGACGTCTTCCGGGCATGGACCCGTACAGCTACCCGGCCGGCGGGTCTAAAACAAGTGGAGATAACTTCTCACGAATAGATGGAGTGAATGGTGGTGATGATGGGTCTTCAAATGGGGGCTTTAAATCCTGGCACAATACTGAAGGGAAGACCGTCACAGAGAGCAGAAGCAATTTTAATATGGACGATTCTAGACTTTGGGAATCATTGACTAATATCAGTTCTGGTACAAACAGTGCTGTGAATGCAAATAAGCCAATATTAACCAAACCTCCTCCATTACGACCGGTACCTATCGTTAATAAGTCAGGTCAAAACAAAGCAAATAATAACTTCCAGAGGCTTGATCCAAGTAACTTATCAAATTCACCCAAAACGAGAGCAAGGGGACGAGGTGAATCAAAGTCTGATGACTACAATACCATAAATGACAATTTTAGTAGGGATGCTAATGAACGAGATAGTGGCAATAGTGGAAGCAATTTATTAAATGAGATTAAAGCTAAGAGGAATTCTTTCGGAGTGTTTGTTAACCCGGATAAGGAGGGATACCTGTATGACTATGATCAGGTGAAGAAACTGGAGGGAGATCAGCCTGACAAAACTGATGTCAAACCTAAAACTCAGGATTTCGGTTCAGAACTGCGTGACGCAATACGAAGATCGAGCGTGAGAAGGGCAAAGTCGGACACAAACACTAGTGACAGTGATGCCAATGGTAAAGTGAATTCCAATGCCTCTAATGATTCTTCCGCTTTTAACAGCACTAATGCTGTAAACAAGACAGATGGTGAGACAACTGGGCCGGAAGCACAGTCTTCACCAAAACCCACTAAGAAGAAACGCAAAAGCTCAAAGGAACGAAAATCTAAGAAACAAAAAGATGAAAACTCCCCAGACAAATCTCCTAAGAAGAACAATGACACAACAAATGACACTGATGAAAGTGTTCCCCCAGAAGTCTACCAGCCAATCTTCTCAGGGGAAGATGACAATGACGTAAGTGCTGACTACTCACATATGTATCAACCCGGCTATCAGGGGTCACAGTACCCAGTGCCTGCATTTGATCCCCGCTATCCCATGGGTCCCTATCCGCCTGGCATGCAAGGGATGTACCCACCTGGGGTACCCTACCAGCAGGCAGGCCAGGCCCAGTGGTACATGGAGGCCAACCCTAATGGCCAACACAAGATGGCATTTGCCATGCAAACCCATAGTCAAAGTGACGATGGTAGCGGCAGATATCATGGCGAACCTAACTTTACGTCCACTCCGTACAAGAGTGGTAACATACCTTACCAGTCTGCGCTGGTTCCTGCCGGCACCATCTTGGATGATCCAGAGATTCCCCAGCCTGGCACATCACTCATGCGCTATGGTGAGGACCCTTTGTCGGGCATCAAGACGTCTCAGGTGGTCTGGACGGATGCAAGACGGGACCCGACGGACCCCCCGCCGGATTCAAGCTCCCAGGTGACCCGGAGGACCATCACCAGGATCACTACCAGGAGCACCAAGGATGAGCTGCCAGATCACCCTGGACCAAGTATGTACATGATTTTCTAATAAAAGATCTTCTTCAATTAGACAAAACAAAACATAACTCCAAAGACTGCAATTTTTGCTTCATAATCCTTCACTCGTCACGATTTTCTATATGTATACTAACCAGTCTGCTTGGTTTCACTGTGCAGGTCTGCAGGACATGTCGTGGCAGGCCTCCCAGAACATCCAGGCTAGTGGAGGTCAGGAGCCCCCCTTCATGTCACCCACCCGGGCTGCCTACCAGGCCAATGCAATACAGGTAACAGCCAGTCTGGACCAGGGCTCAAATTGACAGTTGACCTTATTTGAAAACATTCATACCAAATTACCAATACTGGTAACACAGGCTTGACCAGGTTTCATAAAGCCCAAATTGACCAATCAACGAGATGTGATTAACGAGACAATACATGTTTGCATGTCTTGTGAAAACATTCATATCAATACGGGTCACACAGGCTGGAGCAGTATTCATTAAGCTCCTTAGGATTATTGACCAATTGAGATTTTATTGACAGTGCGTTTCGCCATTCTAAAATTCAGGACTTCACTGTTTGACGCAGGCGTCTTGTGAAAACATTCATACTATGTATACAGTGTTTGTCAGAAATGAACTGAGTAGATGTGGTCATTACTCTCTTATTTGATACATCAACTGTTTAAAAAAAAAAAAATCTGGTCCAAATTTAATTTTCCATGTACATTTACAAAATTATGTTTACAGAAAAAGATAAATTAAGAAGCAAATGGTCACTTTACTTGAATAAAAACTTTCGGTGTTAGTTGAATTGTAAATAAGGAAGCAAAATAATTTAAGGAATGTTATGGTTTCAAGACTCTAATTTTTTTCAAAGAAGCTTTATGAATACAGTCCCTCTTTGTGTATATCCTATGCATGCTTGACCATACCCTGAATCAGTGTTGTAAGCCTTGGTACATAATAATGTGAACAAGTAGTTTAAATTTTGAAAGTATTCTTACAACTTAAACTTAAAAAAAATAAAATCAAATAGCTCCTTTTTTAAGATTTGTGTGTATAATGAGCAAGATTTGGTGTCATTAATGAGCTAAAAAAAATATGTACCCACTTGAATCTTTCATAAAAATGAATATGTGAGTCATAAAAAAAAGTGACTTGCAGTCCGAACTAAGGCGTGTCTGCCAAATAATTATCTTCATAATAGTGTCCTGATATTTGATGCAGTGATTTGAATTCATTATTATCTTTGAGTGCTTGATAAATCAGATTCCATCAACCCCTCTAAATGTTCAACTCTAGTCAAACTTAACCTTACTGATCTTTACTAGATTTTATTGCATAAAGCCTGACAAACAGAACAATATACTGTAGTGAAAATATGTAAACTAAAATGATGATTTCATCTGTTATTTGGCCAGTGTTGCTCAAACCTCTTCACAAGATGTTATGTAATGCACTATAAAACTTTAATGCACTATAAAACTTGCCATATCTCCTCATATACACTGGTGCATGTGTTAAACATGCATATACATGCATTGGTTTTCAAGCTTTGCTTAAAAAAACGTTATTCATTTGAAGACTCTGAACCAGTTTTATGAAACACATTTTTTGAAGAAAAATTTCCGTTGTAGTGGTGGCGTCTACTTTTCATTTCCGCTCTCTAAATCAAGAATGGATTGAGATATTGTAATGAAACTTCATACATAGATACCCTATAGCGAGACCTCGCTTGGGATTGCATATGGGGTGGGTGGGGTCAAGGTCACTTTACTAAAAATAGAAAAACGGTTTCCGCTCAATAACATGAGATCGCATTGAGATATTTTAATGAAATTTAATTGTAGTGGCGGTGTCAACTTTTAGTTTCTGCTCTTACTCAATAACGGATTGAGCTATTGTAATCAAACTTCATACATAGATACCTTATATCCAGACCTCGTTGGGATTGCATGTGGAATGGGTGGGGTCAAGGTAAAGGCCACTGTAACCAAAAATAGAAAAACGGTTTTCGCTCAATAGAACCCATTGAGATATTTTAATGACACTTAATAAATAGATACCTTATATGGAGACCTCGCTTAGGATTGCATATGGGGTGGGTGGGGTCAAGGTCACTGTTACGAAAAATTGAAAAACGGTTTCCGCTCAATAACTTGAGAACGCATTGAGATCTTTTAATGTAACTTAATACATAGATACTTTATATCGAGACCTCGCTTGGGATTGCATATGGGGTGGGTGGGGTCCAGGTCACTGTTATTAAAAATAAAAAGAAAGGTTTCCCCTTAATAACTTGAGAATGAATTGAGATATTTCAATGAAACTTCATACATAGATACTTTATATCAAGACCGTGCTTGGGATTGCATATGGGGTAGGTGGTTGAGGGTCAAGGTCGAGGTCATCATTACTAAAAATAGAGAAATGGTTTCCGCTCAATAACTTGACACATTGAGATATTTTAAGGAAACTTCATATATAGATACCTTATATCGAGACATCGCTTGGGATTGAGTATAGGGTGGGTGGGGTCAATGTTAAGGTCACCATTACTAAAAATTAAAAAACAGTTTCTGCTCAATAGCTGAAAACACATTGAAAGATTTTAAAGAAATTTCATACATAGATATCATATATCTAGACTGGTTGGGATTGCATATGGGGTGGGTGGGGTCAGGTATCCGGACAAAACCCCCCTGGGACATAACCCCCCCTGTCCAATTTTGTATAGGTGGACGAAACCCCCCTCGTGCGTTTTACAAGGTGGACAAAACCCCCCTTAAGCATTTTACAGGGTGGACATAACCCCCCTCTTCCATTTTACAAGGTGGACAAAACCCCCCTTTAACACAAAACAATAGACTTGTAATTTTATCTAGAGTTTTTTCTACTTGCGAATTATAAATTAATGTTTGCACCTAACATACAAAAGATTAAGCAAAGTTTTAGCAGTTTTTTGAAATGCACTTCATTAATGTTTGTTTTGTTTACAATTCCTAATTAACAGCTAAGTACAGAACTCCAACAGGTCATTTGATGAGTCAACACAAATCACTACAGTTTTTAGTTAAGCCTGACACACTGTCCCATGGCATACAGAAACTGTGCCAGCGACTTCTCCCCACTCAATACTAAAGTGGCACTATAATTAGAGCTAAAAATGAAAATAAAATATATGCAATTTTTTAATATAAATAACCACAAGAATTGGTCTCAAAAAGGGTAGATATTTTCACTTTTGAAAATGCATGAGGGGGGTTTTGTCCACCTTGTAAAATGCTTAAGGGGGTTTTGTCCTCCTAGTAAAATGCTTAAGGGGGGTTTTGTCCACCTTGTAAAATGCATGAGGGGGTTTTTGTCCTCCTATACAAAATTGGACAGGGGGGGTTATGTCCCAGGGGTGTTTTGTCCTACACTCGTGGGGTCATGGTCAAGGTCACTGTTACTAAAAATAGACAAAGAGTTTGTGCTCAATAGCTTGAAAAGACATTGAAATATTTAAATGAAACTTCTTATGTACATACCTTATATCTAGACCCCGCTTGGGATTGCATATGGGGTTGGTGGGGTCAAGGTCACCATTACTAAAAATTTTATTTGTGTACATTTCGTTAGAAAAATTTGGTTTTGGCAGAATTTCCATGTTTCTTGTAAATTATAGATGTTTGCTGATTTAGAGAGTAACTTGCTAGTGCCCCAACACAGTTAAGGCATGCTGTCATTTAGTGTTACTTTAACCTGTAAATGTTGCAGAATTTTATTTGACTAAAATGATAATAATTAGGGATGTCAAGGAATAATCCAATATTCGATTATTCGAATACCTAACCGAATATTTGAATAAAAAATAGTTATTTGAATATCAAAATTGAAATATAAAAATATTTCTTAAGAAATGAAAAAAATATATATCCTAAGCCACGTTGACCTTTTGTTTTGAAAGATTGGTATTTGAACACACCATGCAACACCTTAGGTGCTAGAGTGCGCATCTTGTGAAAACAGATTATAATCAATGGAGGGTAGATTGACACCTAGGATGTCGACCCATAATGTTGTCTGCAGATCCACTTATGTTTGTAAAGGGAGCATGTTTAACTAATGTATATACAGATTTAATGTAATAAGCGTTTATGTATTTTGATTCTTTTTTATAACATATAGTTTACAACCTAGCTGAATAGCATAGTTTTATACCCTCTTAATTGTTAGCTTTTTTTTTCAAGCATTTTTTAAATCAAAAAATCTAATTGTGTTCTAAATTATTTATACATACTATTTATATTATATTTTTAGCTAGACTATTCACCAAATAGTTCGAGCTATACAACTCACCCATTTGTCAGCATCTGCATAATGCTCTGGTTAAGGTTTGCATGCAGCAAGTCCGTATGTCTGTAACCACTACAGATACCATATTCAGTTGAAACTTCAAACATGTGTTCGGGGTCCTTATGTGAGCTCACTGACCAAGGCCCATAACTCTGCAATTTAGCAGAATTATGCCCCTTTTTGTACTTAAGAAATCAGGTTAAAGTTTGCATGCAACAACTCCATATCTCTACATCTACAACAGATGTTTAATTGAACCTTCACACATGCCTTCAGGGTCATTATATAAGGTCACTGGCCAAGAACCATAACTGTGACCAGCATTTTAGCAGAATTATGCCCCTTTTTGTACTTAGAAGTTCAGGTTAAAGTTTGCGAGCAACATCTTAATATCTCTTATCAGCTACAGATCATTATATAGGGTCACTGGCCAAGGCACATAATTGACAAAGCGGTTGAAGAATCGAGCGTGCTGTCCTGAGACAGCTCTTGTTTAGTATAATGTACTAAATCAAATGATGATTATGATGATGATGATGGTGATGATGATTGATGAAAATGGTCGCAAAACAAGCTTATTATCAAATCATAACCTGACCAAATATTTGAATATTATTCGAATACTGACTTCTAATATTCCAATAACGTTTTAGTATTTGTTGCCCTAATAATCCCTAATAATAATTATAATAATAATAATTAGATTTTTTTATTCAGTATGCAAACGAGACGCCAGACAGGTCGAACGCATCATTCTATACAGGCTCTCGACACCCACCCAGGACCATCGCCGGACCCCCTCCACCTGTCATCCATGAGGAACCAGATAGGAACACCGCATTCAAGGACAGGATAGTGCTGAACAATGGCTCCAGCATGATCTAGAGCGCCTGGAGAACAGTTGTTTTCTTCAGTTTTTAGCTTGACTATTCAAAGAAAAGGTGAGCTTTCCTACTAGCCCCAGCGTCAGCGTCCTCGTCTGAATTTGGTTAAAGTTTTATTCAAAAGTATTGTACCTTCAAAACTATACAAGTTATTCACTTCAAACTTGGAATATACCTTTGTCATGCACTCCACTATCAGGGGCACCATTCCCTATAACTCTGTTTGGTATTGTGACAGAGTTATGCCCCTTTTTTACATAGATTTTCTGGTTACAGTTTATATTCAACACTTGTGTAACTTCAGAACTACATAAGTTATTCACTTGAAAATTAGAATATACCTTTGTCATCAACTCCAATATCAGAGGCAACATTCACCATAACTCTGTTTGTATTGTGATGGAGTTATGCCCCTTTTTCACATAGATTTTCTGGTTTAAGTTTATATTCAACAGTTTTTTAACTTCAGAACTACACAAGTTATTCGATTGAAAATTGGAATATACCTTTGCCATCAACTCCAATATCAGGGGGAAAAATCCCTATAACTCTGTTTTGTATTTTGACAGAGTTAAACCCCCTTTTCACATAGATTTTCTGTTTAAAGTTTATATTCAAAAGTTTTGTAACTGAAGATCTACATAAGTTGTTCACTTGAAACTTGAAATATATCTGTCAACAACTCCAGTGTTAGGAGCAGCATTCCCTATAACTCTGTTTTGTATTTGTAGTTTTCACATAGATTTTCTGGTGTTAAAGTTAATATTCAAAACTTTTGTAACTTCAGAACTACATTAAGTTATTCACTTTAAAATAGGAACATACCTTTTTCATCAACTCCAGTATCAGGGGCAACCTCCCTATAACTCTGTTTTGCGTTTTGAACGAGTTATGCCCCTTTTTCACATAGATTTTCTGGTTAAAGTTATAGTCAAAACTCTTATAACTTCAAAACTACACAAGTTATTAACTACATAACGTTAAAGCTTGAAATAATTTGGGGAAGTAATGACCATAAGTCAGTTTGTATTTTAACAAATGTATGTCCCTTCCACTTTCCAAAATATGTACCAACTGAAATACTTCGCATAGTCGAGCGGGCTGTCCGCTGACTCCTCTTGTACTTTATTTCGTAGAGTTTACAACATCTAATGCAGGTATATTTTGGTTCTGGAATAGTTGGTGTTAAAAAATTGTTGAAGCCCCTTTGTGTAATATGATTACGATTGTTTTTCTACATGTTTTTGGAAAAGGTTGCAAAAAAAAATATTAGCCTTTGTATAAGGCTAAAATAAAAATTATGTTTGTTTATGGTTACATGCCCAAAAACTTAGGGTAGGTAGTATGGGATTTTTTTGATTATTTTTTTTTGGGGGGGGGGGAGGGGATAAATGGTCAAATTTAAGATTCTAAAACTAAATTAATATTCAAAACGTATTGGTAATATCCTTAAACATTTGAAGTGGATGCTATCAAAAGAAAACACGTATTTATCCAGAAAACATTTATTTATTGGAAAAAGGTAAATAAAACACAAAATATCTGACAAACTTAATAATATGTTCTAGGGTCGGGGCATTTTTTTTAGGGTTGGTTGAGTAACCTGAAAGAAACACATTTATTTTTTACGCCTGACTAAATATAATTTAAAAGGGATTTTTAATTGATTCACTTAATAATGAAAAAAAAAAAAAATTATTTACTGTAAACAAGAATATTCTGTTACATACATTAAGGGACTTCAACATTTATATGTTAAAATACTCATCTCAAACTGGAATCTTATTCTATTTAGGATATAAATTTTTTAACAAATTCATTATATTCAAACAAATTGAAGATGAAAAGTGCATACATGTTTGCCCCCAAGTGTCATACTGAATTACTGTGTTAATGTTGCATAATAGCGTTGTGTTACTGTATATATATATATTGAATGTATTTTACTACTGTTTTATTGTAGTATGTGCACTATGTTTTATTTGCATTATTTATGTACATTTTAAATTAAAAGATTTTTAAATTATATTTTAAATATTTATTAGTATTTAGCTTGCATTATAACATCATTTGATTGCATATCATTAATGGGAATTTATATTTTTGTAAAAATTGATTTGAGAACAGACAAAAAACGAGTATGAAGATCTCGTGTTGCAGGAGTTTTTATGTCTATTAGGCATACTTTTCATTAGTAACATACGCAATTTAAGATATTACTATCGCTAGCACCATTTCCATAAAAAATATTTCTCAGATCATGAACATGTAAATACCTTGGCTCTTAGATACACTAACTGGTTTAGAAAACAATGTACATATATTAATTGCTTTGTTAGTTTCTTCTTTAGATGGTGAATTTGTCTCACATGTTTTAACTTTTTCTATATAATAGTTGCAGATGTTATGATGAAAATGATGGTTAATGTTGCATTGTGGAAGTAATTTAAAAGACTACACATTTCCTTACTCTTTGTTTACAGTCGGCTGATTGGATCTTCAAATATCTCATTTTAATTATGTAGTAAAGTATATTGTTTTCTATGTATATTCTATTTAAAGCCTCCAAATTTTCATTAGGCATATATTTTTCTTTGTACAAAGAAAACAATTGGATACAATGATGTTACTCATTGAAAAGACATTACATACTGCACTAGATTTAATGTTTAAAAAAATAAAGTCAACCATGTAAACTGTTTATCAACACAGTCCGCTTACATAATTTTCTGCTTGGTGTTAAACCATGCTGAACTGTCCGAACCAGAAAACAACTGTATTACGTGTTGTGTTTCATATCTTGTAAAGTTAAATATGTCATCAGAAAGCTTAAAACCAACATATTAGGGTATTTTCCACTAACTCGAGGTTTGAATTCTGTATCAAGGTCATTCAAAGTATCAACACAAGTACATTTTCAGAATATGTGAAGTATGTTTAAAATCGTTTTACAATATTGTATGTCATGGAATACTATGTTTTTGACGATGTCTGTTTAACCAGTTTTGTGCAATAGAAAAAAACTACAAGCTTATTAAATTAAACATATTCATGATAAGGGATTTTAAGGATTTTCAATTCTACATTTTTATCACAAACTATTAGGGGTGTCACAATATACCGGTATATTGGTTTATGGCAATATTTGAATCTGCAATAAAATATTGCAATATGAATGTCCATAACGATTTTTTGGATTATTTATTTGGTCTTTTTACAGTTTAGTATTTTTTCTTGTTATTATTACGTAGATTGCAAAACTTTTGACTGAATTAAAACATGCTTATTGTCAGTGATAAACAATTGAAAGCCAGTATCGTGTTGTAAAGTTGATAGTTCTGTAGGGGTGAAGGTCAATTGAGCTACCATTATATATAGACTGTACTTGCCACCAATAATATTCCATTTTTAGCTCGACTATTCCAAGAATAGGTGAGATTTCCTACTACCCCCGGCGTCGGCATCGACGTCGGAATTTGGTTAAAGTTTTTATTCAAAAGTCTTGTAACTTCAAAACTACACAAGTTATTCACTTGAAACTTGTAACTAACCTTTGTCATCAACTCCAGTGTCAAGGGCAACATTCCGTACAACTCTATTTTGTATTTTGACAGAGTTATGCCCCTTTTTCACATGGATTTTCTGGTTAAAGTTTATATTCAAAAGTTTTTTAACTTTAAAACTAAATAAGTTATTCACTTGGAACTAACCTTTGTCATCAACTCCAGTGTCAGGGGCAACATTCCCCATAACTCTGTTTTGGATTTTGACAGATTTATGCCCCCTTTTCACATAGAATTTCTGGTTAAAGCTTATATTGAAAAGTTTTGTATTTTCAAAACTACATAATATTCACTTGAAACTTGGAATATACCTTTGTCATCAACTCCAGTATCAGGGTGAACATTCCCCATAACTCTGTTTTGTATTTTGACAGAGTTATGCCTCCTTTTCACTTAGATTTTCTTTTAAAGTTTATATTCAAAAGTTTGGTAACTTCAAAAATACATAAGTTATTCACTTGAAACTTGGAACTAACCTTTGTCATCAACTCTAGCATCAGGGGCAACTTTACCAATAACTATGTTTTGTATTTTGACAGAGTTATGCGCCTTTTTCACATAGATTTTCGGGTTAAAGTTTATATTCAAAAGTTTTGTTACTTCAAAACTAAATAAGTTATTTAATTGAATTTTGGAACTAACCTTGGTCATCAACTCTAGTATCAGGGGCAACATTACCCATAACTCTGTTTTGTATTTGGACAGAGTTAACCCACTTTTTACATAGACTTTGTGGTTAAAGTTTTTGTTCCAAAAATTTATAAACTATACAAGGCTTCACTTAAAAATATTGTCTTTTAACAAATTTATGCACCTTTCACTATCCAAAATATGTACCAACTGAAATACTTCGAATAGTCGAGCGCGCTGTGATCTAACAGCTCTTGTTATGTTTGGTATACATGTTTTGTCTTAAAAGTTAATGCTTAATATTACATTTAACCTGACATTGTTTCCCCTTAAAATTAAGAGTGTAATACATATATAGTATATGCACAAAACAAATATACATCATGAATAGAGTACCTGTACATGTAAAAAATCACTCTGTATGTAATTTTTTTTATAATAAATACAGTGAACAGCAATGACAGACGATTTGATAGTGTTGCTAAAAATTGTTTTGCTAACCTATCTGCTGTTTATATGTTGCGTCTTTCATCAACATTGGTGTTAATAAAAAGTTTCAAAAAAAACATCCACTAAAAATACTGCGCTGTCCATAGTGATTTTATCAGTCTTAAGTTTATTAAATACACAAATACAAAAATCACAATATGATGCAATAAATATCGCAATAAATTGAAAAATATCAAAATATATTGCAATATTTATTTATAATATCGTGACACCCCTACAACCTATTCTACATTTTTATCACAACCTAATACTTTGACAAAGTTGTAAAACAGTCCAATCATCCAATGACATTGTAGAAACTTCCACAAATGTGTAAATATTACTGGTGCAAGCACCGTTATAAACATCATCAATCTCATCACCATCATCATCAGCGCATTATCATCATCATCATCAATTTGCAAAATTTTCATAGCATACACAATACAGCCATCATCAGCACATTTAATAGCACAAGTAATTATTGCATTTCTTTTTATGTCCCATGTAGATGTCATTCTATTGTGTTGTGTATATTTCTTTTTTATATTTCTTTTCTAAGAAATGACTTATATTATTGAAACTCATTGTAATATATTCTAACTACATGATGGTTTGTTAGTGAATGAAATAAATATTTACATTACATTTTTATTTTTTTATGTTGTTTATGTAAAAAAAAATGTAAACATGGTGATATTATTATATTAAGACACAATCTAATTATTCATAATGATACTTTTGGGGACAATTTTCCAACAAGAGTAAATGATTTTTTTTCAGGTTAAATTGTGGTGACATATTTGTTTCTCTGAAGTAAATTGCATTAAATTGATATGTTTAAAGCAATACATTTATTTTTTATAAGTTTTAGCAAACCACAGTACCTATGTACATACATTATTAAATGATTACAATGACAGAAATACCATGTGTATATTTCAATGTATCGTATTTTGTTACTACTAGCTCACCTGAGCCCGAAGTGCTAAAGTGGGAGACATGGTCAATGGTTGTCTGTCATGTACGGTATGTTTCAGTCATGGTCTATTATCAGATTCTTTAAAATTGTGCTTGTTCTCCAGAACACCTGGTAAAAGTTTAATAGAACTTTCGTATTAATAACCAGTACATATATGTTGTGCGTATAGTCGACAGGTTCCTATCCTTTTATAGTTAAGGGAATTGTGACCCGTTTAAAACACATTATTTACCTGTGTATTCTTGTTCCTTGTTGCTGCTAATCAAATCTTAATTAAACCCAGTTGTGCATACGGTTAATAGGTCCTTCTCCAGTTGTTGTTTATAGAATTGTAGCCTTTTAATGACGGTATTACTTGTCAATGTTTGTTCTTCATTACAGCTTGGAGGATTTTAATGAAACTTGATATTAATGATCAATACCTACCTGGCCGAGTTGTGCACGTCAATCATGAGCATGTTCCGGTCCTGTGATCTTTTTTGTGTTGCAGCAAATAAATTGCATTTCTTTTCTAGGCAGCCACCAAATTCAATTACGCTAAATAATCTTTATTTCCCCTTCCCCACCCTCCAGTGGGCAAGTTTTAATATTTTACTGTTTTTAGCAAGTCTGAATTTTTTAAAAAGATAGAAAAAAAAACAGCCTAGCTATTGTCGCCACTTTCGCGTTGTCAGCATCGGCTTCTGTGTTCAGTTTTGTTTTAGGTCCACTTTTCTTGAAAACTATTTGACCTACAGCTTTCAAACTTGGTATACTTATTCAGCATGACGAGATGAGTGCGTAGAACAAGAACCATAACTCTGCCATGGATTTTGATTGAATAAAGGCCCTTTTTCAACTTAGATTTTTTGGTTAAGTTTTCGTTCAGATTAACTTTTCTTAAAAACTATTTTACCTACAGCTTTCAAACTGAAGTCCACTTTTCTTGGCTGAGTTATGGCCCTTTGAAGTTTTTCACTTAACAAACCTTGTCTGTACGTCTTCTCCATAATCCCTGGTCCAATTTTCACGAAACTCCACAGGATTGATCAGTACCAAGTCAAGTTGTGCAGTTGTGCATATCGTCGGCATGTCGTCGTCTGCAGATTTTTGATGGAGTTATGGTCCTTTAAGTTTTTCACATAACAGACCTTGTCTGCGCTTGTTCTCTGTAACCCCTGGTCGGAAACTATACAGGATTGATCAGTACCAATTCTAGTTGTGCATATCGTCGTCAGCGGATGTTTGCGGAGTTATGGCCCTTTGAAGTTTTTCACATAACAGACCTTGTATGCGCTTCTTCTCCGTAACCCCTGGTACGAGGTTGACGAAATTTTACAGGATTGACAAGTACCAAGTCTAGTTGTGCAGATCATCGGCATGTCGACGTCGGTGATGTTTTGGCAGAGTTATGGCCCTCTGAAGTTTTTCACATAATAGACCTTGTCTGCCCTTGTTCTGTGTAACCGCTGGTCGATTTTGACAAAACTGAACAGGATTTATCAGTACCAAATCTAGTTGTGCTTAGCGGAGTTATGGCCCCTTTAAAGTTGTTGACATAGCAGACCTTGTCGGTGCTCTTTTCAGTAACCACTGGTTGGAATTTGACAAAACTTCACAGGATTTATCAGTACCAAGTGTGGATGTGCAAATTTCGCAATGTCATGGTAGTTGGATTTGAGGCGGAGTTACGGCGATGTGTGGGTGGAGACATGTTGTTTTTTTCAAAAACAAACTATAGTTTTTCATTTTGGTGCACAATTCTTAGGATTTATTTGAACAACAGCCTTCAGACTTGGTATGTTTATATCTGTTTTTGTTTGTTTTTTGTTGTTTTATTAAAAGCTCTCGTCACAATCGAAGGATGTTACCGTAATCAGACGAGCTGTAGCATTTGCAGGTGGTGCTCTTCAAATGCTTCCTACCTTTTGGTTTCAGATATTTTAGTTTTTAATCATTTTCCAGACAATAACCAAAGAACCCTTAGGTCTAGGTTCTTTAAACTTGGTAGATAGGTAGGTCATGACTAGTCGAGGGTCCCTATTGCTTGTGTTTGATCAAATTTCAAGGTCAAACTGACCAAAGTTGTAAAACCTTGTCTATGGAACCATTGGTCCAATTTTCGTAAAATGTGGTAAGTAGGTTAGTTAGTACAAAAAGTGGATCCCTATTGATTATTGGGTACAGTCAAGGTAAAACTGACCAATAGGTTGAAAAGGGGAAAAACTAAGGAAATGTAGGCCTATGTTCATATAAATTGGTTGGTAGGGTGACCATGACTAGTAGTAGATCCCCATTGATTATTGGATCATTGGGACAAAGAGGTCAAACTGAACAAAACTGTTGCAAAAACATTGTCGGGTCTTAGGCCTAGGTTCTTTAAGTTTGGTAAGTAAGTTGGTCATTGACAGTCTAGTTATTGTTTATCTATAGAGGCAAATTTAAGATAATTTAAGGGCCATAACTCCAAAGTGCTTGTGGCGATTTGCTGATAATAAACTTGGCCTAGATATTATGACCACACAAATTTTCATCAAGATTGGTGAAGATCAGATGACGACTGTTGGACTTCCCCAACAGCCAAATTTCAATATATCAAGGTGAAAAAAAAAGTACCTGGGCCGATTTAGCCGATTATCGCACTTGGCCAAGCTATTAT
Organism: Congeria kusceri; assembly: GCA_027627225.1. Lineage (NCBI taxonomy): Eukaryota > Metazoa > Mollusca > Bivalvia > Myida > Dreissenidae > Congeria > Congeria kusceri. Next base: position 28,702,052 of record CM051035.1, read on the forward strand.
CACAAACGTTTTCATCATGTGAATATCTGATTAAAACTGTTGGACTTAAGAGCAGAAAAAGGCGAAAAAAGGCCAATTTTAGATCATCCAAGGCGCCTAGAGCATTTGGCTAATTATGAAACTTAGTAGAGATATTATGCCCACAAACAGTTTCATTAAGCATGGTCAAGATCAGATGAAACCTTATCAAACTTGGCTGAGATAAGCCCACAAATATTTTGGGGAAGATCGGATGAAAACTGTTGGGACTTGGAGAGCGGAAAAGAATGTGGTTTACAGACCGACCTACCTGGCCATCTATGATGGGGGCACCTCATTGCAAACAGTCACATAAATTACCCCCGTTGTGGCTCAAGCGAGCTCAAAACATAACATCATTTATCTACATATAATTTATTTGCAATTAGAAATTGTATTGAATAACACTTAACCCTGCACTACATTTACATGTTAACAATAAATTACTATCCATACCAATTTAAATACACAGTAAAAGAAGATACGAAATAATGAGTTATATATGTGAACATATGAATGAACAGCATGCACTTATTACACACAATGACAAACAAAAGTATTAAGATCAAATAAAATGGTTACAGAGGCTATTATTTGCATTTTGGTGAAATATTGTAATACACATGTTTCCTCTTTTATATTTAACAAAGCTTTAAACCAATTTACTCTCAGTTTTCCGAAGAAATGAAGCACTAATATTTTTGCAGCAGAATTTAAACCAGTACAATTAAATAATACAGAGTTCAACTTGGAAACTTCACGTTAAAATAAAGATTTTATATTTCAAGCAACATTTTCCGTGCTTTTTATAGTTGGGAGCTTATGGAAAAATAGTTTTTAAAATCAAGAAAACATTAATTGCATTGCTCTAGTACGTTACTTGTAAACAAAATCAAATGAAAAACGATATTTGAACAACAAAATTCCAATGTTTGTTCACAACACGGTTCCCATACACAATGTTTTATCACAAGACTTAGAATCACAAGGTTATTTTTCACTGATTCTCCAAGGCAACAAATATTACATTTGTAACAATAGCAAAATATTTGAAAATTAAAAAAAAAAAAAAGACTTAAAATTTAAAATCATCACATTATTTGTTCTTTGCATGTGGTAACAATTTTGATTTTTTTTAGCTTTTACATACATTTTAGACTTTGGTATTAAAATATGGTGGACGTTTACACACAAAAAAGGACAGATGCTCAACAATTTTAAGTACACAATAAATAATACTTATAGAATAAACAATGGGCTCTGATTGACATTGTAATTACTTGAATATGTATTGGGTTGCAAACCAAATAAAAAACTTTGTATACAAACTATTAGTATTCTGAGTAACACAGATTTTAGCCAGACTGATATTTAAAGCCGACAATAAATAATTCTTGTAATATCTGAAATTACTTCGACTAATAGTAAACAGAAATACAGCGTTGTTAATTAAACTATTCAGACTCTGATATTTTATAGTTGTATTCTGTTGCAAAAAAACACTTTTCAAAATAAACTGAATGATGTACACTAATTTTTTTTTCAAGATAACTTCTTCAAGAATCTGAAAACAATTTAAGTTTGAAAAATCTACTAAGTAGCATGTAAATTTGCTGAACAGCATGCACTTATTAATTTATATATTTTTATTTTCTACAGCCTTATTTCTTCTAGAACTGGAAAACGTATTACTGATTAAAATTTCTATTTAAAAAATACAATCTACTTAATAACTTGTAATTTCATGAAGTTGTTCAGCATTTATAATCTAATGTCACATGCACTAAAGGTTTATTAAGGAACAAAAAACATATAATCAGATCTACAAAATCCTTGTAATAAATTGTTGCAAAATACCAGAACAAAATTGCTCACAGCTATCTACATGCAATTAATTATGAAGTCAGTAGGAAAAATTAATTAAAAGCATTAAATACTTGCAAAGATAAAAAGTACTGTTGCATGGTTGCATAAACTGTCGGTTTCCATGACAATCCCATACACACAAGCTGCTTCAAAGTTACTGTCCACATTGGCTAATGAACACTTTGTTTTCCCATCAGTTCTACAGCTGGATACAGGCCGACTACCAGAACAATGCACCTGTAAATACATGTACACATTGAACAAAAACTAGTTTAACTAGCATTTCGCAACAGCAAAATATACGGTGTGTCATACTACTCAAATTAGGCAAATCCGTGCATACTTTTTCATAACTAGATGTGTCACAGACACAGATGCACCCACGAAGCATGTTTGGACACGGACACTCACTTTTGCCTTCACAAATTTAGTGTCATATAAATTCTATAGATGAAAGGGCCATAATTCTGTCAAAATTGGTCGCACAAGAAACTGCTTCCTTTGCAATCACATACGCATTAAGGTTGTTCATCTGTGAAAGTTTGAGCGAAATCTTAAAGAGGAGTTGAGTCCAAAACATTTCATAAAGTATATATGAACAAATGATATGGTGTTTTTTGTTGTTGTTGTTATTGCCCTAGATCCAGAATTTGTTTAAGGCATCTATACATATACTATTGGCCACATTATGCTGTATTACTCTGTAGCTGCACAACACATGGGGGTATTAGCTACTTACGTTTTCGTCTGCTATTTTCACAATTATTTGCTCAACAAGAGGGCCAAGATGGCCCTAGGTCGCTCACCTGAGTTAAAGGCATCATAATGGCTTATAACAAGAAGGCCAAATGGCACTAAAGCACTTACCTGAGTACCAAGATCTGGGCCTTGCCGTTCAGGAGAAGAATTGTATAGTCTATATAAACCATGTGACCCACAGGGCGTGGCTACTTTCTACCCCAGGGGTTTAATTTGAACAATATTTGTTTCATTTAAATATCTCGATGGGTTCTCAAGTTATTGAGCAGAAACCGTTTTTTTATTTTTAGTATCAGTGACCTTGACCTTGACCACACCCACCCCATATGCAATCCCAATCGAGGTCTCGACATAAGGTATCTCTGTATTAAGTTTCATTAAAATATCTCAATGCGTTCTCAAGTTGCTGAGCGAGCTGAAACCGTTTTTCTATTTTTAGTAACAGTGACCTTGACCCCACCAACCCCATTAGCAATCCCATGCAAGGTCTCGCTATAAGGTATCTATGTATGAAGTTTCATTATAAAAGCGGTTTCAGAGGAGAAGAATTTTTTAATCATTTGGCCATTTACGTCTATATAAACCATGTGAGCCCCGGGGCGTGGCCAGTTTTGACCCCATGGGCATCATTTGAACAATCTTTGTAGAGGATCACTATACAACATTACTGACCAAATGTGAAACCTCTGGGCATGCAGTTTCAGAAAGATTTTTAAAGTCATTTTGCAATTTATGTCTATATAAGCATTGTGACCACCGGGGTGTGGCCAGTATTGACCCCAGGGGCATCATTTGAACAATCTTTGTAGAAAACAACTATACATGGTTACACACCATATATGAAACCTTTAGGCCTTGCGGTTTCAGAGAAGATTTTTTAAACGACTGACAACGCACGACGGACAAAAGGCGATCCTAAAAGCTCACCATGAGCACGTTGTGCTAAGGTGAGCTAAAAAGTCACAACAGTTATCCTTAATGTTTCATCAACAGACAACATAATTTATTTTAATTGATTTTTCCTAAATATATGCAAAACTTTGTTAAACTGTCAACAAAGGAATTTGAAATCTGAAAGTTTTACCTATTTTAATTGTATTCTTCACAATTTCAACTTCAGTCCTTCGTATACAAATATTTATCCCTCACCTTTTTTTACAATACTGCCATATTCATACAAGAACACATCCCTTCTTCTTTTTGCTCTTCTTGTTTGTCTCTGGGTTTTTCTTGTTAATCATCCTTACTAGATCAAAGAAGATCTGAAGAGAGACAACACTATCAGTTTCATATCTAACAGCAACATGCTACAAGATCTCTGCCTGATGCACTTAACTATTACACTTATCTTATGCATTCAATCATGTTCAAGGTGGCCTGTAGTATAATATAATAAATACCAGTCATAACATGTATTGACAGATTATTCTTTTTCGTCTGCAAGTCAATCGAAAAAAAAAATTGACTGTAAGATGTACAATAAGTACTGTTTAAATTTGATAAATTAAATTTTATGAACAGATTTCTAAAAACATAAGTTTCTTTTCTAAAAACATTTGTTCATCTAGTTATTAGGGATGCAATGGGTAGCAAATTTTGGTCGAGTCGGGTCGAGTATCTTTCTTTGGGTCTGGTATTTGCGGGTCAGGTCAGGTATATATATTAGTAAAAGTACACATGAACTTTGCACCTCCAGAGGGTTGTTCCGATCAGTAAACATTGTTTTTACCCTGAAGATTAGATAATAAATGAAATTATTCTCGTTTGTGGCATGTTCACATACAGTTTTGGTGTCAGATTTGGTCCTGCAGTTCTAGCGATTGTTAGTCATTCATTTTTACACGCATATATATTGCTTGACACAGCCCACTGGGGAGCACCCAACAGTTTTACTGATATCTTTATTATTGTCATTGTAATACTGCTAACATCTAAACTAGATCAGAATTAAGGGAATTTGCTGCAGGATTAAAGATATGTTATGAGTATATATTAAACCCCAAAATCTCATTTGTTCCTATTAATGACTTCAGTTGAATGATAAAAAAACCAACACAATTCTCAATATTTTCAAGTTAAAACTGAAGGGAAAAGCTTAAGGTATTACCCCTGAACATTTAACAATCCCGATTGTGCGTGTTTTGTCTTATTTATTTGAAAATGGCATCATTTTGTTTCTGGAACAAAACAACTGTTCAATTTCCAATTGCATATAGGAACGTTCAAGGAGCAATCAAAATGCTAAATCTTAAAACAGGCATCAAAATTTCATACAGGCACTTTGTTAGCCAATCACAATTCTAATGATCCCATACAGGAACAGTTGAATTCATACAGGAACAGTCAATTGTTTTATTTACTTGTGCCAACTGATATAAGACGTGCATTTTCGCTGATATTGTGCGTGTAAAGTTGATTAATAATACAGGATATTTAAGTTCTAAGAAATAAACCTTGATAAAATCTTTGTTTTCAAAAATCAGTATTCTCCTTTTAATACATACAGATTTGTTAAGTAATTATTTGCATAGGTTCTTTTGCAGAGGGTTTGGGGTAACAATTCAGCGGGAAATAATGCATGGGCTTCTAGTATACACACATATATGCGTTATAAATTAAAGGTATTGATTCGTTATTTGAGGTGTGTATTTGACGGGGAAAAATATGGCGCAGGAAAAAGAAAGGATGAATACACTGAATAGCCACCCTTCCACCCGTCATCAGTTTCATTCGCTTTAAAATTTGATTTCTGCTTTTAATTAACAATAAATTTGACATTTACTTTAGGTTTCGTCATAACGATGCTATGAGTTTATATTCAGTTCCGTTAAAAACCAATGCACTCTGCCTGTGCCAGCAAAATATATGCTTTTCATTTGTAAAAAAACTGTCAATAGAAACACCTATGCATATTGGGTCTTGGTTTTATTAATTTGTTAAATATGGTTTTAGATTAAGAAGAATTTTAAGAAAGATGATGATGAATAAAAAGGTCCAATTACACCATTATTTTAATACCCGACCCAACCCAAATTTTCCGATGAGGAACCGCACTAGAGTTAATTTTTATGGAACCGAGAAAGCAGGTATTTTCGGGTACCCGTTGCATCCCATTCTAGTTATCCATGTAGACACTGTCAAAGAGCTCTCAGGTAAACAGTGCAACAATGAGTCATCGTTTGTATGTGAAATTTAGTTAAAATGGACAAGAATGGTTTCCAAGTTAGCAATACATATATATAATAGTTTTTGCTTAAAGTTGCTAGTCAAAACTAGTTTTACCAATTTAGGCCAACCAGAATAATTCCATATAAATAATACAACCATCCAAAGCTGGGTCCAGTTATTTTAAAAATTAATTTCAATTGAATGTGAAACTCTTCAATTAAATTACAATTGCAATTATTGAATTTTGTTAATAGTAATTAATTAAATTACCTTTTAATTATTTTAAAAAACTTTGTGTAAAGCATCAAAACCTGCATACCTCATTGACATTGATTTTGGCCTTGGCAGATGTTTCTAGGAAGCCGCACATTTCGCTGTTGAAGCTGCGTGCAAGGTTGGCGCCCTGGTCCTTGCCGACAACCCTCTCATCTTCAAGGTCACACTTGTTGCCAACCAAGATCATGGGCACCTGAAGACAACAAATCACAACTTACACTCGCTGCAATGTCAAACAATTCTACTACAATCTGACCATATTCTCGACTCGATCACACTTGTTGCCATGGGATACTGATGACAGGAAGTCACAACTTACACTCGCTGTAATGTCAAACAACTGTACTACAATCTGACCCTATTTTCGTCTCGGTCACATCTGTTGCCATGGGGACATGAATACAGAAAGTCACAACTTATACCCAATACAATGTCAAACAATTCTGCAAGGTTCTGACCCTAGTCGGAACTTAAAAGATCACAATTATTGCCAACCAGGATTATGTGTATATCTTGCATAAATTGACCTAACACGCGTGACCTCTATTAACAACTGACCTTACGACGAGATTGATTGATATGTGTTTAGCCATTCAGAAAGCTAGGACTTAATTGTTTGACGGACATTCGTTCACTCTCAACGGTGTTTGACTGACTTTATCCTAGGTAGGCATGGTTATAAATCCAATAGCGTATCGTCAATTTTACATGGTGATATGCTGTGAATATGAAATATAGTCATGAAACTATTGTATTTTCAGCAAGATACACCAAGTTTACATGTTTCATAATGGCAAGTAATACTGTATGTCCCAAAATAACATTTTCAACATCATTGTATGAAACACAGCAACACACGTTAACATGGGCAGACGTGTTCATTGCCATCAACAACTGCCAAATGACAGCACATTTTATGATGTAAATAATCCTTTAACTGTTTAAGGTGCATTTGTTTGAGAGCCAGATACTATCAACATCAGCAAATTATGTTGTTCAGAATTTTGAGAGCCAGATACTTTCAACATCAGCAAATTGTGTTGTTCAGAATTTTGAGAGCCAGATACTATCAAAATCAGCTAATTGTGTTGTTCTTAATTTTGACATAACAGAAACAGGTACGGACCTTATGATACCATTACTTTCAAATATATTGCAAAAGAAATTCCTTATACTGTTATGCTGGTTATAATTTTAAGATTTAAGATTCATCACAAATTTATTTTACCGAGTACCTTTTTTTCCCCATCATCACACCAGCTTCGAAGAAATAACACCCCTAAACGTCATCTTGTTGAGTTTCGTGACGTCATTTTATTTTTATTTTCAAAGAATGATTTTAATGACTGGATATTAACTGCTTCTGACATAGTATGGAATAATACACGGTTAGCACATGACCCGACTAAACGAATGAAAAGCGAATATTCAGTACCAGGAAAGATAAATCAATTTATGGCCTCTATTCTCCTCGTTTGGCCATTTTTATTACAGAATATGTTCTTAATCTATAATGTTCCTCACACATAATATTATTATTGTTTTATTGTCTTAACAGTCTTATTATTTGTAAAATTGTGTATTTCACTTTTGTTCACTAATTTATTTATTTCACTTTTGGTCAGATTCCCAGATTTTTCAAAAATTTCAAATTCCCTTCACTGTGAAAGAATTGGTATACATAGATCCATTACTTAAGAAAACTTTGGTAACTCAAAGTGGATTATGTATGTCACTGCCACACACTACAGTATGGATTCCTGGTCAGCAAATCCGCCAATGTTCAGCAAAAATGATAAATTAATGACAGTGGTTATGTTAATATTGGTGTACAGATATACTTTGATTTGATTTCTTAATATCGGGATATTGTAAAAAGATTTTAGAGGCAATTAAGAATTGGCACATAAAATACCATGATGAAGAACTTAATACTTTGGGAGTATAGGAAAGTTAAATTTGAAAATCCAGTCAAATGAATGACTACTTTCAATTCAAACATATTTACTCAATAAATAGCTTAGTTTTCAAACATCTAAGTGGATAAAATTCAATTCCACTGACCAGTGGTGTCCAGAAAAAACTGCTGGGAATTTGTACCGTTGTTTTTTACACCCCTCAACTATATTACGATAATATCAACAGGTGAACGATCTGAAATTTGGTGTGATAGCAAATGGAACATGGAACAAAAAGGCTGAAGATTTAGATTTTTAGCAACTTAACTATTTATTGAAAATAAGCTGTTTAAAGTCAAAAGTTGTCATTGATTTGACATAAATTTCGACTTTAACTCCATACTTGATATATTAACCTTTTTAGCAAAGGGAATACTTGGGGGAAATATAAGAGTATACTAGTAAATAAAACATTTTAAAGAACAAGATTCTGTGTTTAATAAACACACGTCCCCAGTTGGTGCTGGGTTGCCCATTTCTTAGTCCAAATTAGGTCAAGGTAAAGGTCAGTGAGGTTGGGTAATATGGGTGGATTGGGAACGGTCATAAGTAAAAACTGTGTAAATATCTAAGTGTTGTAGTAAGCGGTGTTGGTGCTAGACGAAACGGTGAAATCTAATTAACCAAGAAATGGCACTTTTGAATTATTAAAGTCCAAATTAGTTCAAGGTCAAAGTAAAGTAGGGTGATATGGGTGGATTGGGGATGGTCATAAGCAACAACTGTGTAAGTATCCAACTGTTGTAGCAAGCGGTGTTGGTGCTAGAAGAAATGGTAAAATCTAGTTAACCAAGAAACAGCCCATTTGAATTATTCTAAGTACAAATTATGTTAAGGTCAAGGTCAAAGTAAGGTTGGGTGATATGGGTGGATTGGGAACTGTCATAAGTAACAACTGTGTAAATATCTAAGTGTTGTAGTAAGCGGTGTTGGTGCTAGACGAAACGGTAAAATCTAGAAATGGCACTTTTGAATTATTATAAGTCCAAATTAGGTCAAGGTCAAGGTAAGGTTGGGTGATAAATGGTCATAAGGAACAACTGGGTAAGTATCAAAGTGTTGTAGAAAGCCGTGTGGGTGCTAGACGAAACAGTAAAATCTACTTAACTTTGTCACGGATGAAAGGACGGACAGGACGATCATTATATGCGTCCTGCATCAAGATGCCGAGGGCATAAAAATAATGGACATATAACTTACAAAAGGCAAATTACACAGGATGAATCGTTACTCTAGAACATGTGTTGTGGAGAATTAGGATTTTAATACAAGACAACAAAGACAACACAAACAGCAATGTGAGTAAAATGGTTTATTTTCAAAGGCAATGATTGGCAAACAGGATACACAATTATGATTATACAGTACTTAAATACAAGCATTTCTAAAGATGCATAATAATCATATATTGCACACTCTCTCTCATACTGACCATGTCAAAACATATATCAAATACATCTGTTTTTGCTGCTGGTGCTACAATAAAAGCAAGAAGGAAGTAACTGACAATATTACTTAACAGGCCCATTGCAATCTGGTAAAAAATTACATCCGAAGTCTTAGCTAAAATATTGTAACTGCAACCATATTTCAGCAAAATCCAATATATAAAACTATTTGCATTTGTTATATTCCTTGTAACTTGTAACTCTAACATCTGTTATTAACATCAGTGATATAAAGCAAAAATCTATTGTCTTGGTTCTGAAACATTGCAGAAAACGTCCATCAATGAACCCCAAAAAAGCTGACGACTAATCCCCTTGCAATCTGGTAAAAAATTACATCAGAAATATTATCAAAAGAAGTATAACTGAAATGTTCTTGCAACAATCAACGGTACTTATCAAAACTAATTTTATTTCTTCAATATATTCATTGCTGCTTTGAATCTTAAAATATTTTAACAGATGCGCTAAAAAGCAAAGATTTATTGCCTTGGTTTTGAAACGATACAATCTACCGTCAATCTTATTAATGAACACAAAAACTGCTCAGACAACTATTTTTAGAACAGTTCAAAAGTGTTGTGTAAAACATGATAAAAAGCTTTCATCAAATTAGTTTTAAATAATGCTACGGACATACAAGAACTATCTTAAATCCAGTAAAGGTGACATCTGAAGGCAACAAAATGCATTTCACATTATTGTTGCAACAAAGAATTATGAGCATGTCAATAACAAATAATGACTTAGAAATATCTGAATGTCATTTCTATCATATAGTACCTTTCTGCAGGCACATTATCTTTACAACTAACTCAATACTATTCTCTTAATAGCATTTTGTTTGTTTTGGACTTTGATTTATTTAACTATAAAATGATAACACTAGAACAATAGTACACATTTCCTTTAAAGATACTTACACAAACAGGTGAATGATATAACACACTAGTTGTATGTGATTCCTTAGAATCACATTCATGCAAGTTTTCTTCAATATCAGAACATGCCAAGGTGACGTTAAAAATCCTAAATAAATGCCATTGCTAAACCACACACGTACATGTAAATGCTCCATGAACACATTACAGATTCACCAAGAGTAAATAGTAATCAGCTTGAATTACCAGTACATCAAGCCAAAATATAAAATTAACTTTGTTTGCCATTGCCTACCTACCTGACGAAAAAGTCACGACTCAGAATTTTTTTATTAGTTAAATCAATTTTTTCTATTAAATTCTGAATATTCTATTTTCTCTTTAGGTTAAATACGAGCTCGCTCTTCTTTCATTTCGGTCGTTTTCCATTAGAATAATAAATTTACTGTATCAGCTAGACCCTTGCTTATAATAGGCCATATCAAAATTCAATCCTGATCATGAATTAGCCAACTTGTGAAAGCAACGGGCTTTGTCAGCATTCATTGTCTAATTAAAGATGATTACGAGCAAGCTTGATTATATTATCAAATGCAATGTCTGTGTTATATGCTATACTTCAATGCTTAATGGATCATTCATAAATTTGCATTTTTTCCCCAAAAAAACTATATTGCATACCTACCCACCCGTTACCAGCAACCTTGGGTAGGCAATGGCAAACAAACAATTTTTTAAGGTTAGCCTCATATGCAGTATGCACCATCAGAAACAATGTTTTAATAACTTAAGAAAATACTGACTAGGTTGACAGTAGCATGGGTGAAAACTCTTGCCATTTAGATTAAGAAATTTGAAATTCAGTACACACACAAAATACAAGCAGCAAAAACATATTTTATGTTAAAAATATATGAAGATTTTGTGACAACAGATTCATTTTCTTGCTAAGAGATAACAGGAGCTAATGTTCACCTCTCTTTAATTTGTGTTCTTTAAAATTGAGAATGACAAAGTCATCAAATAATTTGTTATAGAATGATGTGAATAACAATAATTGTACATGAATAAATTTGTTTAAGGAAAATAATTAAATACTGAATGTTTGGCTATAAAATGATTCAGACAACCAGTTACTTTATCTGTAACCAATTACATACCTAGTTTATATTGAGATTCAATCAATATGTTTGTTAATGTTTTACAATATCGGACAAAAAGATAATTTAACAATTAAACATGTCAAACAATATTACTGTGAACGGTACAAGCAAACATTTTGAAGATCGATATTATGTTGAAGATTATTTTTGTTTCCAGTGTTAACATGTTATTATAAATTGGTAATTATTAACAAAGACAATTTAATGGCAATACACAAAGTCAAGTAGCTAATGTATGTACAGTAGAAATGCCGTAAGTAAACTCTCTGACCCTAATGAAAGCTAAATTACATAACCATATAAATATCTTATTCCTGTCTGTTTGTGTTAAATCGATTCTGCATGAAAACTGTCTAATAAGTGTGTACAATTCTGACATTACAATGTTTGCATTGTAATAAAAGATAAAAGAGCTCAAGAAAAACACACAGAAAAAAGGTTCAGCAACAACCAACAGTCTGTTTTCCTCAGTGCACTTCTTTGAAACTGAAATTTGATTTGGACCCTGAAAGAAATCAAAACAACATAGTGAGTTAATTAGGTTGCAAGTGACAAAATAATCAGCTGTTAACACATATATACAGTTTCTTTGGCCTTTTCTCCTTTACAACTTCCACTCTATATTGTATTAGTTACCTGGACTTCTGTCATGTGAAAAAATTTAACTTAAATCATATTGTAGGTTTTGTTTCAGATTGTCTTAAATACAAACGAACATATACAACAGTAAGATGACTTGTTGGGTTCATACGAGCATTCACCGTAATATTAATTGGCTACAAATTTGATTCATGAATATAGCTAAGGAAAAATCTGTTTGGCTATAACATTTTTTTTGGAAGATCTACAAATTAATCAGTGAACAATAGCAACAAACTAAGGTAGATATGCCTAAGACAAATTGTTGGCCAGGTGGAGATATAAACTAAACACGAGCTGTCACAGGACAGAACGCTCGACTATCCTACCGCTTTGTCAGAGTTATGGGCCATGGTCAGTGACCTTACATACTCACCCTGAAGACATACATTTTTGAAGTTTCAATTGAATATCTGTAGTAGTTACAGAGATATGCACTTGTTGCAATTCTGCTAAATTGCAGGTCAGCGTAATGGGCGTACTGGGCCTTGGTCATTGACCTTATACAAAGACCCTGAAGGCATGTGAGAAGTTTCAATTGAATATCTGTAGTAGTAGTTACAGAAATATGTACTTGTCCCCATTCTGCTAAATTGCAGGTTAGCGTAATGGGCCTTGGTCAGTGACCTTATACAAAGACCCTGAAGACATGTGTGAAGTTGAATATCTGTAGTAGTTATAGTGACATGGAGTTGTTGCCCGCAAACTTTAACCTGAATTTCTCAGTACCAAAAGAGGCATAATTCTGCTAAAATGCAGGTCACAGTTATATGCCTTGGCCAGTTACCTTATATAGTGACCCTGAAGACATGTGTGAAGTTTTAATTAAATATCTGACGTAGATATAGAGATATGAACTTGTTGCATGCAAACCTTAACCTGAAATTTCGAAGTACAAAAATGGGCATAATTCTGCTAAATTGCAAGTCAGAGTTATGGGCCCTGGCAAGTGGCCTTATATAATGACCCTGAAGACGTGTGTGCAGTTTTAATTGAATATCTGTAGTAGTTACAGAGATATGCACTTGTTGCACGCAAACCTTAACCAGAGCATTACACTGACGAACGGGTGAGTAGTATAGCTTGAATTATTCAGAGAATAGTGGAGCTAAAAATTTTGAAAAATGCTACTGACTTCTAAATCAAAAGATACATGTAGGGCGCTCTTTCTGTTTAAGAAGTTACTCACAGCTTTTGGGTGTATTTTCACAAAGTAATATAATTTTTTGTAAATGGTGTAGATTCTTTGCACCAAAAAGCAGGCAACATCATGTTGCTGCTTTTAAGTCTTTACGACTGTATTTCCTCCTAAACTGTAATGTCATGATTTACGGTAACTTCATATTCTGATAACATATATATAGCAAGTTGGCATAGATGTAATGTCATGATTTACGGTAACTTCATATTCTGATAACATATATATAGCAAGTTGGCATAGAAGTTAATGTTAATGAAGAGCGTGAAATATTTGTTATTTGAGGAGGACAAATTGCACTGATTATGCTGGGGGAAGCAGCTTACTTTCAGCTGCATAATCAAGGGCACTTCAATCACTGCATCATTTTGCCTTTAGACTGAAAATCGACATACCATACAAAGTTTGTTGCAGTGTCCATGGAATCTACAGCATCACACAACAGCAGCCAGACGAGCTATCACCGCCCTTGTTCCTCTTGCTGCCTGGATCCTTCTTGTTAATCATTCTCACAAGTTCATTGAAAATCTGTCAATGGCAGCAAAATAACATTGTAATATTTAAGCATTGATTATTATTTCAAACTTATTTAAGATTCATCTGATGTTAAAAAATAATTTTTCTGCCAAGTTCAACTATGCAAGTCCACTAGTTGTACTAAAGTACTACTGTGCAATTTTCATGTAGATATAGACACTTAAACTCTTTCTCATGAGAGAGAGGTAGATTCTACAATAAGGTAACCACCCTGAAATTAAGGCCAAGAAATGTAAAGCACTACCGTATACATCCCGTAGGTGATTCGCTCATGAAAAGACGTGGGAATTACGGCAGAGCAATGCGAGAACAGCACTAAAGGTTGCTAAATACGGACAGATATCAGGGACTCGTACCTCATTGACGTTTATTTTTGCCTTGGCTGACGTTTCTAGGAATGCTGAGCCCCACTGGTTGGCCAGGTTCTGACCCTGGTCCTTGCCGACGACCCGCTCATCTTCCAGGTCACACTTGTTGCCAACCAAGATCATGGGCACCTGAAGACAGCAAGTTACAATTTACAATCACTATAATTTCAAACAAATTGTGTTTCATTTTAAATATCAAACACTGAAATATGATTGTTTACGACAATAAAAGTTACCACAAACTATTACATTTACCACACATTTTTACAACAAGCTATTATTAAATTAACCACAAACATTTAAATTTACCTCAAGCTAATAAACTCACCACAAGCCATGAAATGTATTATTTCCCACAAGCTAATAAATTTAGCACAACGATTACGTTACATGTGACAGGAAATGCACATCAATTCCAATTAATGATTATTGTGTAGTTTGTTGGTTGAGATCAAAGTATTCAAATTTCAGTTTCCAGTTTAATAAATATTACATTGAATAAACAACAAAACACTATTATATGAAATAACAATAAGACATCAATGAACATGTCCTATGAAACAATTCAGATACAAAAGATAGCACGGTTCCTTGTTTTTGATTGCAAGCTTTCGAAATTCTGTTTTGAACTGAATGTGTTATATTGATGGTTTTTACTGCACTGAAAAACTGTGATGATGCATGTATAACCACAGTCAATTATTTTAAAGTGTGCTGATGCTTAATACAAACTAGACATGTGTCCGTAGGACACGGATGCCCCCACATTCCGCTGGTTGTCACAAAACTCTGCTGATGTCGGAAAAAATGCAAAAAAATACCCAGGTGCACATGTTCACATGCTGATTAATATGTTTATAAAGTTTCATCACTCTAGCAATAATACTTTTTTAGTTACATGCGACACAAGTCCAAAAATGTCATTTTTTGCTGAAAAAAATGGCCATAATTCAGCTGATGTCGAAAAAAACTGCACCAAAATACCAAGGTGCCCAAGTTTACATGCTGATTATTATGTCTGTAAAGTTTCATCCCTCTAGCAGCAATACTATTTGAGTTACGCGCAACACAAGTCCAAAAATATCATTTTTTACTAAAAAAGGGCCATAACTCCGGTGCATAAGCCCCGATGCCAATGTTTATAAAGTTATAAAGTTTCATCACTCTATCAGTTATACTTTTTTAGTTATGCGCAACACACAAATCTGACAGATGGACGGACAAGGGCAAATCTATATGCCCCCCTCTAGAGTGGGGGCACAACAAACAAATTGCGTTTGATGATTATAATACAAATACTGACAGTAGCAATTACAGTGCCAATGCTGTTTCTTACTTACGATTATCAGCAAACATACGAATCTTGAATTACTGGTGTGGTAAAATGGACTATTCTGTGTGTTTGATGCATTGCTGGTATTCAAATTCCATTTTACAATATATTTTACATGATGTATATTTAAGCATACTTCAGTCTGCATTGATACAAATATTGATACAAAACAAACAGCAACCCAAATGCATGTCTTATCAAGATGACAGCACAATGCCATTTGTCCTTACTCAAACTTGTTTAATGAAAACAATGCAAGCTCTTAATGTTAGGTGATTAACGTTACAATTTATTTATATTCTAACAACATCTGACTGCAGAGTTGCGGCTCATTCCTGCATTGCTTTCAATACACAATGTAATACTTATGTAGACATGTGTATTGTGTGACATTCACAACTACGGCATACACATTTACAGAAAAGTCAATGATGTTATTTAAAGACAAAGCGCAATAAAGCTCACATCCTCTGGAAAAAAATAACTTGTTCAAGTACTGTTACAATGTTAGTACCCATGCATCGTTCTACACAAATGAAATATGCATCAGAATTTTAAAAGAACTGTGAATTTAATATGAGATTTGTGATGCTTAAAACGAAAAAGCCAACCTAAAATAACTACTGACTGTCTAGTTATTAAGGATCAGACTTTGTTGCTGATGTAGCCCTACATAACAAACCACAGATAACATACCATAAGACACAGAACTACAAAAATGTAATCGTACATGTATATTGAGAAATACATTAAACCATTACAACATTTAAAATGTATTTTGAAAAGCTGTTGAGGTACGCCTTAAGCAAATAAGACACTTCAAGCATGCTTAATGCAAGAACTTAAAAGCAAAGAAATGATGTGCTAGATATTAGTAGAAAGAGTTGATTAAATATATTATATAGTCACAATTAATTAAATAATTAATAAAGCTGCACCAGGTCTATGTTATGCTAGTCTTTCAGCAAATTTGTTATTAGTACATCAATCCCAAATTAAAGTTCATTAGTTCAGTTGCTTTATTGTTGTTGTTCTTTTTTGACACACATAATTAAGTCTGCCTACATGTACTGAGCAATTTTTACCAAAATTTTTTATACTATTATTGATTCTGTTTCTGATAAATATAATTGCTACAACATCCACACAACAGAATTCAAGCTCTAGCTCTATAACTAGACTAACATCATTAAAATGTGCAAAAATGTTTAAAAGAAAAGGAACTATGTCAAAATTACTAACTAATGTCACCTAAAATCTACTAAAATTCCATAACAAAAACTTGTTTATAGGAAAAATCTATCAAATTAGTGCAGCAAAAAGCCAACTGAACAAGTGCACTACAAAAATACAACAAATGTGTATTCACCTTGTGTTGCTGCCTTGCTTATTCTTGAACTAAATCTCATCTTCCTGACCAGGACAGGTAAAAATGGCGCACCGGTCACTTAGAAAATTCCGCCGAGAATTGGCTATGAACGGGCTTAAAATAGTTCACTCGTCACATTAATGAGCCGATACATGTCTGGTTCACTACAGGCAATCGACAATGAATTTGATATGAATACAGTTTCACTTCCTCGATTAGTGATGCAATGGGAAGTGGGTCAAATTGCGTTAAGTGCCAGAATCAGTTGAAGAACCAACAACATCTCATGATTGTTATTTCATAAACAAGGGTATGTATGCATGTACACATGAAACAAAAACAGACAGAAGACTCAAGTGTAAACGCAAGTTAAATAAAATAAAAAATACATTTCACAAGCTTTGGTTGGAAAAGCATAAAATAAACAACGAATGTGATAGAAAAAGCACTGTTTAATGACAATCGCTTAGAAAACATATGAACAATGAGAGTGAAAAGACATGTTCACCGCTGTGAATTTCTATCATGCTAAGTAATACTCACATGCATTCTTGGAAATTTTCAGAATGTCTTTTGCAAAATCATTATACATTCAAAGTAAACATCTATTTATGAATAGGGATTTAATCTATTTTTTAAAACCAGCTATTTTGTTACATTCGTCTGGAAAACATTAATAACTAATCTGATATCAAGCCTATAGACGCAAACATTGTGATACATGTATATGGTAGCTGCAGAATACATGTATTCGGTACCCAAAAGTTATGAGCTGCAGGCAAAAAATTGCACACTGTACCCTGCGTATAGAAGACTGACACTGTGGAGGACATGGCAATTATGCACTTAAATCAATAATTACTGTGCACTTATTTCGGATATTTAGTTCAGACATTCGGAATAAATTGTGAACTATTAAATAATTTTGCAGATTTTTTGCTACAATAATAACAGATCACGAATACTGAGTTACATTTTTACCACTGAAATTAGACCTAGGACAAAGTCCCCCATTCAACCCCTGCAAGGTAACTGTATAACAATCATAGTTATATATCAAAAGGTGTTAAATGAAAACTATCAGACTGACTTCCTGCATACACAAGTAGTTTTTGGAATTAGTTTATTATCAACAAATGAAGAAAATAGATAATGTCTAACAAGTGACATAGGTCACAGCTGAATACTCGATTATGGGTACATTAATTCTAAATTGTTGTACCTGACCAAAAAAAATCCCACTTTTTCAGATTTAGAAATGTCTGCATAGCCCCTCTAAAACAAATGCTTTGCAAGAAACTATGGAAATCTACATGTTATTATGTTGGCAAGCTCACACAAGCAAATATTTTATGTTCGGTAAACTTTTTGTGCAAGACCAAAGCATCTTGGTAACATGAATGACATGACAAGATTCAGCTTGAAACTGGTCAAGTATTGCTAGAGCATAAACACAAGAATTGCATAGTTTCTTACATGACATACCCCAATAAATGAGGTAGAAAACTATGGTAAATAAACCCTACCTCTTCTGTATCCTTCACTCGTAGAATCTGTTCTCGTAAATCTTGAAGGTCATTAAATGTGGACTGAGCCGTTATTGAGTACACCAACAAAAATCCCTGGCCATTTTTCATGTATAAATCTCTCATGGCTGTGAATTGTTCCTGAAATTAACAAAATTTATATTGCAAAAGTGAACAGAAATGGACATCTTCAGTGGTTACCACTAACCCTACTTTCTAACTGAGAATTTTTCCGCTGAAATTATGTATAGGCCAATGCGGTTTGACAAAGGATTTGTTGGGTTCAAATTTATTGTAAAGCCTATATTGTTGTATAGTAACAATGACATTACAAATCATAACACACGTTTTCATAAATTTACTTCTGAAACTCACTTTATCTAGCAAAATAAATCAATATATTTGTTGTACAATATATATTAAAGAATTACTGCTTCCTAAAACAATGTTATTTGCTACACAAAACATTACTTTACTTACCGTGCCTGCCGTGTCTAGAATTTCCAGCATGCATTGTTGTGCGTCAACTTCTACTTGCTGAAAAAGTAATGATATAACATGTCAATATAAAACATGCATCATGTTGTGCAAGCAGCAAGATAATGTTAATGTCTGTTGATGCTTATCTGCCAAGACAAAATGAGTCCAGAGGATACACATGAATTAAAACATTTTTTTCCATAAAATTAGACGTGAAATACCCAGGACATTACAGAAAATTATCGACATACGCATGAACTTATATGAAGGAATTAGTACTTGTTTAGAAGATTTTCAGACTAGTTTGCTTACAATAACATATAACATATTCTATTTTTCTAAAACAAGTATAAATTACATTCTAGGTTAGTGCTAATAAATACAATTTAGTAGACACATTTTGTAAGTGGCTAAAAAACCAGTCAGGGGTTTCGCTGTTGATCGCCACTGTCGCCAAATGCGACAAATTTGCGAAAGTGGCGACAAAATTTCAAAAGTGGCGATTTTACCTGGCGACAACAATATTTTGTCGATTTATATCCAATACGAGAATGCATTGTGAGCCAGACGTAAGCGGCCAGCGTCTGTCTATTTACAGTATTGATTTTTGATAACATAAGCGACCCACAGGTCAGAGTGCATAATGGAGTCACTGAACCGTGTTATTGTTGCATGATGTTTGTAAAGCAATTGACAACTTTATTGGGGGGTAATTAGCGGATTAACGGATGGTGATTCCGACATATGATCTTGAACAATCAATTAGTGAGATTATAGGACAAAGACGGGATAATTAGTACCAATATTTCTTTAATCGGCATCATGGTAAGTGTATTGTTTTTTACACGCTTGTTAAGGAATGTGCTAATTTTAACAGTTTGGGGTAGACAGCTTACATATACAAGACAAAAAATGATTTTTTATTCACTTGCAATCATGGCTTCACATGATTTCTTTAATCCTTGAAAGCGTGTTTTAGACCCTGACATGAATGACAAACTTCCAAAATCTAGTAACAAATGTACCAAATGTAAATGTATTTAGTATGTCAGGATAGTAAATTTTTCAGAGTGTAACTTTATAACTTTGTTTGTACCTTTTTTTTTTTAGTAGATTTGCAGAAGTGTGATACAAGTATTTAATTTCTAAGACAACAAAACAACAGTATGTTTAATAGACACAATGTTTAATAAATATATGTTTAAACATTGAACTTTTCATTGATGGCATATCATATTTGGTGATTTATTTTAGTCATGTTGGTTATTTCATTTTGTCATGTGAAAATAAATGTTATTTATGATTATGAAAATAAAAATATATAATGAAGTTACTTTTTGTCCTTTATACCATAGAATTTGACAGAATGTATTATCATAAAAATAACAGAAAAGGACAATAAGTAATAAATGACTTTTGTGTAAGTATATTGTGACGTAGGTCAATGACTTGACATATGACTCTTCTTGACTCTTAAAGTGGCTCCAACTTTCTAAGTGGCGAATTTTGGTGGCGACAACTTTTTTTGGGCCACTGAAACCCATGCCAGTCATTTTGAAAATGAGAAAACATACAACCTTTTAGTAGCTCATGGCTATTTAGGCTAGTGATAACACTAACATAGACATCATGGCACAAATGGTTGATGGTTGGCATCTGACACCCAACATATAAATATTGCATGCAATCTGTATGCAAGAAGGAACAACATAGAACAGTTACCTTTCTGTAGCTATCTTCGATGGTGGGGTCATATTTCTCAACAAATATTCCTTGAACGAACTGAACTGTCTACAAATAGAAGAAAAGCTTAATTAAATACAGGAATATGTGTTAAAATCAAATTGAAATGTTTAATTAATAGTATGTTTCATTAATAGTAATCATAAATGGAATAGACTACATGTTAGAAATAAAGAACGTTTTCTTTCTTTTTGTAAAAAAATTTAATAGCAAAAGTTTAGTCCAGATGCATGCCATGTTAAATACAACAGATGCCAGTCGTTGGCACACTCAGTAAATTTATAAATTAATTACCAGTACACATTAATCAATGAATCATTGTATGCTCTTTGTTACAATTACTGTATAATAGTTTTAGTTGTTATGTTAAGATATATTTTTGTTCTGAAGACTCCAGGTGTTGTGAAACGCATGGTATTAAAATCAATCAGTAATTTGTTTACACTTAATATCAAATAAACATTATTTTAGTTTACTGATTTTCTACTGGGCTCTTACTTGACTTCTGGGGAACGGGGCCATGCCTTGACTCTGAAAAGGGGGGGGGGCAGGGCAGGGCAGGGCTGGGCAATTTTGTGTCATTTTTACATTTTGGGGGAATTTTTTAAAATTCATTCATAATCTGCAATCCAATACCATGCACAAGATTATGATTCTGATGACAAATCTATTCTAAAAGGATGATTATGGAAACCATTCAACACAAGTTGCGGGTAAATGATTTAATATGCCAATAGGGCAACTGAACATCAGTTTCATTTTCCAGTCACTTCATGCATTAACAAGTTAAAACCGGCAATTTTTTAACTTTGGGCGGACTCTATGTGTGGACTATAATACTTCTGGCGTTACAAGGCTGATTTCACTAATCTAAGGTAACTGGTTAGACTTCTGCTGGATCAATCTCTATTGTCACATGACTAAGAGTGTTTTGCCTGAGCAAAACATCCAAGTGGTGTGGAAATATCAAAATTATTCACTTGTCCATGGACAAGTTCATGCATAAATCTTCCTGTCCGCAAACAAATGGAACTTGTCCAAATAAAAATATAGTTTCTATTCCTGGCGTTCCTAATATAATGTGCCATCAAATTATAAATAAATTACAATTTGTTGATGTTGTTAAAACATATGATTATATTATAATAATTAAATCCCATTTTTACATCATTTTCACACCCTGAAATTGTACTTGTCCACTGACAACTTGACAGGACAAATTTACTTGTTTGATGGTAAAATTACCTGCGTCAAACAATCGACATGGGATTGCCACACCCCTGCATCCCGTTTTTACGTGACTTTTAACAAAAAAATTATTTTATTAAAACATGACTTTATATTATAAGTTTATTATTGATTTTCTTTCTGTATGATTTGTTACAGACCAACATTTTTACCAACACTGTTAAATTAAACAGTGCAAACAATTTACATGATGTAAAATTTGCTGATTTAGTTAATGGATTCTGCAGCACCTAAATGTATCACCTACATCACATCGTAAAGGTCCCAATTCTTTTTGCAAAAAAAAATCAAATCTTTGAAAAAATCAGCCATGGGGAAGTTTTTAACAAAAATTGGGGAAACATATATATATATGAGCAATGAAATGAGCCGATATTTTGTCCCAATTTTAATGAAATAGAGCCCTGTTATACAGTGTCATTCATAGATTAATACTTCACAACAGGTTTATACTTACTAGAGCTGACTTTCCAACACCACCACTCCCTAGGACCACTAGTTTGTACTCCCTCATTTTTGCCAATAAAATACTGGAACAAGAAAATTAATTACAGCTAATACAGTTGTTTTTATGTAACACTAACAGACAAAATAGTCAATACACAAAAATTTTAGCAAGTCTGTACGACTTGGAAGATTACAAAAGATGGTGTTAACATTTTAAATGCTTACCATAAACGAATAAATGCTTCGAAATCGATTATAGGCCTAGCAATTTACTCATACTTAAAATTGCACCAATGACAGATTTAGATTTGACAAATAACCCCACCCACATGAATGCATTTGAATTTTTAAAGTATTCCTATTTATGTATTCAACATCTCCTTTCATGTACACAATATGTATTGAAAGTTTTATATCGAACACAAACGTTACGAATATTAAGACATGTTTTACTCACAAAATGTGTGATCTTTCTTCACTTCCCAGTCAATTGGTTTTGAGTAATATGGCTGCTGATGACGTCATCTAATTAATTGTTACTATATTTGGAAAGTTCAAGGCGCACCTGCTCATATTCGGAATGCTTCGGCGAAACACTCTCGATTGCTAATACAAGTAAACTTTGTTAAACCGGAAAACTTTGTTAAACCGGTAGAGCAAAACCACACTTGGAAAATATTTCACACGACACAAATTTGTATTTAGGCGTAAAAAAGGAATATGTTTGTTTCAGGTAACATGCCCCAAAAAATTAGGGTAGGTAGGTCGGGATATTTTTTTTTTTTTGGTAAATGGTTTACTTGAATTCTAAAACTGAATAAATATTCTAAACGTATCAGTAATATCCTTAAACATTGTTTATAAGTGGATACTATCAAAACAAAACACTTATTTATCCAAAAACGCATTTAATTATTAAAAAAGGTGAATAAACCAAAAATCGATCTGACAAACCCAAGAAAATGTTATAGGGTCGGGGCATTTTTTAGGGTAAGTCGGGTTACCTGAAACAAACATATTTTTTGTTACGCCTTATAGTAATGATAGATTTAATAGTTTTAAAAACACGTTTTCATATTGAAAAAGTGTTTGTGCCTACACTATAGATTTGTCGACTTTGTAATAATAAAATTAATTAAAATTACGGGTATTCGAATAATTTTAATTTAAATGAACGTTATCATGGACACAAACGTCTAAATATGTATAATTTAACTGAAATATAGCACCGCAGTCCCCATCTAGGTCTTTTCGCCGTATCCTCAAAAGTTCAGCCATTGTCATTTACGACCGACGTAAAACATTTCTTATAATCCAAAATAAAGGTATAATATTGTACAAATATACTATGGACATATTTGACTAATTTGCAGTGTTTGCATGTATATTGCGATTTAAGGAAATCCCAATCGCATACACAAAATAACTCTCGACACATTTAAAGTGTTATAGCTAACTACTATTTTGCACACATTATGAAAATAAGAATAAATGTACTGAGTTGGAAAATTTACTTCGACCCCTTATCATATGTTATTCCAACCAAATACAAATATGCACCGGTTTTGACTATTAAAATGAATCAGTAAATATTTAAATATTATACATATGTGGTAAACACGTGAGAATGGTATATATAATGAAATATTTAAGTGCGAAATTTTCCAAAGTTTTATCAGTGTACGTGTTTGTTTGTTTTTCCAATTTTATTAAAAATACGCCAAGGCACAATATAATTGAGGAGAGTCGCGTACGTATTGATTCAATTATTCAGACACGAGATATCAGTGATTTGTTGATTTAGAAACCAAATTTCCTCGCCCGTAAACTATACCTTAAATAAACATTGATTAGGTGAGTAAACGTGGAGTGTGCATCTGTGCGTTAAGGAGCCTAGGCTATGTCTGCAGTGCAACAACATACGCAGACCAGACTTCGCTGAGGGGGGGGGGGGGGGCTGGACTAGGATGTAATAGTATAGGTGGTGGCAGTTATGTTATACATTAGTAGTAGTAGTAGTAGTAGTACGTAGTAGTAGTTGCAGTTGTAGTAGTAGTAGTAGTAGTAGTAGTAGTAGTAGTAGTAGTAGTGGTAGTAAGGTAAGTAGTAGTAGTAGTAGTAGTAGCAGTAGTAGCAGTAGTAGAAGCAACAGCAGCAGCACAGCAAAAGCAGTAGTTGTATTGCAGTAGTAGACTGAGTTAAAGTAGTTTTCATGTAGCCTGAAAATGCGATATATAGGGTTACTTTTGGCTGCATTGGCGGCGTGGTCGGCGGCTGCGTCCCTTTAAGTTTGAACTGACAATAAATTGAGAAGTTTTGTGCAGTTATGATGAAACTGTAGGGAAGCGTTTGTAGGCTCTTATCGAACTTGAGTTATGCTCCCTTCTTTCTTTTTGAAGTTCAAATAAGGCTTGTGCAGACAATAACTTGAGAAGTGTTTGTAAAATCATTGGTAAACTTTAGGGAAGACTTAGTAAGCATAAAATGAAGGTTAAGTTTGGTTTTCGGCATAATTGCTCTTATTGTACTTTAGTTACGGCCCGTCAGGCGACACATCCGACTCAGAGTTCTAGTTTTAATAACAATCACACAATTTTTTAACATTTAAACAATAATTAAATTATGGACAATAATATGGACCTTGAAAGACTGAAACATATTTTTTAAATGAGGAAAACATACAACAACAGAAATACAACATTATTTTCACTACCTATCATAATATATATTTGAATGTTAATTCTCCTGATGGCCTTTATCAGTTCTGAACTTTGTTTTTCATTTTATGCGTATAGTATTGTTCTGTTTTCATACATAAAATTTGACAAATTAGTTACTTATTTTATTCCACCAAAAAGAACTCAA
Organism: Congeria kusceri; assembly: GCA_027627225.1. Lineage (NCBI taxonomy): Eukaryota > Metazoa > Mollusca > Bivalvia > Myida > Dreissenidae > Congeria > Congeria kusceri. The sequence continues at coordinate 28,727,342 of CM051035.1, forward strand.
AATACCATAATAATTATGTGATTTATTAAATCCTGTAACAATATAGGCCATACTTTTTAATACCGTTGTTATTATTATTATTATATTGATCTCTGTACGTACCAAACTTATTGTGGTAGTATTTCCTTAAAAACTTAGAGCTTCAACCCCATCCCCAGTGTAAAAAATAATTTATGAAATATATGTCAGTGTTTCGACATGTCTTGCTCCTACATAATGCGTTAAAAAAAGGATCTCTCTCGCATACAACAACAGCGTTTCCGACCGTGGTTAATTAACGCTCTCGTTGCCAATATTAATCTACCAATCAATATGTTTCCAGCCAATCAAACACTATGATTGGCAAATGCTTTGCAAGATACCACCCAGCCCCTCGGTCCTTTGATTAAGAGTCCCGATAAAATGATAGATACGTCAATATACGGTATACTGAGTCACACGCCAGCCGTTGACTGTGTGTGTAAGATCAAGGTCCAGCCCGACCAAGTCATAAAATAAGCCAATTACGGTATGCTAAGTACTGTGATGATTACAGTCTGTGTTAGATCAAGCCCAGATCAAGTCCACACATAGCAATAGTTTATTTTCTAAAAAAACAACCGGCATCAGACGAATGTGAGCAAACATACTTTGTGTGCTGTTTCTCTGGTAAGAATTACAGTATCCGCCTTACGTTTGGCATCTTCAGCAGCAATATATCCACACATAGCATGTCAATTTATGTTTAAAAACATGCGCGGTTGCAGTTTTTGAAAAAAACAACAACACTAAATTAATCTGCCAGAAACTCTAATGGAATGTTGTATTTCTCTTATGACAGGGTACTCGTCTTTATTTCGTGAAAATCGGTTCAGAATTAATAGAGAAGTGATCAAAATCGTTACCTGAAGCGATTAACACAATTAATAATGGTTATGGACAGTAACTCCATTCACAAGGTAGACTGACAGCTATCGTTAATTATTGCATTCTGAAAGTCTTCTCAAGTGACTTATTGAATGTTTCGTTTGCATCCTATCATTAATCACGGTGTATACATATGGTCAACGTATACTGATGTAATACAACTACGTTACTTGTATAATGAATGGATTTGCTCCGCATACTTATGGACAAAAAAACACAGTGAAGTGCAAGAAAATATTAATTTCTCCGAGTGTTCATCATTATATGATAATAATTTTAGTTCTACGGAACACAGTGGATATCGCTACTAAATATACTTACAACATATTTTCTTGAAATTCGTCCCTCGTCATAGACGAAGTGAAAGTGTCCATGTCTTTTATTCATGAAGTGAATGTTCAGATATATATTCAGGTTTCTCTTCCATTTTGGCTATAATTTGTGTGATAGAAGCTCATTTAAGTTTCTGTGATCTTATCACTGTGGTCTTTGTGTGAAAAAATACGTTTGGAGCTACAAACTTTATATTGAAACTCAAAGTTTAAATGCCAATTATGCATATCATTCAGTACAGGTACTTGTTTTTGACCGAGATCTTCACCATGCTAGCACTATTATACTTAAATTGAACATTCATATGTGGCTTAAAATCATATTTTGTTCCGTACAACTTGTGGTTTTATCATAGAGTACAGTTGTTCGGGGTATTCTGGATCACTAATGAGCTTTTTGTTTGTTACTTTTTCATATGTATCGTAATAGTTAATGTATATACACCAAAATAAAGATAAATCCTTCCCCTGTTCAACTAAACACGATTTTTGCACGAAAAGCATGGATTTCGTTCTTGTTTACACGCTCGAGTGACATAACCTTTTCGGTCATTTCCGAATCATTTACGGCAGTTTCGGATCACGTCGGGGAATTCTTAAAACATCTTGGGAATATGGACACATGGTTACACATCACTAAATTAAATATATTGCAAATGATTCCCATAGAATATATCAGCTGGGCATTTACATCTCTCAGTTTATGTTGCACAATATATGCATTGTAGACAGAATAACAAATCAACTAGAGTGTGATTATCATTTTATTTAACATTTTATTATGGTTCAAATTACAAATGATAAATAAAATATGTAAATATTGAGTTCATCATTATGGATGATTTCATATTTACAGATTAATTAAAATTAATCAAACTGTAACCCAACATTGAACTTTGCACATCACACAGATTTGTATTTAATTAAGCACGACTAGTACTTTACAATATTTACATGCACATTTGTATACTTCACAGACTTAATATCATAGCAATAAAATATCCTTTTAAGCCCACTCCTATTTGAAGCTCTGAACATATCCTTTCAGATTCTCCAATATGGTCAGGGGGTAAATTACTGACTCCTTTACAAAAGTGGTCAGGGGCTACAGTACCCTTTTGCATATTTTTTGAGTGGGTTATCTGGAGCCCTGATCACATTTAACTTAATTAATTCAGTTATTTTTCAGGGTTTGGTAAAGGACCCATTTCCAATCCCCAAAATTCCCGAATCTAAGTGACACACTTGTATATAAAAAGGAAATGTTAATTATGGTTGTAAATCGTGAAATTACTTGTATGTTTATGAAAGAACAACATTAAAATATTCAACTAATACTCTTACATGTACATAACTAGTTTAAGTATATATATTTTTTTTATTTCTCTAAATCTCTTCATTATTTTCTCCCCGTTATTAAGATTCCACAATGTGAAAGCCTACATCTTGAGGGTCCTGGACCTCTTCCCTATATAACACATTTTCCCAAATTTTCCAACACTTTAGTGTTCGGCAAAGTAGCATCAATCACATATGATTGGCCTGGAACTGGTTCTTACATGAAGAGTGAATATATTTTTAAAGAAAAATAACCGTTTCAACTATTTAAGTAAACATCTCTCTTTGTAAATAACCTTAGGATAAACCATACAGTTTTGATGTTTTGTTTCTGACAGAGGCCTCTGTTTTAGGATTGCACTGAGTGATTTTCTTGGGGACACTTTATTGTAACTCTTCTTGTGTTTGCTTTGTTTACAGGTGGCCTCTGTTGGTTTGGTTTTCCCATTTCTGTAATTTATAACTAATTGCATTTAGATGTTACCAATATGTTGATTCAGCAACCGTTTATTGTACAGTATAACACATGGTCAGCCATGACTCTGATCAATATAAGCACATTTAATTATTAAACATGTATAAAAGTTGACAACCTAGAATCAATTATATTTGTCCAGATGTGATTCAAGTTCTTATTCAGTATATATATACATATAACTAGCAGAATAATTGTGCGATTTGAACCATAAAAATTAGATCCACACTGAATGGTTAATTAGATGACTACCATTAAAATCTTTGAAACTTTCACTGCACTCGATTTTAGTAAATAAAACATTAAAATGTAATTACAAACAAATAAATCCACAATATATACAGGAAAATTAACAAAAATCACCACATACACACAAGTTATTGTTTACAGTATAATACAACTTATTTCCTTATCCCTTTCATCCGAAAATAACAATGTCAGCTGTTTGACAGCTCAAAAAACGTTTTAGTAAACGCCCATTATTGAGTCACGTGATCCGAAACTAACCAATTTCCAGGTTTCGTTTAAAGCAATGCTGTAGTTATAACAAGGAATCGGCGGTATTTTGGCTTACACTATTTGATAAAGGTCGTGTTTGCGAACATGTTGATGTATAAACATGATGCAGTGACTCAATATTCACCGATATACGTGGCTCTGATCACAAGTCCACGATTATTTTCCCGTACTTTTTCGTGACGAAGTGCGTGTTACAGTCCATATTTATGTACAATAATAATGCGTATTGTTGTTATTACAATCCCTGTGTTTAATAAATTAAATTATTTTTTAATTAATACATGTAGGGTAGTTAGTTACGTTTTGATAGTAAGGTTTTATATTTACAGTTATAGCTAGGCAATATTCGTAGATTTTAGACTGAGAACTCTTCAATTAACAAAATCATACTTTTCTCTATTGACAATGACTAACAATCACGCAGATTAGATCCCCAGTCACTGATTGTGTTCACTCAACCAATTTAATCCATCACGATTTATCACGAAACTTCACATTCGGTTCGTGACTTTGAATGTGAAAAATTCAACATGTATTATATATTTAATATTTATTAAATATATTTCAGGTAACTACTTCTTTCTATTATTTTATATTTTTGCATTGATTGTATTTATACATGGTTAAGTATTATATATGTATCATTTAATTATTTTTATTTAAATCCAATTGTTAACCTATTGTTAACAATCCGTCAGTTGTTATACATGTATTTGAACACATTCGGTTCGTGACTTTGAATGTGAAAAATTCAACATGTATTATATATTTAATATTTATTAAATATATTTCAGACTTTTATTACTATTGTGTTGTTCTTCGCAACACGACAGCCGGTGACCCACACCCGTATCATAATAAATCGAACACCGGCAACATGCGCATGTCAGATTACGTTTCGTACAAAACTCAGGTCGTAAGAGTGGCTTTTGTAATCAAACACACGTCTAAACTCTGTAGAAAAGATTACTCTTTCAACATAAAATAACCACTTTAACGAACATTTATTACTCAGTTATTATTTCAAGTTATTAACTGCCTTTGATCCGGAACTAACCAAGATCCGGAATACCCCAAACAACTGTATATGGATTGTTAAATCTTTGAATTTACATACACATATTTCGTGCCTGTTTAACGACTTTTACCACAAAGTATACTGTGCATTCCAATTTTATGCCAGCAGTATGCGGTGATCATATGCACTGTGTTAATAAGGTATGGGTCACAGGGGCCTAGAACAGTTAAAAAAAACTCTGTATATACTATAAATTTATACTTATATGGACCCCACAAGGAAATTCAAATAATAAAAAGTATATAAATATTGACAATTCCTGAAATTTGCACTTCAAGTTCCATTGAAAGCACTGATAAGTTACGAAAATTAATTAAAATCACTCCGAATACCACATATAATTTTAAAATACATGGATCAGTCAATAAATGAACTCATTTCCAAGTACTCAATGAGGCATCTCACTGCACGGTGCAGGAGAACATTCCCCACCCAGCACGTGGTCGTATATCCGTTCATTTGTTCATCATGTCCAAATTATACACATCATGGCGAATCGTGTGATACGCTAGTTATGTTTTCTGATCATTTCGGCTACAAACCGATCATATAAGATCATTGTGTAGGATTTTTTTAGTGAGAAAACAGAAGAAAATAGAGAGCGTGACAGAGGAGTATGCAGGCATGAAAGAAGAGTGAAGTAATCGATTAAGTTAATCGTAATCACCGTCTCTTTATTCTGCATAAAGATATGTACTAAATTTAAAAGACTAATTAATTGTAAGCACAACACAATTTTTGACAAACATAAACAATTAAATGTTATCCGAAAATAATACTCAAACTTTAAAGACTGGTAATTAAATAAATTATCACGGGTTGCTACATAGATACTGGATTCGTTTTGTACGGAGTTGTGCAGGTTTTATCCCTTATACAAAATGGCAGCGCCCATTATTATCCGCTGTGCCAAGAAACTAGAAATTTACAAAGTAATTTCTTACTTGCGAAATCTCAATCCATGTCGAATGCTACGTAAACCTGCAAAAGTGTGTATGATATCCGCAGGCTTAGTTACAAAAGCGTCCTGTGCCACTACAATTCATTTAGAGGTATTCGAACTTTTCGTAGGTTACAATATACTGATTTTTGTTCTCTAATGTTTCGGTTACATACCATTCACATTAAGTGACAGACTCACAATTAGAGCAGCACTTTTTCTATTTACTTCTGATCCTAGATCTAACTTTCTCTTCAATTAGAATAAAGATCCACTACAAAAAACACCAATTAAATGACAAGAATGTATGGATATTCTAGTAGACCTTTTGCTCTTTTTTCAAGGAGCCTGACCCAGGTTCACTGTCCAGAGAGTATTTAATCAAATCATCGAGCATCATGACTGCAGAGCATGCAATGATCCTGCTCACTCAAACTACACTGGCTTTGTTACAAGCAGAACAGGAATACACGGAGGTATAAACACATGTAACTAAACAATTTTTGTGTTGCCCACATTCTTGTCTATACAAATATTTCACTGTTGGAATTTATTTTTTCAATATAAAAGACTGTGACGTTTGTAAAAATAATTAACTCAAGTTATTTTGCTGTATTTCAGGCATTGCATGCTCTGGTGTTTCTGATGGAGTTTAAGCTTCAAGTTCTTGGTGACCCTACAGAGGAGGCTCGAATCTGGGACCTTGTTCTTGAGGGTAGGGAGCTAGCACAGCGCACAAAGAAGAAACGTGATGTAGGCTTTAATGAATAGGAATTTACTAGGGGCAGTCGTAAAGTTCCCGGACTACCCACATAAAAGTCACGATTGTTATCATAGGTAGATACAATTTATATGGTCTGAAAGAAGAATTCTTTCTGATCAAAAGCTGTAATTTTCATCCTTTTGTATCATTATACAAGGAACAAAAACATTTTACAACTACAACATATCACAAGTGTATGGAGCACTTTGACGTCATAACAAAACGTCATCGTGATAATTTCTGCACTTTGTCATTATGGACTGTCAGAGTTTCTCAAAATATTCCCGACACACTTCCTATATGATGTACCCACTTACTATATGTGTACAAAATAGAATTGCTGAGGATATGAGCGCAGAGTTTATCAAACTGCATACTTCAGATCCTCCTCACTCTCAAACAGTATTCAAGACAGAATCTCTGTAAGGCTGCTCCGTTCGTGAATCATCGGATGTATACTCCCGCCCCCTTCACTGAAATGGCGTTGACACTCAAACACAATTTGTCTGTAACAATTAAAAGCCTCTCCTTTCTTCAAAATAAATATCCACGATTCTGTAGGTGTACTGCCTCCTTCACACAAAACGTGATTACTGGACGTCGCTCCATACTCTAAATTGACGTCGTCATTTTGTCGTTTAACATTTTTAGGTACTTTCAATTTTATTTTGTCATTTACTTAAATTTTGTTATTTTGCGCTGATTTTTTCACAGTGTTTGCATTTGATGTTAATATGACGTCATGTAAAATATGGCAACATTTGGTGTGCAAATAAAGATTCTGCCAATATATTAACAAATAATCTGAATGATAATTTTTCAAAGCGCTCCGTACATCGTTTATTATGTTGATATCACAGTTTAAATATAAAAGATACTTAAAGATATATTAAAACATTCTTTGTATACACTTTACAAATAGTCTAATAATGAATCGTATACAATTTTATCATTGTTGGACGTAAGATACACAAAAATTAAAAGGAGTCCGGGAACTTTACAACTGCCCCTCGTATATATAAATTAGTTTTAATATATGCAGATATTTGAAAATATGTCAACTGATTGGCAAATCACCTAACAAATGATTATAAAATAGTTAAATTTTCTAAAATTAAGTGATTATTTGTATCAGTTACATGTCTACACATCATCGACTGAGAAGTGCATGATGTACAGTGTTTAATTAAATTAAAAATAAATCAAATTATTATCATATTATGTATGCATTTACTAATAACATTTTTTATCATCTATCGGGTAGTGACATATAACATGTTGAAAGCATATTTTATTCGCAGGATGTTTTTTTGTTTGGCTGACAGGAGTTACAGATGCTGCAACATTGTGCAGAAAAATTAGTAGACGCAGCCGCAGAAGTGACCTATATGACAAGTATATATCTCCGCATATTCTTAACAGAAGTTTCAATTTTACAATCGTATTGTTGTAAGTTTAAATTTTTTACACATCATTTGCAATACATTCCATACAAAACTATAATTATTCACAAATAATATAAAAAATTATCCTTCAAGCTTTTATTGAATAGGTGCAGAGGTTGTTGCAATGAGTGCTTCAGAGAAACTGAATACTGTGGAAAGGTATCTAAGTGAAGCCAGAAAGGCTACTCTAAATGCAGAGAACAGACTTACAGAAACCGAAGTGAAGACAATAGAAGTAGAAGGGAAATATGCTGAAGAACATAAAGAAGAACTAGAGGAACAAAGACAGAAGCTCATAGCTGAAGGAATAGCTGTTTCTGGTGATACTAATACTAAAGAAACTGTTGGTTCCAAAATAGACAATTTACCTAGTAAGAAAACGTCATCAACAAAGGATGAAGAAAATGATGACTTTCTGGAAATGTTTGACAAATGGGGCTTTAGCGAAGAAGATAATAGTGCAAAAGATATTTGACTTTCGTACAATAAGGCACGACACTATTAATTTGAGGTCTACCCTAATTACCCTAATTATTGGGACACGTAAAAATAATTTATTACCAATATTCAGGGACATAAACATATATCTATGTATTGAACCAATGAATAATCGCTTACTAAAATATATTAAATATTTAATTATAAATGATTAGAAGGAATTTATTTGATGACTGATGTTTAATAAAAGATTAATTATTTATTGTTGGGGACTTTACAGTAATTAATTGAGAAGCTTAATTGAGAAGACCATGCTCCAGTAGAGTACTCAGTTTGCACCACGTGTCAACTACATGTAAACAGACACTGATGGTGTACATTATGATGTATAGATAGGCAAGCGCAATATACCGTATCACGAGTCGCTATGCAACCAACGTAGTGGCAGGTTTGGAATCTTTATTCAGAAACAACATAAGGTGTTATCTTGATGTCCCAATATTTAGGGACACGAAATAATTCAACTTTCAATTGTGTCCCAATATTAAGGGGCGCGAAAAATATTAATTTTTGCAAATATTAGGCGTGTCCCAATACTTACGGTATTATTTAAAATATTTGAAGGTCAAAATCAGTGGAGATACAAATCAAATTGAAACAAAAACACAGACCCTCAATATAAGATTGTTGGGTGGATTCTAGCTACTGTAGTCTCTCTTAAGATGTGTTGAAACATGCTCATTTTACAAGATGCACTCATATAATCATCTTTTACATATTTACGTTTTTGTTAGTTTTGTTGTTTGAATTTGTAATAGCATATAAATACATATTAGTATTTCGAATAGAGTTTATTTTCAAACAAATATATTAAAATACACACAAATACACATGTCTACAACAATTTTTTTTCATAGAATCCCATTAATCCTTGTTTTCAAAAAATACACGTGTACAGTATAATATGTTGGTAAGGACAAATTAAAAACAGCAACTACATTTTAAAACAATAAGATTAAGTCATCGGATTCTGAGAACAACTTCATAAGCAATTTTCATCTTTGTACATTATCAAAATGAGTCACACAATTAATAGATCTAAACATATCCAAACAACGAACTCGAAATTACCAGTAATAAAACAAACAGTTTTTATACATGTACGTGTATAAGACTAGTTTCTTAAAATAGTAACATTGTTTTAAGTTATAACTATACACAACAGTGCACTAAAAACAACAAGTGTTTAGATACTAAACTTTATTTCAATTAAAACATAAATGTTTTACTTAAAATGTTTAAACTTTTTGTTCTCCTAATTACTGACATTTTATGATTTTTCTTCTACATGATTTCCAAAGTCGTTTCTTCAAAATGGAGAAATTATACTTTGCTGTTATCAAGGGCTGTGTTGAGAGAATGGTTTCTGTACATGCCGCATTTTCCTAAGTGCTGAAACAAAACAAATTAAACTGTGTGAAATCATAACAGTTCGCTTCTAATAGATGCTTCCACAAATGTTTCTGCAATATTATCCAATCATAGCACTTGGATATCACATGTTAAGTGGTTAAACTATTTCATACAAAAGAGCATGTGCAGTATGTTTGTGATATTCAAATGAGCACGTGGTAATGTTTGTGATTTTCGATGAATGGAAATTAATCCTTTAACAATAGCTGGGGAGGAGTTTAAACTAATCCCGGCAAAACTCGGATCGGTCTATTATACTGATGTTCATGTTTTTAATATAAAGTTATAAGTGTTGCATACCATACCAGACATATTTGATACATATTTCATGATTATTACAAATGCATTTATCTAATTTCATATTGCATCAGTCAAAAAATAAGTCCAACCAAAACAGTTCTGCACCAATCGCAGATACCATTCTTTGTGTCTGATTCTAGTCTGGCAAGAACATATCTTTAATTTTTTTACTTTATTATACACAAAAACGCCACACACTATAATTCAGTATCAATATGGTATGAAAGAAAACTTGTAATATATATTACTGATAATAGCAGCATGTAATAATAACATACCTCTGAGAATTTCTGTGACCGACAATGAAAGGATGTTGGCATTGTGTGAACAGATGGTGCTTTGGCACCGTAGGTGGCTGCAGTGGTGCGGTACATCGGATGCTGGTTTTTACCACCATAACCTTGGAACCAATCTGGAAGGGAAAATATAAATATTCCTTTTGGTAAGGTTAATAACACAACAGTGAATTTTTTTTTAAACTATTTCTGTCATCTGCATGTTTTCTGGATCATAAGAAAACGTATCATGATTTAATTATTTCTTTGGTAATGTTAGAAATAAAAGAATTCTCATTTACAAAATAACATGGTACAACTGAATTTTATCGCACAATTTTTTTTCCAAATAATTACATGATCATTGGATTCTGAGCTTCATGTGGTAATGATGCTTTGCAAAATGATGTTAAACCATATACGGGCAATATTGACAAAAATTATAAAACCACAAAAGCATGTCAAATGATGGAAAACAATATCAAACTCCGATTTATAGGAGTAGCATAATGTATGCAAAATATTGTCGCATACATGAAACTACAGTTGACACCGCTATTTCGAACATCGTAAATTTAAATTAATCGCTATTTCTATTTTTTTTTCTATCCCGATTTTTGTCCTTCTTTATTTAAATAAAATAACAATCATTAATTTCAATTGCCTATTTTGAATTCACCTCTATTTTGAACTAAAATTCCGGTCCAAACTACGTTTTTCACACGTAATCATCAGTGTTTATTTCGAAGTCGCACCTAAGCCCAAACTGTCTATCAAAGGTGTGAAGACTTTGGAGCCCTGGCTCGGTTAACTTTTCACACCTACCATTCTTCTCGGGCTTACCTTGAGATGACTGATGCATGGATAATAATCAGCATGAAGTGGATATACAGTAGAGTTATAAGTGTTACAAACAATGCTAAAAAATTTACTATCTTTACAATGTTATTTACGAACCTTCATTATACATGTCAACAAGAAACAAGAAAATAAATAACTAATTAAAACCATAATTAATATTGTCGAAGATTTGAATCGATCATCATCACTTGGTTTCTTTTGACGGCAGGGATACAATTAGAGCTATGATCCGAACCAGTCAAATCTCTGTGCGGAGGTTGGAACATCGCTAATTCAAACTTTCCTATTGCGAACTATTTTCGATGGTCCCAACGACTTCGAAATAGCGGTGTTCAACTGTAACAGCAAATTTTATGCTTATTCCTGCTGCAATTTCGCATCTTTAATGTTATTTCAATACAGCCTGGAAGTAAAAACACATTTCTTGTCATTCTGGATCCATTACAAATCACACAAACATGTAAAATCGAATTTTGGTTATCCTGGTGCAATAATTTGATGCAATAGTCTATAAAAATTACTGTGTACATTTTCATTGTTTCTAATAATTATAATTTTCACAATGCACAAACCTAACAAAACATTGTATTATTTAGGTAACACTGAATTTGAGAAAAAGGATAGTTATTAATCTAGTCATGCTATTCTCTCGAGACCTTAATAAAATGGAAACTTCACTTTGCACTTACCTGGGTTTTCAAATCTGTTGGGTATATTGCTTGTTCTGTAGTAGTCTGAGGTTTTGCCAGTTGCTGTGGTACTCTGCAACAATATAAAAGAATTGCTTGTCCAAATGGGCCAAATAATTATCGCGAAAATATGTGCTACAGAACAGTAAACCCTATTTTCAAATGTAACATTAAGTTTTCAAATGAATAATACTTTATTTAACTCACCTGTTGGTTAGCCATTTCTTGTTGATCAGACATTCTACCTTATTTACGAAGCACTGACAGAATTGTTATTGTTTTGTTTGTTCGTTGATTATTTATGTGTCACTGTTTTCCGGTTGCCAAGTAACAACAACAGCGTGATCACTTCCGGATTATAATGCCCCAAAGAAGATTAACTGCAGAAAAGGCAATCAATCTCCAAACGAGTTTGACCAATCTCGTGTTTTAATAAGCATTAAAAACGAATTTAATATTGCTATTTACAACAGTTTGTTTTGTAAGAAACACGCTTTCAAATTAAAACATCTAGTAAAAATTTAAAGAACAGCTCGTTTTGGTAAGAAACAACCTCCTTTCTGCAACGTTTACTCGCGGTGTTCAAACACATTCATTAGCTTTTAAAGAATTGCTAAATAGGACCTGTAGAAATTGCTTATTCTCTAGATTAAGAAGAAATTAAAAATCTACAATTGTGATAGTAGATCTCTTGTAGTTATGTAAAAAAATAGAAGTAAATTCGGAACACATCAAATTATAGAATCTATAAATGCTGTTCAATGTGTAATTTCATACATAATTATACTGTTTGGCGTGTGTTTTAAGCAAGGTTCGAAGTAGAGTCGTTAGGCACTAATTTTTTAGTTCTACTAGCCTTGAACAGTTTATGCTTTTTCCAATATAGCTGTATTTATTGTATTATTCTTGTAAACGTTGCTCTGTATATCTGTGACCACTACCGTCATTGTTTGCCGATTTGTCAAAACACTTAGAACAATAAACAAGAATGCGTATCAATCTTTTTAGACGATATTAATGAATTGCCTTATCATACGGAATCCACTGTTCATTTGTTTATTAGAGGACATTTGGCCATTTTACATCAAAATGATGCCACCGTGCAGATTTTTGAACTGGAAAAGCCGCAGTTTCCCTTAGACGTCATTTTGCTTTCCACATGCGGTATACGACTTCTTAAAGTTCATTTTTCTTCATTTCAGAAAATGGTAAAACCGTTAATTTATCATTTGCCCCGTTATTTATCTGCCTAATAACGATGTGTTGGCCTTTGCTGCACTTGTCAAAGCGTACAACAGCAGCGCTACCTAACAACGGGAATGCTTTTTTCTAAACGAACGCGGCATTTGGGTATGCTAAGATAACTTTAATGGTGATTCGTATTGAGGTATTTTCTTCTTGAAATCTTTAGAAACTTTTTTCACGTTCTATCCAGTGTTCATATCCAAGAATTTAATTGCATAAACTATATGCAGATTCAAAATGGAGTAACGGTAAACTATGTAGCCACAGTGCATATATTGATGTCAATTCTAAGATGCTATACAATCAATTGTTGATAAATAAGAACTGTTCAATTATTTACGCGATAAATAAATACATTAAAACGCCACATAGATAATGCTAATTACGCAATAGGCTCTTTGACACCGTGGGTACAAAGAACGGAAAATGTGTAATCAATTTATCGATTGCAACAAATATCCATCATTTTGAAATATTTGCCACTTAAATTGTGGAAGATCCCAGCATAAACCAACCGTATGATACGTCACCATATTAATAACTCTTTGAATAAAGAATGAAAATGCGTTCGTGGGTCATCTATAATCTTCATGATAAACGGGACCTAATGAGAGCTTTCAAAGAAAAATAACATTTCAAATAAACTGAAACGGTATTCGATACAAAAAATATTTGGAAAATACCGGTACAGTATCACGACCATTCTCCACTGGTATTAGAACTAATAAACCAGATCAAATTAATGATACCAACATGGTAAAAGACTCCCCATGGACTGGAGACAAGATCGCATTCTTTGATGCACTGACCGTTCTACAAGCCCTGCAAAACAAACTGCAGCGAGACAATCTGAAGCACTGAATAGCTCGAGTAGCTTAAGCACAGATTGAGAAGTTAAACTACAGTGGATACCAGCACACTGTGGTATCCCCTGGTAACGAACAGGCAGACTAGATGGCCAAAGCAGAAGCTCAACAACACCAAACTCAGACAACAATCAGCTTCCAAGACGAAAGCAGCATAATTAAAGCCCTGTTCAAGCCCCAAGCCCAAAGCAGACGAAGACTAGTACCACACCTTCCTCCCAGAGATGAACAGGTGACCATATTCCGGCTGAGAACTGGACTCGATGCAACATATGCACAAGTTGAAAATAGCCAGTCGGCGAGCTGTCCATGTGGTGCAGCTGATCAAAACAACTGAGCACATACTCCAGTTCCGAAAGAAACACGAAAGGTTGAGAGAAAAGGTTTGGGCCTACACAAGGTACCTTAGAACAGAAGCTCACGATATACCAAACATGTATAAATAACCGATCTCTGATGATACAAATTATTTGTTTCACTGCAGTTACCGGCATGAATTCTCATAAAATACAAAAATCAGTAGTGAAGGTTCCATGCATAATTTAAGGGCACAAATAATAA